>OZ059804.1:5126115-5724473 GCA_964057025.1 Standfussiana lucernea | reverse complement strand
CATTAGGGTTCGGTGGTACCGGGTTCATGATGAAATGTTAAAATAATAGTTTCGGTTTCGGTACACAAAAATCACAGTTTATTATTTAACACAAATTTACATTAAATAACACTAACAAATAATCTCCACAAAATGGGCAAACCGACAGTTTCGTTCTGAAGGAGTGACTTGGTTGGAGTTCCGAGCAAAAGTGATCTCGGCACAATCCCCACTCTACAAAACGACTCTGTCCACGTGCCGCCATTAAAACAACATCTGACGTCACGGCGTTTACCCCTACTACAATGGTCAAATCAGCAACTTGATGTTTAAAAGTTATCGCTTTCTCCGACACGGCCATACTGACAAGTCACACGTCCTCGTGTGCTGTATTACCTGGCGACAAAACAAAATGCATTTGTAGACAATATAAGATTGCTCGGCCTACCTGACCTCAAACAAAGGACTTGCATTTGAAGCGACACATCAAGATTTAGAAAAGTCAAATGAAATAAACTAGAACACAATATCAATGCACCAAGTAAAAACAAAGTAGTCAACTTATTATCAGCCCTTCTCGCTGGTAATGTCTGATACATCACACACAGCCCTTCTCGCTGTCGTGCACACAATAGATTGAACAGTACCAGTCCTAAGACCTGGCAAGCCCAGTACCAAAAGTCAGTATCAGTCCTTCACACTGATAAGCCCTAAACAGGACGCATGTTACCGGGCCTTCTCTCCGGTAAACCGTCCGCTTAAGAAATACTTTGTGCATTAACATTAATCGGAACGAGTTGATGGGCCTTCACCCGCATCATCTAGATCCAATTCTTCACTAATTACGTCTAATTCGCTGGGGATATGACCTTGTGGCATCCTTCTTATGCGATCATGAGCATACTTGTATGTTCTATTACCATTCAAAGATTTTAAAAGATAACGATCACCGTCAAGTACTTCTACAACTTTAAACGGTCCCTTATATTTGGGGTCTAATTTAATCTGATTCCGTTATTTATTTTGAATTAAAACCAAATCACCAACACTGAAATTAACTACTTTGGCCTTATTTTTGTCAAAACGGGCTTTTTCATAAGCCGCACTCTTCTCAATACCGTCCACCGCGTGTTCTCTCGCTTCAGTTAGGTCAATTCCGGTTTCATCATGGTCATTATAAGCCATTAGCGTCAGAGGCCTAGCAACTTTTCCTATCAAAAGCTCTAAGGGGCTTGATTTCGTAACACGGTTCATTGTGCAGTTGATAGCCAACTGTACATCGTCCAAAGCATCCTGCCACGACCTTTCCGATGTCTCTACCGCGGTTAGCATACCCTTTAACAAACCCATCTCCCTTTCGACTTGACCATTCGCGCGACTAGATCGCGTAGCAATTAAATGCAAGGAAATGTTGTGTGAATCGCAAAGCTCCTTCAACACTTTGTTGGCAAAGGAACGACCTTGGTCGGCGATTATACGACTAGGAGAGCCAAATAAAGCAACGCTGGACTTCAAAGCTTTAATAGTGCTGGCTGCTCATGGAGACTAAGCCTATGTGGGCGACGTTGTACCGTACGTGCTGGATCCACTAATCGAATGTTTAATTCACCCGTAGTCACTCGAGTTAACGGTAAACCATTGATAAAAGCATTCGAATACTCATTCAAAAGGGACGTCAACCGGTCCTTGTTTTCGTTTGAAATATCAGAATCAACATTGTAAAGATCAATTACGGGAGGTAAATCGCAACAACCTACATTTGTGACTTTCGAAATACGTAGGGTAGATTCAGTTAAATGTACCGTATAGCCAAGTGTCAAAATATCGCGTCCGATCATAACATCGTATTTCATACAATCGTCGGGTAGTACGTAAAATAAAATTGACAGTTCGTTATTGTCGACCACAACATCACTAAGAATTTGTTCAGTGCTAAAAACATTCGAATTGTTACCGATACCAATTACTTGCACGGTTGAAAGTGAACGTTTGCCCGATAATTTATAAGCTACACTTTGTTTAACGAGAGAACACTCGGCGCCGGAATCAAAACAAAATGAAAACGACTCACCGGATTGTTCCAATTGCCCGCAAACACCTGCTATTTCGCAGCTATCGACGCGTCGCTCCGCCGTTGCGTTGGCAGCGCTGCCCGCCGACGATGACGCGCCACCCGCACTGCCGCGTTGGCAGTTCGTAGAGATGTCTCCGGCTTCTCCACAACGGAAACACGTTATTCTTTTGCTGGAACCCGATGAAGTCGCCGCCGGTGTAGTTTTCTGGGCGTTAGCTCCAGCAGGCTGCGTAAACTTCGAACGACAGTTCACCGCTTTGTGTCCCGGTTTTCCGCACTTATGGCACGTGAACATAGTGGAAGTTTGTGGCTTTAAACGATTTGCATCAGTGTCGCGATCACCGGTACTGCGATCGAACTTCCGCTTCAGACTTGCACTCGCCAGAGCTATAATAAGCGATGCACCCTCCAGTGGACGTTCGTCGAGGCAAATATCGATAGTATCGCACCAAGCACGTGGATCGGTATCTGGTAGCTCCAGATTAATTTCTGGCAGCATAATCTGAGGTGCCACTGTTGGTGTCCTGATGGCTTCGATCAGCTGCATCATGTTCTTCTGCTGCATCTCGAACATAGCACGCCAGTGGGAATCGAGTCCAGATCCCACTTCTGATGACGGCGTAAGCGATGGCTGAGCGATAGCGCCGTTGTCATTAGGGTTCGGTGGTACCGGGTTCATGATGAAATGTTAACATAATAGTTTCGGTTTCGGTACACAAAAATCACAGTTTATTATTTAACACAAATTTACATTAAATAACACTAACAAATAATCTCCACAAAATGGGCAAACCGACAGTTTCGTTCTGAAGGAGTGACTTGGTTGGAGTTCCGAGCAAAAGTGATCTCGGCACAATCCCCACTCTACAAAACGACTCTGTCCACGTGCCGCCATTAAAACAACATCTGACGTCACGGCGTTTACCCCTACTACAATGGTCAAATCAGCAACTTGATGTTTAAAAGTTATCGCTTTCTCCGACATATATATCTATTATATATAGTATGTGTGTGTGTGTAGACAAAGGCAGAATTTATTTGTTTGGCATTCATGTTCGGTATCTAAAAGTATGTACTCACATACACACGTAGCTGAGTGGCACACTTAGTTATAATAATCGTTAGGTAAACTTATTGGACAGATTTCAGATAAAAACAATAAAAAATATAAATAATATGTTTATAAAAAAGTATCTTGGCAGTTCAATAGTAGATATTATTAGATTGATTAGATAAAGTACTCGTAATTAAGAGCTTATTAGTTACGTAACATAGGTCCTTAGTACCTATTTCTGATTCCTCAATTTGTTTTTTTTTCTTGCCTTCTCTGTCCCAGTCCTGGGCAAAGGCCTCCCTCAACTCTTTCCACTTCTCGCGAACCCGCGCGACCTCCTTTCGGACGGAACGTGTCGAGTTCGTCCTGCCATCTCCTTCGTGGCCTTCTGCGAATTTGTTTACCTTGTATTATTACCACCTTGATAAACTTTACGATACCAGTTTATCACAAAAACTGCTATTATATAACTCCCAACTAATATTTAGATACAGAATAGGTATAATTAAGTTTAAAAGCAGATTTTATTGCTAGTCTGTTTGTGTAATTTCTTTTTTTATCACCACTGCTCTCAAAAGCGTGAAAGAAGACATTGTGAGGAAACCAGCATATCCGAAAAAAAAAATCGAGTACATTTGACATGTACCAACCCGCACTGGGCCCGCGTGACTCTCATACAATACTTGTTTGGATTGATGCCAGCTATTGATTCATACATGTGTTATGCGTGGCCGCTATTTTGAAAATAAAATAAAATGGCGGAAGTTGAGCAGGCCAAATAATTCAAAGCCCTTTACAAACAGAACCACGTAATTTAAATTCAGAACACATTTTAGGTCCTAACGAACTTATAAACTCATGTTAAGATCATTTGAATCTTCGACTTTGTTTAAATAAAAGGCGAAGTTCTAACAAAGTGTGCCTAATTAGTCCCTAAGAGTAATGGGTAGGAGATGACGTCACGTTTCAGAACTTACAAGCTTCAGTTTGAGTTTTGAAGTCTGAACAGGTCTGTACTCTTGTCTGACCTATTTCGAGTTTGGGACAGTCAACTTTAGAACACATGCCACGAAGTATGGTATTAAAATGTTGAACTTGGTTATTGGTGTTCAATATTGAGGAATGTAGGGCAGTTAGAAAATTATGAAAAGGCATTTTTAGGATAAGTGTGAAACTTAAAATTCTACAACTATCTCAGATTATATATTGTGACATAGGAATTCCTAGCATAAGAGCCTAGGGCTACACAGATGCATCTGTATTTTTATTTCTTTTTATTATTCAGCGATTTAAATAGTTAGATGTGGCCTCACCGTAGTTAGCTCAAAAACTGTTAAAACTCAGAAGAGGGATCTCATGCATGCCGCATGGAACGATAGAGTCGAATTTCTACCTATTACTTAAATATCAATGTCAACGATACATAAAAGTTATATTTAGACAACTTACTAACTACGACCTAATCGAACCCCGTGTTTACACTTGACATCACATAATATGATATTACTATATTAGATTAAATAAACTGCATCCCACAGTATATAATAGAAATCGTTAAATTGTGTCTGGGGTCCAAATCCATCCAAAATTATTGCTTACTTATTAAAATGGTGTTAAATGCTTGACTAATTTTGAGTATCTTTTTCCAGGTCACATACATCTCACCATTCGCTTACAAGAATCCTCCTGCCAAACTTCGCGTAATCGATGTCAGCAAACTCTTCGATCTGATGCCCGGTAACTTTTATTTTATGAATGAAGGTTCATTAATAAAATAAAGCTAGAATAAGTATCATTCTTGTCCTATAAAAGTGCCGCTTGGGATCATAATTTGGGTGTTGGTATGGTTAACAGAAAACACCATACAGCACTCTGAAAAGATCAACAAAGCAAGCAGTGAAACAGACTAACTTCTGATTTTTAACAGATGCATGAAAACGGTAGCTTTAATGCTTCTCGGCCGGATGACTTTTTGGAGAACGCTTCTTACATTTTGATATGAGAAATTTACTTAGTCACCCATTATACTGGGACAGGCCTGTCTTGGAAATAAATGTTGGGCTGTTATCCACCACCCAGTATAATGGTGGAATGATTACATAGTTTGCAATTAATCTTTTTGTAACTTTAAGAAGTATAACAAACCCCCCTTCTTTATTTCAGCGGACATTATGAGCATTAAGGCCATCATGGATAAAACGGCCGATGACCTGAGCATTGGTATTATGATTTACATGATGACTGAGATTGGAAAGGCAGCAACCATGAATGAAGAAGTGCAGAAGATCATGAACGATCCTAAAGAACAGTTTGATGTGGTGGTGGCCGAGTGGATGTTCAGCGATATAACTGCTGGGTAAGTACTGTGTGTGACCTCGGAATATTAAAGCTACTTTAGTTGGCTGTAAATATGGCGCAAGTTTGGTCTTCAGAAAAACTTCAAATTTGTAGGGCGTCGTCTGAGTCAACTCTTAACTCGTGCCTTTGTAAGTTGTGGTAGACTGTTTCTAGTATAAAGCTCGATGTCTCTGCCCAAGTACTGTAATTCGTATACAATTTCACTTCAAGCCGAACTACACTGAATCGCCAATTAAGAAGACTTGCCGCTTGTGCCGACACCTACTAAGAGAATGAGGGTTTTTTTTTTGTCTGGCAACTGCTTGAATCAAAAGTCACTATTATTTGAAGATATTGCAGTATTATTTCCTTCCTTGACAGTTCCTAACACGGCAACCGCATGAGTCGTATACTTCTTGTTGACTAACTTGCGCCTGATGTAGTACAACCTGCCTATAATGATCTCTCCAGCTTGGGTACAGGCCTCTTCTTTGTGAGAGAGAATGGGTTTAGGCGGATCGGTGGACCTAATATTTTCCTTTAATTTCAGGTTTGCTCAAGTGTTCGACTGTCCACTTATTTGGCTGTCATCAGTAGAGGTTCACTGGATGATTTTGAAATTGATTGACGAGCCCACAAACCCCGCGTATTCAGTGGACGTCATGTCTCCGTACGCTCCACCATTAAACTTCTTCCAGAGAGCCAGTGAACTGTGGATCCAAATCAAAATTACGCTTTTGAACTACTTGTAAGTTTTACTTCTAATGAAATAAGCCAAAAACTTCATCGACCAATATCTTATTAATAATATGAAATAATGATGACTTTTTCAAAATCATTGGTATCCGTAAGGATTTTGAAAAAGTACACAGTATCACAATTGAAAAACCGGGTTTAAGACAGTAACCTGAAAATGATAAACATTAACACAATGTTTTCAAAATTCCAGCTGGCTAGACGGTGTTCAACAAACTGCGTACGATTCTCTGTTCATTCCGGCTATCGAGAAACGTGGAAGAAAAGCAGCAACTTACGACGAAGCTCGGTACAACGCATCCATGATTTTGTCCAACGCATACGTTTCTACCAGCGGAGCTAAATCTCTACCACAGAGCCACAAGTATGTCGGAGGATACCATATTGATGAGGAAGTGAAGCCTCTGCCACAGGTAAGGGTGATAGAACCTTGTGATTTGATCATCATCATCTCCTGCCCTTGTCCCATATTACTCGTGGACGGCACAACACGTTTTTTCTTCCGTTCTTCCCGTCAGCCGTCACTCAAAAGAACACTGCTCTATCTTCCTAATTATTTCATTCATTTCTTTAGTTTTCTTCTTCCTGTACATCAATAATATTCTGTAGGTATCGCCCAATAAGTCTTTGAATTCTTAACAATTTTCCATAAGATGATTTTAACGCAAGTCGATAATGTTTTAGCACATAACAGTTTTCAGTTCAGCTTTGTGTTTTAACAGGACTTGAAGAAACTTATGGACAGCGCAAAGGATGGAGTCATTTACTTTAGTATGGGCTCAAACTTGAAGAGTAAAGACTTACCCGACGAGCTTAAGGTCGACATTCTGAAGATGTTTGGAAGCCTGAAGCAGACTGTGTTGTGGAAATTTGAGGAGGTGTTGCCTAACCTGCCTAAAAATGTTCACATTCTGGAGTGGGCACCACAGCAAGCAATCCTTTGTAAGTTAAGTTCATTCATCATCAGCTTCCTCTTATCAACATTAAAAAGCATATCTTTTAAACAAATCGGGTGATTTGTCTAGTTTCCTGATTTGTTTCCGACCTTAGGCAGTGTTATAAGATTTTTCTCATATCTGAAAATTCTCAGCGGTAGAATTTCGCAGTCCGGCAAATGATTCGCCCTCAATCACATTGGATTTAAACTATTACTAGTGAAATGTTCATTTCACAATTTCACATGAACAATTATTGATATTGCCTTCTTTTTATTTTTCAGCTCACCCCAACCTCGCCGTTTTCATTACTCACGGTGGTCTCCTCTCAACGACGGAAGCGGTTCACTTCGGAGTACCAATCATCGGTATTCCAGTCTTCGCAGATCAGTTCACGAATGTCGAAAAGGCAGTAAACAGAGGATTTGCACAAAGAGTCGATCTTTCATACACAATGGCTGTTGAGCTCAAGAAAGCAATTCTTGAAGTAGTTAATAACAAAAGGTGTGTATACAAAAAGTTATATATAGGGATGTCGAAGTCCGAAGTATATTTTTAAAAGAGTGCCTCTTCAAGGTGCAATGAATGACCGCAGTCTGTCAACCGGGCGGTGCTGGTGGACAGTGATTTTACTCAGATAACCTAGAATACAGGAGCGAACGAAGCGAGATAGGGTATTGTTTTCCGATTCGTAGATAGAAGTCCCGCGAAACGGGCCTTGGTCTACTTCTTCTTTTCGTGTGGTTAGTTCCTAATCTGGTGTAAGAGTTTTTATGCCACCCATGGGCTTTTGACTTGTCTACTAAGAAAAATGTAACGACGAGCGGAGTAAACTCAGGAACTGTCGCACCCTAGCCCTGGGTCTAGTGAGCGAGCAAAGAGAGCGAACGAAGCACCCGCTAAACAAAACCTTTTTATGATGAACCTATAATAGCCTATTGAAGTTTATAAACGAAAGTATGCATTTGTTAAAACAAATCCATTTTTGACAGGTACGCCGAAAAAGCGAAGGAGCTATCGTTCATCCACCACGACCGGCCCGTGAAGCCGGGTCAGGAGCTGGTACATTGGGTGAACCACGTGGTGAACACTCGCGGCGCCCCGCACCTGCGCTCTCCTGCGGTGGACTTACCCTTCTACAAAAGAAAGTTCCTAGATCTCGCTGCCGTCATCGCGGTCCTACTCTTAGCTCTATACATTCTGATGAAGCGCGCTTGCGCATATATTTGTTCTAATATTTGTTTAACGAAGGGAAAATCGGGAAGTAAAAAGAAGAATAATTAAGTTAATTAAGCTTGTTATAAGTTTTCTAATAAATTGTTAAATAAAATAAATTTAGTTTTAGTTAATTAAGTATTCGTCTCCTTTCTCTCTCTCTCTAATAACTCTAATAATAATTGGAATTTGGTCTGTATTAGTCTCCTGAAGAAAAAATCTGACGATATCTTTCCCTTTCCAAATGTTGAGATGAATTATATCATGAATACTCATGATTTATGAGGTTTCCATAGACTCTCTGATGTTTTTGTGTTTTAATTTTAACTTCTCTTTCTGCTTTTCTAAGTTTAACAAAACCAAAATAATGGAGTAATAAAAATGTTATGATTCATTTCTTACTTAAAAAAAAATGTTTTGGTGAGTAAATCTGTGATTTTGTAGACGTGGGTTTGTGGTTGTTGTCCCACGTTGTTCTTAATCTACATAAACTCTCTTGAACTTCGCAGATATTTCCTACTCCGCAATAATTTTCGATGCAAAAACCAGGAGTGATGTCGGTTGTATAGCTAAGGAGGATTGCAAACGACTATCCTCCTTTGTGTCATGACGACTGAATATTTTCTATTCACAACTCCAGCACCCTCATGAGTCATGTATTGAGCACAGACATAAAAGCCTCTTATAATCTATTCAGCATTTTGACGAGATCCTTTTGGGATCGATTAACCTGTTGACTTATGACCATTTTGTTGAGGGGTAAAAAATAATAATGAGATAAAAAATGTTTCGTTAAGTTGATTGTTTAAAACAAACCAGTACCGTGGGGCCAGTTCCTAGACCATTTTGAGAGGCAGGTGCGCATATTGTTAATGTGAGTATTAATTTTCGCTTGCAAAATAGGCAAGGATGAAAGAAGTTGGTTAACAAATATATCAGATCAGACTCTTGGGTTCCTCGGGGCTACTTGACGTATGGTGTAGGTGGGCAACACCTGGTTTTAGACACTGCGGTAGTGAACCAGACACCATGGATGAATCAAATTGAGATGCCAGGTGTGTGGATTATTATTAAATTTTCAAAAGTATTCGACACGAAATAACACACATCGATGAAATCTATTTTACAACAATTTAACTTATAGCATCTACTAAGAGAAAAATATACTATAAAAAAACCACGATCATTTTCAGATAATTGTCAGTAAACAGTGTAATCAAACGATAACGTAGAACACTATATAATTACCTCGGTTTTCATTCACTAGATACAGTGTCTCTCTTGCCAATCAAAAGACCGACTTTTAATAAAGTGTCAAATAAAATTAATTTTATTTCACATAAGTAGTGTTTTAATTTCTTAAGTGTGAAACTGGACGGTTAGAGTTAATTGTTATATAAATTAAATCTCTTGTAAGTTTTTATCAATAAAATCCGATATGTTTTCTAGAAACGAATAAACATATACTATATACCTGCATATAAGTGGAGTCTTGAAAATAATATCTAAAAGTAAATGATGGTCGTGATAAATAAAACGCACTTTTAAAGTCTTCAAAGAGTGACCTCCAGACCTTCATTGATTGACTCTTTAATAAAGGGGTGGAAAATAAGAAAAAATCTCAGATAGCACATCTATAAAAATCTCAATTACAATTCGAAGAAAGTTGGTTCCAAAAACAAAAATACTATGGTTTTCGCATTATAATAGTTTTTTTTTTTATATGTTGGGCTTATTAAGCATTATACTTACCATTTATTAAAAGTGGTTAATCGATTTATAGCGTTAGTCGGTAATTTAGAAGTTTCATATTTAAAATTCTCAGCTTTTCTAGTTTTGGTCTATACAGGGTGGAAGGTATAATTAATATTAAAGTAGGAATTAATCTACCCTCAAAAAATAAATAAAATATTTTTATGGTTCTAAAAGTATTTTTTTTTTCTGAAATTCATCAATAGGTAAATTACTGAGAAATAGATAAATTAAAGACGAACTATTAAAAAAAATTACATAACCACAGTTTTGGACGTTTTTTCATTAAATCCATGTTATGTTAGTGCTGAAATAAATGGAGTTTATCTTTCCAAGCAAGTACCAACTTATCTTCCTTCTCTTGGGTTTGTTTCGTAAGCCACATATCAAGAATAAATAACGTAATAAAGTAAAGTGACGTCACTTAAGTAAAGTTACGTTTTGCAATGAGGTAACTCATTGGAAGCGTAACTTTAACGTCTCATAGGTTTTTTTTTAAATTTCTGGACATATATTTATAATTTTTGCACTGTTTTGTTTTTTCTTATTTAAATTATTATTAAACTAAATCCAATAAAAATGGAAATTTCACCATTGTGAATTACCGACAGTGTGATGAAAACTTACATAAAAATGTACCCGACCCTCAAACATCACTTTGACATGGGCAAAGCCTTTGAGTTTGTTAATAAAAATGCAAAAACAACGGAGTCACAATTCTAATCAATTTGAACACTATCTATTTAACTGGTTAGCAAAAAGAAGAAAAAACTCAATTTTTGAAAACCCACAACACCATTTACTTTTCAATGTAGCGAAACCAAATCAGGAGTATTTCAAGGAAATGTACTTAGCCCATGACTTTTCCTAATTTACATCAATCATGTTTTCATTATGCAGACTACATACAATCGGTCATTCATCATCTGCCTAGCCTTTTCCCAACCATTTTGGGGTCAGCTTCCAGTCTAACCGGATGCAGCTGAATACCAGTATTTTACATGGAGCGACTGCCTATCTGACCTCCACAACCCAGTTAATACTGGGTAATACAATACCCCTTGGTAAAACTGGTTGTCAGACTTTCGGGTCACTGACTACCTATAACGACTGTCAAAGATCCACAATTGACAGCCGGGACCAACGGCTTAGCGTGCTTTCCCAGGCACGGAGGAAACTCGGTATGTATGGGTGGTCACCCATCCACGGACCCACCCAGGCGGCTTAACCTGACGATCGACCCGAGCGGCTGTTATTATTTAGCCACGAGCACGCATACAATCGGTCATTGTTGATAATAAAAAAATTAAATAAGGTGCAAAAAATCTTGCAATGAAGACTATGTTGACTACCGCAATTCTAACTCAGTAACGAAAAGATAATTTATTTATTTAATTTCTATAGAAAATGGAGAAGGTAAAGACGTTTTGGTTGCTGATCAGCGTGATAGTGGTATGTTCTGAAGCTGCTAAGATCTTGGTAGTATTCCCTATGCCTTCGAAGAGCCACGGAATCCTTGGTGATGGCTATGTCAGGCATTTGCTGAATGCTGGTCATGAGGTAAGCGGTTTAAGGTCATGTTTGAATTAATACAGCATAAATTGATGTAACATTATCTAATAATGCAACGAAAATGGTTTCGTATGGCTACCTTTTACAATTAAAGAGCTGGTAGCTTTGTGACGAGCTGATAGTCAAATGGACAGACAATATATAGGATTAGTAAAAAAGTACCATATTGTTCGTTGTATAAAAAGTTACCGTTCACAACAAATTTAACACTTTATATCTCTTCTTACAGGTGATGTACATAACGCCATTTACCTATAAGAATCCTCCTGCCAAGCTTCGTACAATTGATGTTAGCGCTAACTTCGAACTGTTGCCTCGTAAGTTTTTTTACTTTCACGTTTAGATCCAGGCCTTCGATATCAGCCTTATAACGTTCCCACTTTCGTGACACAGGCCTCCTCTCTGTGTGCCTCCAGATAATATTCACAATTAGAGTCCCATTTTACATTTATGATCTGGTAGCCAGGTAAGCTCTTACTACTCCGCTTTTCTTTCAAGACAGTTGAATCGTTGCTCCGAGATTCATCGAGTTTCATCGCTTGATTGTTTTTCTGGTGGTCACCTGGCTTTCAAGAATTCCGGTGGCTGAAAATTGTGTAGCGGGTTTGTTCTGATAAAAAAGTGAGGCCAACGAAATCCATGATCACAGTGACAAAGTGTATGTTGATAAGGCAAGTCTGGTCTAATCTACCTGTGTGGTAAATCATTGAAAGATGCCATTGTAGTCTGAATAATGAGAAGGACAAGAAATCAAAAAGACTACACATTAATAAGCTCATGAAAATTTAACCTTACCTCTTACATGAATAACTTCTGAATATTGAGTGCCTTTAAAAAAATACTGAACCCTATCACGCCTGTAGCCATCGAAAGGTTAGACTTTAAAAATTGTAAAAAACAATGCATTTTCAATATTACAGCGGACCTTCTAAATATGAAAGATATTATGGATAACAAAGGCGCAGATTTGAGCGCTAGTTTCATGACTTTCATAATGGTAGAGATGACAAAGAAGACAGTACGATATGACGAAGTGCAGAAGCTATTGAACGATCCCAAGGAACAGTTTGATGCGGTGATTGTTGAGTGGATGTTTGGCGATGTCAATGCAGGGTAAGTTCACAATTGAAACTCGGAACATAACAGAGTCTGGCACTTTCAGTAGCGGCTATCAGCTTCTGTGATGTGCAAACACCAGGACAGGCAGGACACGATATCAAGTGTCCCATCGTTTGTATTCCACAAACGATTGGACACTTGATACCACATTAACACCACATTTCCAGATCAGAGTCATCTATGAATGTCCAACTGAACAGGTTTTCCTTGCTTCGGCAAACCTGTATCTGGACTTTATTTAAAGTCTTCCAGGTTAGCCATGGCAACTCGTGTCTTGGTGGGATATTAAAGCAAGTAGCACAAATAGGTTTGGTACGGGAAACACTTATTCGCCATAGCTCGAATCTTTCCTTAGACCGTTCGCCAGTGAGCGGGACACACATAATTTGAAAATTGTCACGACTTTTCAGCCTTTGCGGCATAGATGTTATTGTGTAAAGGGTGCCGTTCGACGTAAAACGTTTTGGCTCTTTCACTAGAGTTTGCCACTGCTTGGCGAGCCTGTGGGGGCTTTATGCCTGCCAGTGGCGCTGTGCCTAATAATAAATACCCTTAATTTCAGATTTGCTACAGTGTTCAATGCTCCACTTATTTGGTCGTCATCTGTTGAACCTCACTGGCAAATCATACAGTTGATAGACGAACCGTCGAACCCCGCGTATACAGTAGACAGCATGTCTTCCTACTTTCCACCCTTGAACTTTGTGCAGCGAGTATCTGAGCTGTGGACTCAATTGAAAGTTCAGTTCCTGAGATACGTGTAAGTATGACGAAAAGAAAGACACTGCTTGCCTACTAGACAGTGAAATAGAGAATAGTTGTAGACTGCAGCGAATAGAACAAGAAGTCTGTATTTTTTCAATTGAAACAGCTATCATGATCATTACAGCCAAGATAATTATGTACATATACCAAATACAACGATTAATTTTTCAACAACAATTGACAAAACATTGTATGAGACTGATATCAGCCTCCGAAAAGCTTATGTCAATTGAAATGCTTTGACAGCAATTACCACTTATTTAGACCCTAAGAATGGCAAAGTTAACGCAATGTTTCGGAAACTTCAGTTGGCTGGATGGTGTTCAAGAAAAAGCGTACACAGAACTGTTTACTCCTCTTGTTGAAAAACGTGGAAGAAAACTTCCAACTTTCGACGAAGCCAGGTTTAACGCATCCTTGGTGCTGTCTAACGCATACGTAACTACGAGTGGAGGTGCTTCTCTTCCTCAGAGCCACAAGTATATCGGAGGTTACCATATTGACGACACTGTGAAGCCTCTGCCTGAGGTAAGGATGCTGTTTAAGAGATCAGAATTATCTGTTATTGAAGGTAAAAGTTATAGTCATAAAGATAATTGCAGACAAAATGTAGGTAGTGAGGTTTTTCTCACCTAAACTTATGATAATGTGTTTACAGGACTTGAAGAAACTTATGGACAACTCAAAGGATGGAGTGATTTACTTCAGCATGGGCTCAAATTTGAAGAGTAAAGACTTACCTGACGAGGTCAAGGCCAGCCTTCTGAAGATGTTTGGTAGCCTGAAGCAGACTGTGTTGTGGAAATTTGAGGAGGATTTTCCGAACCTTCCTAAAAATGTTCACATCCTGAAGTGGGTACCTCAACAGGAAATTCTTTGTAAGTTTCTGTCTCCAACCCCTATTACGTGGAATCATACAATAACATGCTATTCCTATCCCGCTAGGAGAAAACAGGCTTGACATGTATTTTTTTTCAGCTCACCGTAATCTGGCTGTCTTCATAACGCATGGTGGTCTTCTGTCAACGACTGAAGCCATTCACTTCGGAGTGCCAATCATCGGTATTCCAGTGTTTGCTGATCAGTTCATGAATGTCGACAAGGCAGTCAACATAGGATTTGCGCAAAGAGTTAACCTTTCTTACAAAATGGCTGATGATCTTAAGAAAGCAATTTTGGAAGTTGTTAGTAACAAATGGTGTGTATGATGTAGCAACTTTAAATATCAATCCGTTAGAATATCAATCCGCAGGGGATTACTTAGAAAACCTAGAATGTAGCGAACAAAATATTTGTATGAATTTCAAGAGCGAGCTCGGTTATTTGATCTCTTTAAACTGGAAAGAACGAGTGATTGAATGAAAATATCTATTAAATGAAAGTTTGCAATTGTTAACAGATCGTATTTTTTTACTAGGTATGCTAAAAAGGCGAAGGAGCTCTCCATCATCCACCACGACCGGCCCGTGAAGCCGGGTCAGGAGCTGGTGCACTGGGTGAACCACGTGGTGAACACTCGCGGCGCCCCGCACCTGCGCTCTCCTGCGCTGGACTTACCCTTCTACAAGAGAAAGTTCCTAGATCTCGCTGCGCTCATGGCGGTCCTACTCTTAGCTGTATACATTCTAATGAAGCGCGCCTGCGCTTATATTTGTTCTCAAGTGTGTTCGAAGGGAAAACTAGGAAGTAAAAAGAAGAGTAATTGAATATTATTAATTAGGGTTGTTTTAATTTGTTTAAATTATTTAAAATAAATTGTTTAAAAAATGTTGTTATATATTTACTGACCTTCCACCTTTCCCG
Source organism: Standfussiana lucernea (assembly GCA_964057025.1). Taxonomy (NCBI): domain Eukaryota; kingdom Metazoa; phylum Arthropoda; class Insecta; order Lepidoptera; family Noctuidae; genus Standfussiana; species Standfussiana lucernea. Next base: position 5,709,112 of record OZ059804.1, on the reverse strand, counting down.
TTTCTTCAACGTAAGTGAAGTACGTTAAACCAGGAGAAACCGAAGGTTTTGTATGTGCAATTATGGATGAAATTATGATGGCGAATAACTACCGGAGATTTATTGTGAATTACGGCACCGGGCATGCCACCTCGTCCGGGCGAATCAATCCGTCACATTATCTCCGGGTGTTCTCGTCTAGCTAACAGAGAGTGCTTGCATAGACACAAACTTGTAGCCAGGATTATCCATCAGGAACTTGCTCTAAAATACAGCCTTGTGGAATAGGAAGTTCTCGAAAATGGTAATATCACATTGTCCTGGGATCAATCTATCATCACTGACAGGACCATTGCAGCCAATACGCCTGATATAGTGGTGGTTCGACTAGAGCGGCATGATGGGCGCAATGATTGTTGACGTAACGGTCCCGTATGACGAGAACCTCGTCAAAGCCGACAAAAATAAGCAAATCAAGTATCTTGACTTGGTCCGCGAGGATGTGGACATGTGGGGTGTAAACTCAGCGATCATTGTGCCGATAGTTGTTTCAGCCAATGGGTTAATTGCCAAGGGAATAGACTAATACCCTCGTTAGGTAGCTGGATCATGGGCTTGATTCAAAAAACGGTGCTTGTGGACACGGCTTGTATTATTAGGAGGTTCCTCTCTCTGGAGCCCTGACCCTGTACCCGATACCGGTGAGCTACTATTTTTAATTTAAAGGAATATTTAAAAATGTGTTTGAAATAATAATAATATATTCATTGCATCTTGTATACATAATAATTTAATTTACCAGTGATTACGACTGAAACAGTGTCAAATGATAATTAATGTTTGTTGCAAATTATAATGTTATCCGAACACGTCACAACTGATTGTTGATCACGCAAAAATGTAAGTCATAGTGAACTAACAAAATGTGGCTGTTTGCTAGACTTAATTGTGGGTTTCCCCAAGGAAACCTTTGGATCAAACTCCAAGGACCCGACCAAAATCAAAATAAAAAATCAAAGCATTTATTTCAAGTAGGCCAATTACAGGCACTTTTGAATTGTCCAAACAAAGACAGGAATAAAATGAAGCTACAGTCCCAGTCACAAGGCATAATAACTGTGAAAGTACTGTAGTTGCCCATTCCAAAGCGTAGATCTCTATGGAGAAGAATGGGCAAGAAACGCCATGGACACTCTTTTAAATCATACTGTTATTACAAAAACCTTGGATACATCATTCTTGTTGAGATGGTACATTATGTGAGAACGATGTAGCAAGACGTGGTCGTTAAAAGTGTCCATAGTACAAACAAAAAAAGACAATTCAAAAACAAAATAATAACCAGACGGAGGACTGTCCTCGTTACTATCGAGGATCCAGTTGAATGACACACTATTGGAGAGGTGGACTATTATAAAGTAACGATGATGGTGTTACATCGAACATAAAATAATACAATTCAGACGGTGGTGTAAGGGTCATTGACGCGCAAACAGTTACAGCACATGATACCTACTTGATTACCCTGGGTAGAAACTTTTCGTCGTTCAATCAAAAATACAATACCTACTCAAAATATATTTAATGAAAAAAATCTAGTCTAAAGTCATATACCAGTAGGTATATGACTTATTTGATCGAATTAATTGTAAGAGTCTCAGCGTCGATGTTACCTACATCCTGCATAGATATTGTTTCATTATGATTACCTACATGTAAAATCTTCCTTACTAAATTATAAATGCGGAAGTTTAGATGGATGGCATGTTTGTTAATGATTCGTAAACGGCTGAACGGATCTGGAACATTTGACACAGAGATAGATTATAGTCTGGAATAGCACATAGCCTCAAAATTTCTACGCGAACGAAGTCGCGTGCAACAGCTAGTTCACATAATGCCACATGCAAAAATTTTAGCATCTACTAAGAATCAACATAGTAATCTTTTGACGGCTGTGTAATCTTATGATTACAAGTATATACGTATAGTATATAATACTCATTGACACGACTTCCATTCACTCAAAAAAGTACGTCAATCCATCTCTAGTCGATCGGTCTGTAGATTGTGAAGTGTCTTAAAATACTGTCTAAGTTAAAAAGTGATGTTTTGAAGAGCATACTATTTCTTTAAATTTACCATTGTAGATTAAGTGAAATAAGTGTTGACACTGACAAGGTACACTGGCATTTTTGTTTTTATTATTACCTCCACAATCCGGGCTGGCTTGTGGCGGTCAGATAGGCATTCGCTCCGTGTAAGCGTATACATACTCCAATAAAGCGCCCCTAAGGGCGACCGAGACTTTCGACATTCTGACTGGGTATGGGTAGTCAGATATGCCAGCTATCATTTGTAAACATTTGACATCAAAAATATCTAGAAATTACAACCGCGATCACCGCCTTAACGTTCTTTTCGAAGTCAGAGAGACCCGGTTAGTAGTGGATGGTCTCCAATTTACGGACCGACCACAGCTTGAAGAACCCAGCTGCGCGGCTGTTATTATTTATCCATGACCTCCACAAGTACAATGATAACTGATAAAAATTCTTATCTAACAAGTATCTGTCTAAGGTATTACTACATAATTATAGATACAAATCTCACGTAGGTGATAGCACTTTGACCTTGAGTGGGTCTAGTTTAGTACCACCAGAGTTTCAATGCAATACACAAAAAAAAAGTTTCCGGTAATAAATCCATCAATGGCTGTTGAAAATTCATTCAACCAGTTACAGTAGTTTACGAGCGTTTGACAATTCTTTAGTTATTTTTGTGTTGATTTTCGTTTCAGAAACCGAGCGTAAGGGCCAAGTTACTGCTTTTGTTACCACTGACGCGCGGTCTACTTAACTGTCAAGTTCATTGCTATAAGCAAAGCTTTTGACCTGGCCAACAATAAATAAATTTCGAAAAAATGCACAAGTTATCAGAAAAGTTGTATTTTGTCACTAGGTTTCTGTCTAAGTGTCTAATCATGAGCAAAAAGTAGCAATAAGCTCAAGAAACCGGTTAGTCTCCATACTTTTGTAACAAAATGTAGTCGAAACAAATCAGGAGTACCACAAGGAAATATACTTGGCCCAGATGTTATTTCTACTAATTTTCATCAACGATTTACCTACGACTTTACACCGCCAATGAGTACCTAAACATCTGACCATGAATCGACCGTAGCAACAGATTATAATATCTGACTCAAAAAATCTCAATAGAACAATAAAACATGTTTTACAATGACGTAGAAACAATTATAACTAAGCTATTTTATGTTTAACAACTTTTTTTTAATAATAGCATTCAACTGTTGAACATTGACGGATCTTGACTTTTTAATTTTGATTCATCAATAATTGAAAAATTTGTGGGTGCATTACAGGCATACCTCTGCTAAACCCTTCAGGGATAACAGACGCGATGTTGTGTTTTTTTCGATAGTTTATTTTTTATTTCTATAGAAAATGGAGAAGATGAAGACGCTTTGGTTGCTGTTCAACGTGATAGCGGCATGCTCGGAAGCTGCCAAGATCCTGGTGGTGTTTCCCGTTCCTGCGAGGAGTCATGGAATCCTTGGTGAAGGATATGTCAGACATCTGCTGAACGCTGGTCATGAGGTCAGTGCTTTCGATTGAGTTTCATATATTTTTGACATGAGAATTATACAGGATGTATGGAAATTATACTCTCAATTTGTTAGACACAAATCAGAATATATGCCCAACTTTTCTATTCAGTTTCAAATCTACGTGTACACATCTACTTTAATAAAAAAAAAATGGAGTTAACAAAAGGGGTGTGTAAAAGGCTGTGTCTATCACAGGATAGGCAAACGACATATTAGGCGTAGTAACAGGTTAACGTTCACTAAATTTTTTCTTAACCTTGTATCTCTTCTTCCAGGTGACGTACATAACGCCATTTACCTACAAGAATCCTCCTGCCAAGCTTCGCACGATTGATGTCAGCAGTAACTTCGATTTGTTACCTCGTAAGTTTGTAAGTTTTTTTTTTACTTTCATGGAAATACTCTAAACACATAATATTTAGTCTTTTCAACATTATTTATGATAGGAAGAAAACGACACACGAGGAAAATCTTCAATAAAACGATTAGCAATATTCGTTTGGATTGAAAAGTTTATTTAGTGACCTTCAAAAAATGTACAATATAAATCTTTTTTCATCGTTTCAGCGGACGTTATAAACATGAAAGAAATTATGGAGCAAACATCCCCAAAACTAGACTCTATTTTTATGACTTACATGATGGCAGAGTTAACAAAAAAAACTGTCCTGAATGAAGATATTCAAAAGTTATTGAATGATCCGAAGGAAAATTTCGATGTGGCCATCGTTGAGTGGATGTTTGGTGATGCACTAGCTGGGTAAGAAACCGAATTTAACATTAGAAAGTTAAAACTGCTCATTTCTGCTTAGTTTTTTTAAGCTAGTCTGACACTAGTTGACTTTTCGGACCTAATAAATTAATTTCAGATTAGCGCAAGTGTTCAACTGTCCACTGATTTGGTCGTCATCTGTGGATCCTCACTGGCAAATTATGCAATTGATCGACGAACCGTCGAACCCCGCATATTCCGTGGACTCTATGGTTAGTCCCTTCTCACCACCGTTGACCTTTTCGCAGCGAGCGTTTGAACTGTGGAATCAAGTAAAACTTCAGTTCTTAAGATACGTGTAAGTATTACAATAAGCAATGATGATGCTTGGATGGAGGAACAAGAGAATGGCACATAAGCAAATCGGCAGAGTCAAAATACTAGCGTGTTTGTTACTACCCGTTCAGATAATTTTGATCCACTTTAGCACATAAATAAAAACCAGATCTGCAATCTTGCAGACGAAAATGTAATCAAGTTAATCAGTTGCATGACATTAAAACTTCATCAAATATTGAGATGGTTTCGTAAAAAGTTTCTACAATTTCAGTTGGCTGGACGGTATTCAAGAAAAATTGTACAACTCACTATTTGGTCCTCTTGTTGAAAAACGTGGAAGAAAACTTCCAACTTTCGACGAAGCCAGGTTTAACGCATCCTTGGTGCTGTCTAACGCATACGTAACTACGAGTGGAGGTGCTTCTCTTCCTCTGAGCCACAAGTATATCGGAGGTTACCATATTGACGACACTGTGAAGCCTCTGCCTGAGGTAAGGATGATGTTTAAGAGAACAGAATTACCTGTTATTGAAGGTAAAAGTTATAGTCATAAAGATAATTGCAGACAAAATGTAGGTAGTGAGGTTTTTCTCACCTCAACTTATGATAATGTGTTTACAGGACTTGAAGAAACTTATGGACAGCTCAAAGGATGGAGTGATTTACTTCAGCATGGGCTCAAATTTGAAGAGTAAAGACTTACCTGACGAGGTCAAGGCCAGCCTTCTGAAGATGTTTGGTAGCCTGAAGCAGACTGTGTTGTGGAAATTTGAGGAGGATTTTCCGAACCTTCCTAAAAATGTTCACATCCTGAAGTGGATACCTCAACAGGAAATTCTTTGTAAGTTTCTGTCTCCCAGCTCCTATTACATGGAATCATGGAACCTATGACACCATCCCCTTTGGAGAAAACAGGCTTGACATATTTTTTATTTTCAGCTCACCGTAATCTGGCTGTCTTCATAACGCATGGTGGTCTTCTGTCAACAACTGAAGCCATTCATTTCGGAGTGCCAATCATCGGTATTCCAGTGTTTGGTGATCAGTTCATGAATGTCGACAAGGCAGTCAACAGGGGTTTTGCGCAAAGAGTAGAACTTTCTTACACAATGGTTGATAAACTAAAGAATAAGATAGTAGAAGTTGTTAATAACAAAAGGTGTGTATTGAAGAGACAGTAAGGTTGATATATAAATAATTCGAAATAGAATTCTTAGGTTATGGACAAAACTCACTACTATATCTCATAACGACCAACTGCTAAAATAAACGTCATCTTTTTTCACAGGTACGCCGAAAAAGCGAAGGAGCTATCGTTCATCCACCACGACCGGCCCGTGAAGCCGGGACAGGAGCTGGTGCACTGGGTGGACCACGTGGTGAACACTCGCGGCGCCCCGCACCTGCGCTCTCCTGCGCTGGACTTACCCTTCTACAAGAGAAAGTTCCTAGATCTCGCTGCGCTCAGTGCGGTCCTACTCTTAGCTGTATACATTCTGATGAAGCGCGCCTGCGCTTATATTTGTTCTAATATTTGTTCAACGAAGGGAAAATCGGGAAGTAAGAAGAAGAATAACTGAGATTTTTTTAAACTTTTTAAATAAATTATAAAACCATCGACCGGAACACTTTACTTGTGTCTAGCCAACCCCTTACCTTATCTTCGAGTGAATCCTCTAAAATCTTGGGGTTCTGAGTATGGAGGTGAACTATATCCAGATATGCAGTAGATACCAATTTATAGATCCATCTATAAACATAAACATAAAATCATATATTTGCATAAAACATGGTAGGTATACAATGGTGTTAAATAAAATTAGAATGGTTCAAACATGTTTTGCTATGATAACACATAGCATGCAAAATTTCACGGTTTAGCAAAATGTTACAAGACATTTTTCATCCATAAATTCTTTCAAACTATAGAAATTACATTCTTTAATCCACTTGTACAATTTAATCTTTATTCATTTTGAATTTAGTATTTTGAAACGGCTTGGTATCTTGTTATAAATACGTACGCACACTGCCAGGCAGTTTTTTAAATTATATTTAGCAAGTTTTGGCAAATCATTCAATACTAACATACAAGGATCTCGTCTGTTTCTATAGTACTTTATTCCTAACCACGAACATACATATTTCATAAGTATACAGAGATGGCAGCGGTAGCAAACCAAACCATTGTGAAACAGTTCCATATTATGAACTTTACGATGACCGTGCGATGCATCAAACGTTTTGGTTAGCATGAATTATGTATAAATATTATTTTGAATAATACTTATTCCAAATACTTTAGTGAAGTTGTTTGAGAGATTACTTTGACTTATATGCGAACAGGCAGCGGTAGTCTTTGTGAAAAGTGAAAATGGAAGTGTTCACAGACTTCACAAAAGAGTCTCAGTAAAAGTTTTGATATCTACTTCCAAAGTGCCAAAGTCAGTAAGTTTCGAGTGAAGAAGTCACTTCCTAGGTGATTGTAGACAAATCTTCACTGCCCGCAACAGCATAATGGCCAACGAAATGGTTGCCGAGAGACGGTAGAAACAGAGTTAGCAGACCAACATTCATACGAAGACTTACAGAAGAACGCGGTGAGGACTTGAATGAGACTTACACAGTCCAGGGAAGCAGGATACGAAAAGAAGGAGGCCAATACTCAAAAGTGGGGGGAGCGAGGCAGCCAATAATAATGCTTACCATCAGAACATAGCGGTCAAACGCTAAACTAAATACAACAAAAAAAAAACCATAGATTAACTCTCTTTGGTCTAGTGGCCGTATTCGTGACGGCTGAGCATGAAGTCCTGGGTTCGATTCGCGGGTCGGGCAAAATGTTATTGGTTTTTTCCATCAGGAATTTCTCAGTAGCAGCCACGGAGTCTGGATTTGTGCCCTGTTGATGGCAATAGGCTCGCCCCCTATTACATGTGACTAAAACATAACTGTCGAAATGTTGGGTACTATTAGGTAGGTACCTACTCCTCCGTCTGCCCTTCGGATACATACAGTACCGTGGTATTATGTTATATTATCTAGCTAAAGATAAATATGAATCATTCAGTCAAAAACCTACGAAGATACTGTGTCGGTCAGATATACAATTCAAATACAAGTTTTATCGGTAAAAGGCGATATAAATAGAAGTGTGATCAAAAACTAGGCCGTGTCATACAAATCAAAGAGTTTTTATTTAGTTATAACGTTACAAACTTACCAATTCCATTGTAAAAATGAAATGAAGGTCCCGCCTAGCAACAGTGAGTGTCCATTAATATCCACAATAAGGTGAGCATAATTAGTAAATGATTTATTCGTATGAACTTAGAACTACCCACGATTGGTTCCACAGTCCTTTAACTGTTACCTCTGGCTGCATCAATCCAAAAGCAACGTTATTCTAATAACAATAAAGATCACAATGGTTTTGAAAAATAGTAATACAAAATAAAAGGATAAATATCAAAACTGAAAGATTTCACTAATCACTGCTGCCCTTTCAAAATGATTTTACAAATAAACCTTATAACATCGAGAATAAAGGTCACTGTACTGTAAAATCAGAAGTAACAATGAAACACAATCATCGTCGTAGTCGTCTTGAAACAAAACTAAACAAAACAATTGTCTTGAGTTCATTGAAAAAAAAAAACATGACAGAATATTGGCAGTTTGAACGATTGCAACGCGAAAAATGTAGAACTGGCTGGAAACCGTCAATCACAGACAGCGGCCTGTGTCCAAAAAGGTTTTGACTCTTATTTATTTTTAAAACCAGTTTTCCGTATGGTGCATAGCAACGAATGTCGAAGCACCTCCCTTGTATTTTTTTACTAAAGTTAGGGACAAACGTGAGTTGTTTATAAAATTTTCTTCTATCTATTATTATTTATTGCAACAATAATTTAATTTCATGCATTCAAGTGATGTGTTATTGAGTAATGATACCAGTTGCATCAAACCCATGGTGTAGAGAAGTGGTGTCAGTCACCTACGTTAACAGTTATGTTCAAGTCATCGTTTTAAAAGTGTGGCTCTAATCTGACTGGTCAGTGTTAGTTGTTTGTTACTTCGAAGCAGTAGCCTTGAACTCGGTGATGTGATCATATAATATTAAATACATAATAATATTTGTTTGTGGACCGCTCGTGTTATTGTAAGTATTCTATAGTGTCGCATGTGTTATGAATAATGGAAAACTGATAAGTGCGTTATTTTTAGAAATTAATAGAAATATGTTGATGGCACTTCTGTAAAAAATTACTGGATTGTGTGACAGATGAAAGGATCAAATAAATCGGGATCATCAAATAAATTGGGTTTAAGTCAGGAGAATGATGGGTGTTTCTGAATAGGCAAAGTAAATTAATTTATGCGTTTAAATTATTTTGAGTGCAATGCGAAGCAGTTGGAAAATACAGGTTGAAAAATAACGCAATGCGTCGTAGTAAATCGATGATAATTTATAAAATAAAACAATGAAGCTGTAAGTTTAAAGTGATTCAATACATCTGAATAAAGCATTAGGTACCTACCTAACTTAGTATCTTTTATTGTAAATTGCTCTTTCAATACTCAGTACATATCGTAGTATTTTATTTATAATTGTCTACGTGAGATTGTGTTATCAGTTTGTTTGAAAGTCATAATTTTATGTCACAGCAAATTTGATTTATCTGAACTAAGTAGGTACACATTTTAGTCAAAAACTGAAATGAAAATAATTCTTATATGTAGACTTAAAACAGGAATTGATCACCTGCCTAGCCTTTTACCAATTATGCCGGGGTCGGCTTAAATACATAGTTTTACCTGGTGCATACGAGGTAAAAAAATCAAACTCGCCATGTCAGCTCTAAATTATCACTACTCTACAAAAAAAAAAAAAAACAGTTTTGGTTAGCAACAGAAACGAAAATATTGTACCCTGGGTAAAACGCTAATGTTGAAGCTAAATCTGATAACAGAATTTCGCCATCACGTCAGGATCTTAGTTATTGTTATTTTTTTATTCCTCAAATATCTAGGTACGTCTTGTTGTTTATTGGAAAAAATAAATTGATATTACGACTAAATTTACAAAAAACTATATTTATTTAAAAAAGCTATTTCTAAAGAAGAAAAAACGAAATGAAAAAAAAATAGCTTGGTTTTTTTTTAGTTTTAGTTTAGTTTAGTTAGATCAAGCAATAAAACGTAATAAATGACTACAAACATTTAATTTCCTATGTACCCTCAAAAAAATAATAATAAAATACTGCATTGTTACATGTAACTTGACCATAAACAGTGACTTTTTGTTTTTTATTTTATTTAAATTGAGGTGGTGGCGATATTTGATGATTATGCTAGTAATCAGTATTGGCTAATTAATCAAAAAGTGTATGCGGTTACTCTGTTGCGCAATTTTGTAAACTGTGTTCCATGAGGAAACAACGGTCTGAAAACACGTCTGGACATCAAATTATTGTTATTATGTGTCCTTGTCTAATAACAAAATGGCAGTCTTAAGTGAATTAATTTTGCTCGCAGAAATAATTTACATAAGTCTTCTTTCGTACCGGCAGTGCTTTTTGAAAACGGGTAAGAGAGGTGGACACGGATCTGACTACCTAGGCTGTGCATTTAGGCATACAGTCATCATCTGCCTCGGCACAAGGCAAAGCAAGGCAAGGCAAGGCTAGCCTTTTCCCAACTATGTTGGTGTCGGCTTCCAGTTCAACTGGATGCAGCTAAATACCAGTATTTTACTTGGAGCGACTGCCTATCTGAGCTCCACAACCTAGTTAGTACAGGGTAATAGGATCCCCCTTGGTAAGACTGGTTACAATTTTGGCTGCGTTCAGCATCACGGCTCAGCTCTCAAAGTAACCCCGTTTTGCCGGTACATCTAACTCACCTGGGCAGTCTGCCTTAGCCTTGATAGCAGATTCATCTTTCTATAACGGTATAAATAACATAATAATTTATTTCGAAAGTACCGCAATCTCAGTCGAGTCCGTGTTTGACCACATGTAGTGATAATAATAGACTTATGTGGACGCAAAAGAAGCATAGGTAGTCATATAGGTACATATATTAATTAATTAGTGATGACGAGTTTTGTATATGTGCTAGTTACTTTGTCGCAACTGTATTGTGCTGTTCATTAATAGTGGGGTGAAAGTTCACTTAAATGTCATATTAATAATAGGCTGTTGAGTTTCCAATAAATAAATAAATGTGTGTATCTAATGTATATGAAGTTTTAAAATGAATAAATAGCAATGTGTAGTGGGGACTGTTGAAAGCACAGATAACTGTGGCTGTGGATGATGATTAAAAAAAAAACTTAAAGACGGCCTGTGATTCCCTTTGCCGACGAGGTTAATGACTAATGAACAGAACAAAAAATAACCTTGAATTCTTACCGCAAGACGAATCGCTCCAAACTCGCAATTTTAACCACAAAAAAGAGAAGTAACAAAAAATGATTTTGTTTCACAGAAAATGGCGGCGGCAAACGTGGCTGTATATTTTTTGCTGTGCCTCCTAATTTGTTCGTCATGCGATGCGTACAAGGCTCTGGTGGTGTTTGGTATGCCATCGAAGAGTCACTCGATACTCGGCGATGGAGTAGTCAGACAGTTGCTGAAGGAAGGGCATGAGGTTGGTACTGAGTTCAGGGATATTCTTTGATACATTTTTTTTTGTACTGGACCATTCCTAGTAACTTTCTAGTTACGTAGATATCAAAGTTTCTACGATAAAAAAGTAAAAAAAAAATCCATGTTGTAATTTTACTGATAGCTCTACGACCCTTGTTCTATTCAATGCAATCAGTACAGTGATTTTACTCACTAAGTCAAAAAAGGCGTGCCCCAGCAATATTTTTTGATGTTAGTTAGTTTTATGAACAATGCTTGGTTGACGGCTCGTGAAGGGTTCGTTAACACCTTGCAAAGCAGTAAGAGTTTACTAACTGATTTCTATGTTTCAGGTAACATATATAAGAACGCTTGAATATAACAATCCTCCGCCGAACTTACGGCAGATCAACGTCAGCAGTAACATCGATGTAATGCCACGTACGATGATTTTATATTATGTTTATATTTTCTTATTATGTTGACAGCTACTTATTCAGAAAATTATATTTCATTCTTTTTTTCCTGTCTCTGTTAGCATGATTTCTAGTATTTTATGTCTAATTGCTTTTGGACAAATAATAATAGCAAATTGCAAAGCGGAAAGATGGTATTCGACGATATTGTTGCCATCACAGGTAAAACCAGGATGTCGCCTAGCACAGGAGCGTATTGATTGGTAAAAGCAGAGGCCTGTGGTCATTAGCGGGAGACGTCGAGCAGTGGGTGGTTAACAGTCATAAATTTCACAAAACAGCTGAATAACAGAATATTTCAACATACTTTTTTAACGTTTAACAGATGATGCAATCAACATAAAGAAATTAATGGAGAAATCTGTGTTATCAAGTGAGCATCAGAACTTTGTAAGGAGGGTAATGCTGAAAATGGCGGCAACTACGGTAGAGAACAAAGACGTTCAGAGGCTGCTGAACAATCCGAAAGAACACTTTGATGTGGTTATCGTAGAATGGATGTTTTCTGAACTTATTGCTGGGTAAGTACTAATTAACGTACCTCAAAAGGAAAAAAAAACGGAACCCTTTTAGGATCACTTATTTGTTCGTTTGTCTGTCTGTCAAGACCCTTTATCTCAGGAACGCGTGGAGGCATCGAGTTGATATCCCAATACCCAAGTCTACAGTCCCATGAAGCTGTGAAAAAATCAAACTTCAAGGTTAACGTAAAAAAGGGTACGGCTGTTTATGCCGCAAAAAACGTATATTTCGACACTCTCAAGGGAATCAAAATTTATAGAGTACTTTCCGTTGACCTAGAACTATGAAATTTGGCAAGTAATATCAAATATAATATAAGTATAATGTAAGTACAGGGAAAAATCTGAAAACTATTTCATTTGTACTTAATTAAATCATAAAAATACAGTCTTTATTTAAAATACGTAATCAATCATCGAGGTAAATTTGTACGGAATCCTCGGTGGGCGAGTCCGACTCGCACTTGGCCGGATTTTTTAATTTTTGAAACCTTACTTCATATTCTACTACTGTTATAAATGCAAAAGTTTGTGAGGATATTTGTTACTCTTTCACGCAAAAAATACTTAACGGATTTGGATGTTTGCCGCACAGATCGTTTTTTTTATTTATTGAACACTTCAAGTACAATGTACAGAGGCGGACTTAATGCCATAGGCATTTTCTACCAGTCAACCTTTACACCTTTTTAGCTTTTATTTTTAGTTTATAAGCTGGATACTTTTTATCCCGGTAGTACGATCCGTTCCGATTATTTTAACAATGTTGCTGAAAACTAACGTAAATACAAGGCATCAATCTTAGTTTTACAGCAATTCCTGAAAGAAAGTACGCCTTCCCCTGTTAAACTTAATCTTTTGGAATAGACCATTTTACTGTCATCAGATGGATCAATCAATCAATTTATTTATTAGAAAGCATGGATACAATACAATCATAACATTTATGATGAATGGCAATTTTATTTGGCAGATTTTGTTGTTCAATGGCCGAATACTTTATGTTCAATAAATTGAAGTATGGCCTGACAATGTCGTATTGTTATTTCAGAAATATTTGAGGATTATTTTAAAGAGTGATGGCTTTCATTTAATCGAACTAAACTAAAACTAAAAAAAATAATTGTAAAACTCCTTCTCAACTCTGTCAGCTGGTAATTTTTCCATGTTGTATGGCAACGCTGAACCTCTGGTCAAGGTATAAACCAGCCCTTGGTTCACGGGAAGCGCCAAATTAGCAAATGGAAATTTCCTTAAAAATGGGTTCCTTAGACATTCTAAACACATAATTCCCGTGTCATTGAAATGCTGCGCCGACACCAAATGAATTAGGTTAGGGCAAGAGAATGATGATGATGAATTTCGGTGTTATTGTTTCAGTTTAGCAGCAGTATTTGACTGTCCTCTGATCTGGTTTTCTCCTGTGGAGGTCAACTCCGGTATCCTTGGCCTTATCGATGCAGCCCCCAGTCCTGCTTATGCAGCTGACGTATTGTCTCCTAATATGCCACCATTTAGCTTCAGGCAGCGAGTCGAAGAGCTCTGGTCAAGAATTAGGGCGAAATACAACGCATTTATGTAAGTACGGGTAACATATTTAAAGTAGTCAGTTCAAATTATATGTTAGCTGAATCAGTTATTCTGCATTCGACTGAAGAGTGTGAAACAATGTGAGAAATGGATGTTCAATGTCAATTATTGTCATAATGTAATGATAGCTCAGAAGAAATCTAGGTGATTTAATCGCTGGTGTTGGTAACCATCTATTTCTCGACATCTATTTTTTATTGCATAGAGTAGTAGAGTATACTGTTCACCATCGAAGAACATCCACGACGGTGTTCCAAATATTTAAACCAAGCTTTAGATCATCATCAACCAGTACCTCTTTAACTTTCGACCTGACGTCCATTCGGAAAACTGATCTCTAAAACTAGTGACAATCTGCCTTGAGATTCTGCTGGTACAAAATCATTCTTACTTCATTGTTACAGGTACTACGACGACATGCATAAAAAAGAATACGAGAGGTTGATAGTGCCGTCCATACTAAAAAGAGGTCGTCAGCCTCCTTCGTTTTATGACGTTCGGTACAACGCATCTTTGATTCTGGGCAACTCATACGTGTCCATGGGATTGCCTCTAGGTCTACCGCAAAATTATAAACCTATCGGAGGATACCATATTGATGAGGATGTGAAGCCTTTACCACAGGTAATGCTCGAATTTTTTTTGAAATAAACCGTTTAGAATAAATTGGGCAGGAGTTAAAGCAATTTATCAGCCTGACGAGAAACTTGAAGCAAATATTATATCAATGGGAAACATAATAACATAACAGTACATTCACTTAATCTCAGTCAATTTTGGCCCATAGATATATATGTTTCAAACTCAAAGCATTTATTTCAATTAGACCATTACAGGCACTTTTGAATGTGAAAACAGAAAAAAAAAGTAAGCTACAGTCCCAGTCACAGGGCATAATAACTTGTGAAAGTACTGTAGTTGCCCATTCCAAAGCGTAGATCTCTATGGAGAAGAATGGGCAAGAAACTTCATTCGCTCCTCCGTTCTTCAACTTCAAGGCAACTTCTTCTTTTCAAATCGATGTAACGATGTGTTCGTCTAGTAAACTATCTTCATTATTTTAGATTAGCAAGTGGTCACATTGCTCACGGCTTCAGTAGCGTTCTTTATTGTGCCAAATGTGCAGGACACACTTTGGGTACTCCAACAATCTTCTTCTTAGCGTATCGATGGCAATTTAAATTGTGGCCCAAAATTGAGCCATGACTTTTTCGCCTTCAGCATCGTCGATCAGTTCTTGTAATGAACAATAACACTATTTCTTTCAGGATTTAGAAAAAATAATGATGAGTGCCAAAAATGGAGTCATATACTTCAGCATGGGATCGAACTTGAAGAGCAAGGACTGGCCAGAGAAAGTCAAAAGAGATCTCCTGAAAACGTTTGCAGAACTCAAACAGACTGTGTTGTGGAAATTCGAAGAGAATCTGCCCAATGTGCCAAAAAATGTTCATATATTGAAATGGGCACCACAACCAAGTATTTTATGTGAGTTATTGGCCATTTTTCTTCCGCATGGAGCACTTAAATGAGGTGGAAGCACCCTCATGAGACCGATTACGGATTCGTGAAAAAAACTTCAGTTATTATAAATGTGTTGGCTTAATACGTTTATGTCTCTTGTTTCTATAGAAAAGTTAGTGTCGGCGGCTGCTTAACTAAAGACTTGAAATTTATGGGTGTTTTTATTAAACCTTCATAAATTATGGTTATTGTTAATTGGATTTTACGAATATGTCAAAAAATATTGGAAAAAGCAGACTACTCAGAGAAAAAAACCGAAACAAACTTGAAATGATTAATTCATCTTTTCACACTTTATATTTTGTACTTACAATAGTTTTTGTTTCCAGCACATCCAAAATGCGTACTCTTCATAACCCACGGAGGTCTTCTCTCGATCACTGAGACAATCCACTATGGTGTCCCCATCATTGGTATACCAGTCTTCGGAGACCAACCCATCAATGTCAAGAGATCTGTCAACAAGGGTTTCGCTTTAGAAGTCAACCTGTCTAATGATACGGCTACGGACTTGAAAGTGGCCATTAATGAAATTCTCAACAATCCTAAGTAAGTTTGGTTATGCGACTTGAATTTTGCCTTTGTTAATTCTTTCCAAATTGTTAGTTGAATGAAAGCATTTCTAATCTAGATTAAAAAATACTTATGCAACATATCTTGAGAGGTGGTTGAATTTGGAACTTAGTTTAACATGATTGTCTTCGAGTCCTCTAAGGAATTGCAGTATTTTTATGACGCTCACTTTTTGTTCTGAACTGTCTTGCAATATACAATCATCAATAAAATCAGCATCATATTCAATCATCATAATATTATTGTTTGTTATTGTTATTCAATTGACAATTTTCTTTTAATATTTTATAGGTACAGACAAAAAGTAAAGGAGCTATCCCACGTCTACCACGACCGCCCAGTCAAGCCGGGCGCAGAACTACTGCACTGGGTCAATCACGTCGTTACCACTCGCGGCGCCCTTCATCTACGTTCTCCTGCGCTTCATCTACCTCTGTACCAACTCCTTTATCTCGATCTAGCAGCGTTGCTATTAATTATTCTACTAGTATTTTTCATACTGTTAAGATTTGCGTGTAGTCTTGTGTGTTCGGAGAAGAAGAAGGTGGTTGTTAGTAAGAAAAAGAAGAATTAAACGTAAATAAAACATAGCAATATCTGACTGTTTTTTATATGCATTTTCGCGGTAGTATGATGATATTTCCTAACATTGTCAATGGATGAGAGGAAATAAGTATGATCACGTATCTGCACAGCGATCGCTTTTAAAGTGGCTACCCATCCGACAGCGCAGAGCTTTGAGGGCTTTGACAACCCTTTCTCTTCTCCACAAACCCACTTCTCCTTCTTATCTTACATCTCAATGTCAATATTTATGCTCTGCGCACAGCAAGAATCTTCGGTCCGCTAATAATTGTCTTCTACGATGTCCTTCTCATAGCTCTGATTTTATCAAATCTTCTTTCTTTGTCCAGGCGGTCTTCCTTTGGAATGCGCTCCCTCAGAGTATTAGGACGGTGACCAGTCGGTTCACTTTCAAAATTAAAGCTCGAGAGCATATAGGTACACGAGAAGTTGGCAGATTCGTCTCAGAAATAAGTTGCAGTAGTTTTTCTTGTTATCTCTCTTCAGTTAATGTATTTTGTTTTATGTATGTATATAAGTATTTATATATATGTATATATATTATAAATATTTTCTAGTATTTTCTTTTTTGTTATTGCACCTACTGTGTATTGTCTCTGCATCACCCTAAGGCAGACTGGTAGAAAATGCCCAAGGCATTAAGTCCGCCTTTGTACAGTTTTTTTACTTGTGCATAAAGTTTTAATAAATAAATAAATAACAAAAAAATAATTGTTTTGTTTAAGAATATTTATCTTCTAAACCGTTTCCTCTTCCTACATCGACAATCAACAGGATAACATAATTGAGCTTTTCGGTAGCGTAAGTCAATCCAATACATTTTTTGACGTTTTCGTCGTCGTTTAGTAAACCCTGACTAGCCTTTGCCCGCGACTTCGTACGTGTGGTACTTAGAATAAAGGAAAAGATCATTTGTGTGGTAAAATATAGCCTATATTTTAAGTTGCCATCTAGCAGTAGAGCGGTGAAAACTGCGTTCAAATCCATGCAGTAGTTTTTGCGCGATGCGCGTGCAAACATACAGACAGACACAAAAATATTTTAAAAACTGTTGTTTTGGCTTTTGTTGCTCTAATAAAGACCCCATATATATTTTTTTTTCAATATCTTCAATGTACAGACATCGGCCTGTTACAATTTTATTATATGTATATATATACGTGTATAGATAGAATTTTCTTTGTCTAGACTCTCTTGTGTGCACTTATGTAGGTGGTAGACTCATCCGATTCACATTCTTATGCCTAAAGAGTGCAGCTTAAGCATATTGTATCTTGTTCGACCAATGATTTGAATAAGTACATTCTTATTATAATGCTTGCCACAACCCACACTATAAAATATACATATTATGCACATGGCGTTGTTTAATATATTTATATTGTCCACAATGCAAAGTAGGTATATCTACTTAATATTCTATTGGTGAGTTAGTTCTTCGAGCACCTAATAGTATAACTTCGACGCGATCACCAAGCATTCAAGTGCTTCTTATACACAGACCTATATACATATAAGACATATGCGATTTGAATGCATTCCTGGGTCCGTTTCTTAGACAGTGTTATTGTGTAAGGAATTTATCAGTAGCAGCGCGGGATCTGTATTTGTGTAAACAAAAGAAGATTGCAACTAGTGTCTGCCTTAGTAGGTTAAATTAGATTATATATATAAAAAAAGAATATACTTTTCTATAGTAAGCGTCAGATAAACGTGGAATAAAGTTCATTGCCCTTTCCTTAATTTCTCTGCGTAGATACGCGGACAATAAACTTATGAATTGTTTTTCATTGCTAAAAAAGTAAAGGATCACGATAGATGTCGATTCAGGACAGCTTTATGTCATAATTATTGTTTTCGGAATTAAGTATGTCAATAAATGTATGTGGGTCAATGACCGTTATTCCACGTTTATCTGGCGCTTACTATACCACCTACTCAGTCAAGGCAGCTGTTAGCTTCGTTATTTGTATCTACTTATTACTGGTCTCAATAACTATACTTACTTAAACACTGTTTTAAGCTTTCACGGTTTATAACTGAACTTTCACTATCACTTACGGGATATCTTCCGCGATTGATGATATTCCGTAAGTGATAGTGTAAGTTCAGTATACTTACTTTGTTCAAGGTGGCTCTGCTTGTCAAGACAAAAATGCATCGATATGTTAGACTTGGTACATTTATTTTTGTTCTGTTTTCCCACCTGCTCGATAAGTTGGTTGAAGTGTAACCGATTGACGTGACGTGTCTCAAAAATTGCTTTGTCTTTCTATTGTAGCCACGTTTTCACGTACGTTTTAAACAGTTCCTACAACATTTGATTGCACTGTTATTATTTACCAAGAGGCGAATGTTTGCTCGTACTGAATGGTTAGGCCCTTTTTACACTTTATTCCTGTCGTATACTGAGTGATTGATAACGTGGGGATTTTAAAAGGATATTAAAAGGACGTGTAGTATATATTTATCAAAATGAACAACTTTTTATAAAGGACTAATTCTCGAATATGAGAAATACATTACCTGGTTGGAGCCACGATTTCATAGTTAGTCTCGTAGATTTTTCATTTAATTTTCATGAGTACTATACGCCCATAAATATATAGTACATTTGACACCAACCAAATAATGAAAAAAAGTCCAAGTACTTCTCTCTAAGTTCCATATATACAGTCATATGTTGAGCTCTATTTATGTGCAAAAGTTTATAAGACATTTTTTTTAGAATGAATATCAATTAGAAGGCATCAAAAAATTACCGACGAAATAAAGGAGAAGGTTCTTAAGTTAAGTACATTTTTTTCCATAAAAGGTTATTGTACAGTTCTGACTTCTTTACAATACAGGGAAGGCAACTCTGAGATATACAACTTTAAATCAAGACTGTGGTCAAAACAGTTACAAAAATATAGATATAGATAGTATTTACTGTATCAGCGATGACACAACACAATATTTACTAATAAGATTTACTGCTCTAATGACGTGATATAATGTCTTAGTCATGATTATGTATCAGAAATTCGAAACGTGTTGGTGTGTGATGATAATATATTCAAACTCATCATGCCATCATCACTTTAAACTCATGCTGTTTTTGATAGGCAAAACACCTTATCCTTGACGATAGTGTCAACAGCGGAATGACTCGACAAGATTTTGTTTCAAACAACTCCGTATGCATCTATCCGGACTAAAATGATTTATATAACACTAGCTGAACCGCGAAACTTCGTCTGCGTAACATTTTTGATTGATGCGCTGCTCCTTTTGGTCGCAGCGTGTTGTAATATAGCCTATAGCCTTCCTCGATAAACGGGCTATCCAACACTAACATATTTTTTTCATACGAACCAGTAGTTTTTTAGATTAGCGCGTTCAACCAACCAAACAAACAAACAGCTTTATAATATTAGTATAGATAATATATATAGTATAGATTAATGTTGTGAGATGTTAATTACTTTCTATGTTTTCCTTAAACATTTATCCCATTTTTGCACGTTAAAAATAAAATTATGTTTATTCTCCGACTTTCCTCAAAGGAAGCACCGAAACAAAATCTAAGGACCAACTGTTTTAAAGTCCAGACTATATTGTCGTGATCATACGATAATATGACGATGCGAATAGGTGCCTTAGATGGTCTTTAAGAACACATAAAGATCATCTAAGACACTAACAACAAGTAGGTAACAATCAAAAGAATATTAAATATAACATAACATCACGCCTGTAATCCCCGAAGGGTTCGGCAGGGGTGTACCTCATAGTACATCCACATTTCCCCAGAAGTCCAATGCGAGGCGAGCCTATTCCCATCAACCGGGCACAAATCACGACCCCTTGGTTTCTACTGGGAAATTCCTGATAGAAAAACCCAATAACATTTTGCCCGACCCGGGAATCGAACCCAGGACCAAGGGAGTCCTTTAAAGTTCAGACATTTTCTAACCAGATCATACGAGAACAATGCAGAGTAGTGTCTAAGATGATGGTATAAGTGACAACCGAAATAATACTCCATGGGTTACTGTTACTGTTAGCCTGTATCATCCCACTGCTGGGCAAAGGCCTCTCCCCATGACTTCCAAATTCTTCGATCCAGGGCTAAGGTGGACCACTGATCGTTGGTTCTGTCCAGCTCGTCCCGCCATCTCCTGCGAGGTCTACCGCGTCGCCTTCTGGCTGTGTCAGGGCTCCACATCGTGGTTATTTTGGCCCACAGCTCGTCGGGCATACGGCAAACATGGCCAGCCCAGTCCCACTTCAGCTTAGCGGCTTTTTGAGCAACGTCAGTAATTTGTGTTTTGGAGCGCAGTGTGGTGTTGCGTACATGGTCGGTAAGTTTGACGCCTAGGATACTGCGCTCCATTGCACGTTGGCAGACCTTGAGTTTGGACTTTTGAATGTTTGTCAAAGACCAAGTCTGGGATCCATAGGTCAAAATGGGAAGAATGCACATGTCCATGATTTTTCGCTTGAGTGACAAAGAAAGATTTCCTTTCATAAGCTCTTTCATGGACCAGTAGCTCTTCCAGGCATTTTCGGTTCGTCTTATGACTTCCTTGTCTTGTCTGGACTGGAAAGAGACTAACTGGCCCAGGTAGATGTATTCATGGACATATTGCAATTCTTCACCATTCACTCGGATCTTGTGTTTGGTGGTGTTTGTCATCAGTTTGGTCTTCGACATGTTCATCGCCAGTCCAACCTCAAGGCTTGCTGAGTTGGTTTAACATTAGCTCCAGTTCTGCCGCCGTGGCAGAGAATACGACAATGTCGTCAGCGAAGCGAAGCGAAGGTACTCCATGGGTACAATATCTTAAATTTTTAAGACTAGGGTCATTGTAGTGTCGTTGACCAGCCAGGTTTGTCTACAAATTCAAGGTCGCTCAGCACCTGTGAGATGATATTTTCCGGAAAATAACAGTTAACCCTAACCAGCCGGACGATAGTTTTGAGCAGGCGGCCATATTAGCTGTGTATCCGGTGCCTGTTGGGGGAGACGTATTTTTAAAATGGAGAACGTGAATGATAGCGGGCCATCTAGTAAGAAAATGTCTGAACATAATTGACGGAACCACGTTAAGAAAAAAAAAACAGTAGTCCAAATGGTCCAGCCATTATCTTGGTTAGCTAGCTTGGGATCAGATCAATGTCTGGGATTGCCTTTTGGGGAAAGAAGTCAGTCAGTGTACACATTGGTTAGTAGTCGTGTGGCTCATTTTTTTTTTGCGTCACTCTATGAATTTGTCCTGTATCGTGGGTGCATTTTACAGACATTTAAACTTACATACACGAATATCCAAACCCGGAGCAACTATCTGTAGGCCACATAAATATTTGCTCCGTGCGGGGATCGAACCCAGAATCGGGGATCGAATCCAGAGTTCTGCAAGTAAGTATGTTCTGCTGCAAAACATGCTTACCTACACATAGAATTCTTGCCGGAAGGTCAAACAGTAAATAAACAATATTATTTGAGCGTTATGCAGCTTTTAAGAGAGCAAATTCGACGAAAAAGGCCAGATTTGTGGAAAGAAAATTCTTGGATTTTGCACCATGATAATGCGACTTCGCACAAGACCATCATAGTGAACGAAATTTTGACCAAAAACTCAACAAATACTATCGAGCAACCACCTTATTCACCACATATGGCTCCAGCCGACTTCTTTCTTTTTCCTAAACTCAAATTACCACTTCGTGGCACCCGTTTTCATTCAGTACAACTGTACAAGACATAAAGGAGAATTCGCGGCGAAAACTGAACTCAATTCCGGAAAAAGCGTTTAAAAATGTTTTGATGATAGGATTATTTGTTGGCGTAAGTGTATCATTTCTGAAGAAGGATACTTTGAAGGCGATAAAATAACTTTCGATGGATAACTAACATTTTGTGTATTATTGATCTTTTCCCGGTACTTTCTTGACAGAGTAGTATATACCCAGTAACTGGGTTGTACAGGTCAGATAGGCAGTCGTTCCATGTGAAATACTGGTATTCAGCTGCATCCGGTTAGACTGGAAACTGACCCGAACATAGAGAAAAGGCTAAGCTGAAAATGATGAGTAGGATCTAGTGTTGCGTATTACTGCATTAAACGATAAATATCCTTTAGAACATTGCTTTAAACTATTAAAAGACCTTCAATTGGAAGGTGGGTCCACTTGAAGATTAATCAGCATGTATAAAGTGCTGATTAATCTTCAAGTGGACCCGCCTTCGACCTACAATCTAGAAATATTTATTGTAAGTATGTAACGTATTGTCGTTACTTGTGTACTGAAGAATTTTGCTACTCTTAAAAAAAACATAAGGGGCGTGTGCAGCCCGGGTTCCGTATCAATTGCGAACAGGAAATAGGTGAGTGATTCTGTATTTTTTTCTAATTACTTTATCACCTCTTCTTGTCTTTGAGGTACAAATAAGTACTTAAGTAATTCTTGAGTTTAAATACAAAATCACACCTTAACCTTTTGAACGCCAGAGCATATAAAAACACGCGCGTGCCCTCCACGCCAAGCCACAATTTCACCGCATACAAATTAGACGTGTTTGGCCGTCCGTGGCGTCGTGAGCACTTTTTGATTTGACGTCTATAGGCATCCGTGGCGGTCAAAAGGATAACACCATGTCTGCTTAGGACAGGTAATGTTATCACTAGAACTAAATACAAAATCTAAATATGTGGTTAGTTTTAATTTGGCAAGTGCTTTTTGGTACAAACAAAGACAGAAGGTAAAATTCATTTATTTAAGTCGGGCACAACGATTAAAAATTTTGTAAGTAGGCACACTTAAACAATAACATTAGCAATTAAGTAATCAGAGAAAAATACACGCCATACAACACTATTATAAATATACTAGCGACCCGCCCCGGCTTCGCACGGGTACAATGCTGATACTAAATACATATACATATAAACCTTCCTCTTGAATCACTCTATATATTAAAAAAAAAACCGCATCAAAATTCGTTGTGTAGTTTTAAAGATCTAAGAATACATAGGGACAGACAGACAGCGAGAAGCGACTTTGTTTTATACTATTTAGTTATTAACATCAAAATAATATATATACAAATAAAATAAAAAAATATTGAAAAGCTATGTGGCAGATCTTTGCTAAGCTGTTGGACAATACAGGTTGAAAAAAGGTGCAATTTGAATAATTTTACATTACAACTCTATCAGTGACTCTATGTAAAATACTGTATGTATGTACATATAATATATGGCGACCCCAACATAGTTGGGTAAAGGCTAGGCAGATTATAATTAAAATTTTGTAAAGTTAAGATCGTACGCGTATTCAAAGGATACATAATAGTACAAGCAGTGGTTAGGTACATACGTTCTTAAGTTTACACAGAATTGTAATTAGCAATCCCATTAAAATAATATTACAAATAATTTAAATATTAATCTGCATTAGTCGCGATAAACGTTATCTTGATAAACGTTTTACTATCTCCATTTACGTCAACGGATCCCTAAACGACATCAACAAAAACTCTACGCGAAGATCCACAAGTTTATAGGCAGATAATCACGCGCAGCATTCTAAATTTAAACTCAGTCGCTTCGGTCACTTCGCTATATGTGACCGCTTTTAGAGCGCGGGAAACGAAATTTTTTTTTATGGATTTTTTAGTGAAAACATAGTTTAGAAAATTATTAAAGAAGATTTCAATCAATTAAAAATATTATCGTGTGTTCATTACAGTGATAGGTAATTAAAAATTCTATTATTGGTATTTTTTTTCTACAAATAAATAATTAATTAGTTTAATTAATCACAAACAGAATGTTTGGTACATTCGTGTTAAAAGTAAAGAATAAAACAATTAGTAACAAAAAGGACTAATTTATAAAATAAACTAACTAAATATCTATAAACTTATCATCATAATTAGTAATACCGAATCCAACTGATATTTAAAATCACACGTGTGTAAAAACTTTCATTTACTTTTCAGAAAATGGGTAAACTGAAGTGTTTATTTGTCGGTCTGCTATTAAGTTTCGCCATTAGTGATGCAGCTAGGATCTTGGCTGTCTTTCCGATTCCAAGTCCCAGCCATGGTATTCTTGGAGACAACATGGTTAAGCATCTTCTCAATGGAGGACACGAAGTAAGTAACTTTGGACCAATAACATTGTACATATTTGTACCTACCTTAGAACCAATATGTATTTATTTGTGTTTATACCTGTGGACCAAATTTTACATCTGAAAGAGCATTTTCATGCGGTATAGATTCTACAAAATAGTTTATTTACTCTTAAGTCGCTCTTTAAGAGTGTTTTAGTAGATACATTTTTGTGTGGTTACGATTTCTATAAAAAAAATATCTATATCTATTTTTATTTGGTGGCATATCATTTTGATACCTGGTTCTTATAAATTAAATTATATACATATGTTAACTATATCCATAAAAACAACAATCTGCTCCAATATGTGTACGTCATCGTACCACTTATGTACAGTGTACAGTGTTTATGTATAGTAATATGCATATGTACGTATTTACTCATGCGACATATTTAGTAAGTAGTTTGTTATGTAAATGAAGTGAAATTAACGAATATTCAACACTAACTTCACCCTGCGCTTCGCTCACGTAAATCCATTTTTTGCACAATATCTTATATTATGTGTTATGCTGAAGCTATATTACTACAAAGTTTTATCAAAATCCGAAATCTGAAAAAGTGAAAACATCAGAATCAGAATCAGAATCTTTATTTGTAAAACATAGGTATTTACATAAAGGTGGTTTTAGATATTTGAGCGCTATGTTTTGCCGCGAGGGCATACAAATTTTAAATAAAATGAAATGAAATTAAAAAACAAAAATACTTAAAAAAATAACTAAGAAAAAAAAAAAAGAAACAATAACAAATCATAAAATAAAAATATTAAAAATTATCATTTATAAAATCCGGAACAGCATAATAACATTTTTCTATTAATAGAGACGAGAGAGCTTTTTTAAATTTTGATAGGGGCAATGTTCTTATACTATATGGTACCTTATTATAGATTTTTGAAGCCATTCCAAAAAAACTCTTTTTCATCAAAGCAGTTTTACATTTTATGTCGCACAATTGATTTACATAATATTGAGAACGCATTGGAGTTTTTTTTACATCAGAAATTTTCGTAAAAAGGTGTAAATTAGTTTTAACAAACAAAGCAGTCTCGTAGACGTACATAGCTGGCATAGTAAGTAATTTTAAAGATTTAAAATTACTTACTATGCCAGCATCCATCCTCTATTCCTCACAAACTTACGCGTTTATAGTATTACTTAGTACGATAAGATTTGAAATCACTATCACAGTACACAGTATCGAAGTACTTTCACATTACACAGTAAATTGCTTAAGAACATACGATAAAATAAAATATACGCGTCGAATCGAGAACCTCCTCCTTTTTGTTTAGTTGGTTAAAAAGTTAAATGATAATAATTATCGTCTCACTCGTTTCCTGTTAACACAAACAACAAAATGGTCACGCATATTGTAGTAATTTTATTAAAGGCAAATTAAATTGTAATTATTACTGTTATGCAATTACTATAATAGAAATTTATTACCATTCACGATTTGGTATAGTTTCACCAATTCCGATAATACAGTAATCACGCCCTTTGGTAACTGATTGGGATTACAATAATTTCTATAAAAACTTAATTAAAAAAAAAAATTATGCACTAACAATTAAAAGTTTGTATTTAAAAAGACATGACAGAGAATATTTCGGATTTTTTTGTCGATGGGAAATCTCATCAATACTAATCGCACCTTTAGGACTCAAGTCAAAATTTTATTATCAACCGGCTAACGCTGAAAGAGAGAGAAAAAGAACATTAACGACTCGGTTATTTCTCTCACACTCCCCCCGCTCGTCTAACATTCTTACTGCAATTCAGAATCTTTAAACACGTATTCCCAAAAAACTACTTTTTTGTTTTAAGATTTATATTACTAAAGGTGCGTAATGTCTACATCAATAGATAGACAATTACTACACACTAACACACACACATTGACTATCTATCTGATATTATGCAGTTTCAGTAAAACGAATTATTTAGTTCGTGACTGTGAACTACACTATTCAATTAAAAAGCTGATTGGCATTTTGACCAGCGATATTTTGTCAAATTACGAAATAATGTGATAGCCGATTAGGGTAACGGTTCTGCTATCAGTGTTTTCACTGATCATAGATATAGTTTTTTTTTTATTGTAACATATAAGGAGGACGAGGTTATCCAGATCGACGTTATTTTATATTGTGTTTTATTCATAGATAACACGGATTAAAATGTTGAAAAAAATTCATTACATAGTTCATGCTTTGATCTAGATATTTCGGTCGTTCGATACACGATTATTTGCACTTTACTGCATCCAATTAAATCGCAAAGACGGTGTAAACCATGGTTTTATTCTTATTTCATTTTAGTTGTATTAGGCTTTGAAAAATAAAACTTATGTCATAAAAAGGCCGTAAAAATGTGAGAAAATCGGTCACCATAATGTGAAATATAGAAATACATAGTTCCAAAACCAAGCGTTTTCATCTCGCGAAAATAGTCTTAGGAGACTATCTATAATTATTCGTGAAATTTTTGTCTCTAAACACAGATTTTCAAATAAATGTACAGTTACCAAGAAAATGGCCATTTTACACATAAACATTAATTAAAACAAAAACAAATTAACATTAATAAAACATTAGCATTAGCATGCTATTAATAAACAAGCTGTTGATATATTTAGATATAATAAACAAACAGTTTTTTATATTTCTATGATTGATGCCAATCGATCCTGTTTCTAATACTGATCAAAAACGGACCAACCCATGTTAGAGTACTAAAAAAGTCAGAAATTGCAATAAACTCTTCCCATATATTTTGAATGAAATATTTACCCATTTTTTTTTATTTAATTCGATCTTATTCTAATACTGATCAAAAATTTCTATGAGACCAACTATAGTTGGAGTAAAAAAAAGTCAGATATCGTAAAAAACTTTATTCATACATTTCGTAGGAAATCATTGCAACATGGTTGGGGGTTACCATCTGGTTACCATCTGTTAGTGCAGGAATGTTTTAAGACTATTCCGAGAGTGGGAAAGTGACAGCGCTAGACTGCTGTCTAGCGCCATCTCTTACCTGGTCCTAAGAATGAGAATTATATTATATTTTTATTTTAATAACTAGGGAAGCACCTACGCGAAATAGATTTATAAACCTGTAAATATGTGTCTAAAACAGTTGAATTTAAACCCTATGTCAATGATCATAAAGACGCCACGCGCGCAAAAGCTATAATGGTTAATTTTCTCGCGGAATAGATTTACCAACCGCATCAAGTATGTAAAACAGTTGAATTTGAATCCTATGTTAGAGCACATAAAGGCACCATGAGTTCATATGTTACAAATGTTAATGTTTTAGGTCTCACCTAATACGCGCAGCACACTCGTGTAGTGTAAACTGTGACAATAGGAAGAACGTCGTCGGGTATCCTACGAATATTGTAATAAATAAGTTATACATATTTTTTTCATTTTCATAGGAAAAGTGTTTACTTTTATTAGCGTAACTATTTTATATATTATTGTGTGAGTACAATGAAACTTGAAGTTTCAGAGGAAAAGCTTTTACGACGGCAAAAACGGGTTTAAAAAAAAACAAACAAAATACGTCCTGCTTTATAAATAGATCGACGATACTGCAAAGTTTAATGACCTAATTTAATTTTTTTAATTGGATATTATCCATTTATAATCTATTTATAATTCGAAACAATTAATATTTAGAAGTAGTCTTCAACTTTGCTAGATATTAATTACAAAGTAAATGCTGCAGTAATATTTAAACTAGAGTCATTAAATTTTCACAATTTGGGCTTATTCTGGCGCTTAGCGCGCGCGTTTCTCGCGCATCGTAATTTGTTACGTATCGCTACTCCTTGCGGGGGCTGCGGTAAGCGATGAATGCCTAAGGCGCTCGGGTTAACCTCGCCTTAAGTCCTATGTTCTAATTGCAAGCCTCTTGCCAATAACCTGGTACAAAACCAGACTCCCGGTGGCGATTGTGATTCGTTGAAACTTAAAACATGCGCTTGATCAAGAATGTTCAATTTTGAATCAATGTTTGGTTTAATTTTTAGCCTTGGCCAAAAAGAAACTTAAGACATTCTGTGGTTTCGAAATGATTCCCTCTTTATCTTGCACTTAGCTAAGTAACGTTTATAAATCTCGGCCTGAGTCTGAAAAAACAATATATCTAACAAGTTTTTTTGTGGAGATCTCGATGTTCTATTTCCTAAAAAGACAACATGTCATCAAACCATAGATTTGTTTTTGGGGGTAAATGGGGCGCATAAGATTATTCTGTTAAACATTTTTTTTTTGTTAATAGGTAACGTACATTACGCCATTCATCGAGAAGCAACCAAATCATACAAAACTGCGTTTAGTAGATGTCACGGGAAACAAGGAGTATTTCGGCGGTAAGTACATTCTTCTTCTTTATGGTGTGGTTAGTACCTAACCTGGTGTCAGTTTTTATGCCGCCCATGGATCTTTGACTTGACTTTATGCCATCGAGAAATATCTCTTAGGCATGCTGGTTTCCTCACCATGTTTTCCTTTAAGTGATAATTATACAAAACGCACATAATTTCGGAAAACCAGAGGTACGTGTATTGGCTCGAACTCGAGACCTATGACTTGGCAGTCCAACCTTCACACCACTAGGCTATCACTGCTTACAGTACATTGACATTAAAGGTTAATTAAGCCATGATTTATTTTCATTTACGGGAGACCTAGCTCGGCCTCTGTGCCGTTTCTCTTCTTGCTCGGTTCTCAGGAACCGACCAAAAATCAACTTTAAAAAAAAGAACTACTACTTTTTAAGGTTATAACTTTACTTTAAATACATCCATGACCCGTTTACTATTCAATGGATACATCAGCACAACGTTTTGATTGCGTAACAGCTCGTTCACACGAGCGACGATTTGTTTTTTTGACGATTCCTTATTTTTTTTTGACGGTGGCAATTTTTTTTATATGCTAATGTTCATTCGCATCACGAATCGTGAAAAATGACGGGCACGTCTTAAATCACGTATCGTCTTTTAAAAATCAGGTACGTCAAAAAACTCGAATCGTGAATTTTTTGTGACGGATTCGCTGATGCGCTCGCTTCCGACAAATCACGGAACTAATGTGAAAACCAATTCGGTTTTTTTGACGGATCGTAATAAAACACGATTATGTACGCCACGTGTACGTCCATCCGTCATGACGTATCGTGTTTTATGACAGATCGTCAATGACGGAAGCCGTGTGAATGAGCTCTAACATTGAGTTTTATCGTAAAACGTTATTATTCGCCCCAAAAAAAGTCGTTTCCCATCAATAATTTTTGCGGAGAGTTACTTAGTTTTATGTACAGAATGCTCGGTCGACGGCTTCGTAAAGGGTCCGTTTACACCTTGTATAACTACTGTCTTCTGCGGTACAAATTGTTCATACTCGTAGATCGCCATATTTTTGAAAGCAACAGTTCCTTAACACTTAGTTTGTTTTACAGAGAAAATGTTGGACGTGAAACAGATCATGAATGGAGTGTTAGATCTACAAGACACCGATCTGATGTTTGAAATGATGGTCCACATAGCTGAGTTGACGTTAACCAATGAAAATGTACAGAGTTTCTTAAAGGACCCCACGAACAAATTCGATGTCATCATTGGAGAATATATGTTCACCGCTGTGTATTCTTCGTAAGTAACATTTGAATTTCCATAAAAAATGCCGAATTCCGAAAAAAACTGAAAACACCCATGAAACCGCTCGCTCTGTTTATTCAAAAAGACTGTTGTTTAGAGATAAGTAAAGTTCCTTAAGTTTGCATAGCGTAATCAGGTCTAGAAATAATAATAATTA
This sequence comes from Standfussiana lucernea, assembly GCA_964057025.1. Lineage (NCBI taxonomy): Eukaryota > Metazoa > Arthropoda > Insecta > Lepidoptera > Noctuidae > Standfussiana > Standfussiana lucernea. Next base: position 5,678,546 of record OZ059804.1, on the reverse strand, counting down.
AGTAAACAGCATTCAGACCAATCTTGAACATGCGGAACGAAAATATCACACAATGACTTAACAAATGTTCTGGAAAATTATGCTGAAGTTGTGAATAGAAGTAGTTAACCAAACCGTAGAGAGAATACGAGGACATCAGTGGTTTTAATTTCTTTACGGTTTGGTAAAACGTTAAAAAAAAAAATATTTTTACCTACCTATACCCCAGGATTTTTAGACAAAATCTGACCAAAGAGGTGAAATCTCGCATCATTCGTAAAAATACTCTCAAAAGATTGATCTCGATAAGATTGAGATCGAAGTTAAGATAAATAACAATATCAACATACAGCTATACCAGAAAGTTATGTTGGTCAGTTATACATATTTGTGTTACCAAACTGGCATGAACGTCACCTGCCACAACTTTTGTAATGCCGCGTTTTATAGAGTGCATCATTGCGCGGTTGCATGAAGATCTTGGTAAACCATGTTCAAGATCATCAAATTTGAGAAATTACTTATGGAAAAGCCTGATAGCACTTTGCCCGATCTGGATATCAAACCCAGACCTATAAGATCGGAAGTCGCGTTTGCAACCACTAAATCAACGAGGCGTCATCACTCATTTCGTCTTCATCACTCAGCTAATTTTCGCTAGCTTAATAACTATATTTCCAGATTACCAGCAGTACTACAATGCCCGTACATCTGGTTCTCCACCATCGAGCCACATTGGATGGTTTTAGACCTGGTGCATGGACCTCTGAACCCGTCCTACAACAGTGATTATCTAAACGCTCAGGTGCCGCCTTACCCCTTCACGCGAAGAGTTAAGGAATTGTGGACGACGTTAAAAGGACTTTATCAACATCATGGGTAAGTTTTTCTGTGGCTACGTTTATTTTTATCCGACTTCGGCGATGCCAAAAGGAGGAGTTTAGCTTTTAGCAGTGTATGTATGTATATATGTTTATAACATTTTTGTGTATTATATTTATTTGTCTTCTCTATGAGATAATAATAAGGCCCACTTGTGTCACAAAACATGAAATGCAAGCATTAAACGATTAATCATTTGAAGATAATAGAGCAAAGTAATGAGCGTTTGTGATGATAAGCTGTGCCTTTGTACTCAAAGTTATGATATGATGTTTCCTTATGTTTTCTCTTGTGTGTAAATAAATAATAGAATAAATAGAGACATAATTACATTTTAAATATGTTAAATGTTTAGTAATTTGTGGTTCAAGTGATCTGACTTGTACTAAATGGAATTAAGAATAAGAAATTTTATTTGCTCAAACATGTGCATACATACATATATACATATCGAAGTAATATCGATAAAACAAGAAGAAGAAGAAGAAGATGCATTAATACTAATAGAGATAAAACTTTAAATGCTGTGACAGTGAAACTGCCGGACACTCACTGCACTTCGGTGTGAGTTGACCTTACGGATTACACCCAAATAAAATCCAAGGTTACACAACGAGTTATCTCGTCTTTACAGATAATATTATGTCAACAAACGACTTGTGTTACAACGAGTTTTATCATCTTGTAAAAAACCGGACAAAGTAGTGACAAGTCGTTTTTATTCCAAAAAACTCTAAAGCAACTATATGAAACTGACCATTATGGACGGTTTTTTCACCTAGCCTTAAAAAATAACCCGATTAAAACCCCTATACGGGTAACTTTTTCGGTTCGTGCTTACGACTTATAAGTTGGAGCCATTATTGTTGGGCCACCATTGCTCTTTACTTCCCATGCTGATACACAAAAATGATAAATAAACCTCTTTTGTTTTATTTTTCAGCGCTTTCTACGATAGAGAAGAGGCAATATACATGAAAACGATTGCCCCTATCGTTAAGGAGCAAGGCAAACCAGTACCGAACTACAATGAGTTGAAATTCAACGCATCTTTGTTACTAGGTAACTCACAGGTGGCTATTGGAAGCGCAATACCTTTGCCACCAAGCTACAAGCATATCGGAGGATACCATATTGAAGAGACAGTTAAACCTTTACCAGAGGTAGGTGAAGCTATTATTCTATTGGTAGAATCTGGTGCTTTGGTCCAGTGGTCCTTTAATCAACGGTGTTGGCTTGTGGCTAAATAATGACAGTCGGTTAAGCCGCGCTTGGTATCAAAATCAGATTATTTTATTTCACATGAAGGCCCATAGGCACTTATAAAACGTTGAGTAAAGGTGCATGGTTCGGGTTGGTCGTTTCATATGGAGAAGAACCGGCAAGAAACTCCACTGTTACTCTTTTAAAATAAACTTATTCTTACCAAGGTCAGTCCATGGATCAAGATCAAGTCATGGTCAAGGATGGGCGACCCTCCCTTAGATACCGAGTTTCCTCCGTGCATCTTCTGTTTAATTTGATTTTAATATTCAAATACCTATCTTGCCGACTGCACAATATTTCAAAATACTTTGTTAAATTAAAAGACGTTACATCTAAAACTATTTCTTTCAAATTTTGTTCCCTATAAATAATACATTAATGCATTTTTTTCAGGATTTGAGGAAAATAATGGACAATGCCAAAAACGGTGTGATTTACTTCAGCTTGGGATCAAACTTGCAAAGCAAGGACTTACCAGATGACCTAAAACAAGGCCTATTGAAGGTGCTTGGAGGTCTGAAACAGACTGTGTTATGGAAATTCGAGGAGAAACTACCAAACACGCCGAAAAATGTCCACATGGTACAGTGGGCACCGCAGCAGAGTATTTTAGGTAAGGTATTAAGTGTGCTAAACGCGAAGGCGACAAAAAAAGTAAAAAGGGCAACATAAGGTGTTCCGTCAACCACCTTGTGCAAAATAAAGGTGCCGAAGAAACCAGAGACTGCCAGATGTTCCAATAGAAAGTGATCACGGTCGACACCTGATGAAAGTATGCCAGCGTTCATAAAATCTACGTTAGTATTATAAATGAGAAAGATGTCAAAATTATACGCGGGCTAAATCTAGACTTCCGAGTAAAAACAAGATGATAATTTATAATTAAGGCAATCAATAAATAAACATTGAGATAATTTAGAGACGATGGGATGTGTTGTGGTAGTGGACGAACATATGATAAGACCAAAGTCCATGTATATTTTGTACTCAGTAGTATACAGCGTGTATCAGAAAAGAGTAGTCATATTTAAAGGTCTGACCAGACAGACCATCACAATGAATAACCTTGATGATGATGAGCTCCGTGGGACCATCATCGCAATCGAGAAAAACTATTCAGCTGTTACATACAAAATATCAATATCTGCAGGACTCAACAGTATGAGAAAACCGATTTTTTTCGCGGGTACGATGTTTGATGAATGAAGAAAGTGGTTTGGAGTTTTGGTCTACACCACTATTCGACCACCATTTTTAAATATGACCACACCTTTTCGAGACATGCTGTACAATTTTGCAGATACTATTCTCACAAAAAGGTTGAATAGGTTAGAGCTATTACATAAATTGCAAAAGTTGTTAATGAAAAACACAAAGTAATAATACACTATACCACAAAAATAAGGTACACTCTTGGAGCAGCAGTAATTGCAAGGCAGGTTAAAAATAATTGAAGTTGATGTGGGTATTTTTTGTACATATGAGTAGCAGATGGCCTTTGTCGTTAGTCTGCGTAGCTTATGTTTAAAAAACAAACAATGCAAAATGATTTTTTGAATACATGTTACGTTAATGACATAATTATGGCCGACGAATTGAATTTTACTGCTACAGAAGCTACTGCTAGGAGGATTGGCACGGAAAGCTCAACCTTATCATCACCAGCTCACAGCAGTCCACTGCTAAACATAGGGCCTGTCCATTATCTAAACGCCACTGTTTCTAAAACTGTGATTAAAGGAGTGACGCAGGATTAGTTTGAGTCAATCAGAAAGAGATGTCCATGAAATGGAAGCAAATCAGATGTCATTCACCTCGTTCAGGTTTGGATGACGCGAATTAACACCACGCCTTGAGTGAATGTGACAAATATGGTGTTACGTGATCGGCTCAATCCGATGCTCCTCGATCAGTTTGGTACCCTCAACAATCAGTTTCTAAATGAGATTTTATTGAGGAGCTTCCCTACAGAAAGGAATACAATATTGGCGTGTTTTGCAGTGTTTCATTGCCTTTGCATATTTTCTATGTAATTTATATGAGTTTCTTCTCTCTTCCAGCTCACCCGAACCTGGTCCTTTTCGTCACCCACGGAGGTCTCCTGTCCGTCACTGAAGCTATCCACTTCGCAGCTCCTCTCATCACCATCCCAGTCTTCGCAGACCAGTTCTTCAATGCCAACCGAGCCCAACAAAAGGGTTATGCTATCAAAGTTGACCTAACATACCATCTGCACGAGGATCTGAAGGTGGCTTTGGATAAAGTTCTTGGTAATCTTCCGAAGTAAGTAAAAACATAATATTTTATCTATTAGGAGACTGGTTGGTCTTCTCAATTTCACTTCTGTTTCTTAGCATATGCTTCCGGAGCTGCCAATTTATTGTAGTGGCTCAATTTGATTAAACAGATTGTTTAAAGCTAAACTAATAAAATATTATCTTGGTTCCAATCATGACAAAAGCTTTCAATGCAAAAAAAAAATGTGTGTGGGGCACAAAGACTAAAATATGTTACCACATTGTATGCAGATAAAGATACTTATTTACTTAATTATTAAATATACCAGATCCAATCATACAGATTACAGCAAAGATTACGACAAACAAGCACTTCATAGTAACAATGTCGATTTCTTCCACAGATACGCCAGAAAAGTAAAAGAGCTATCAATAGCATACCACGACAATCCAATGAAACCGAAGGAAGCTCTAAATTTCTGGGTGAACCACGTTGTCAGAACAAAAGGAGCCCCACACTTGCGATCAGTGGCACTGCAAATACCATTGTACCAGAGAGTGTACCTAGATCTACTAGTTGTAGCCGTGTTAGCTTTAGTAGTTTTATTGTTAGTAGTAAAGAGGATTTGTTGTTTAGTGACGGGCAAAAAAAGCACGAAAGTGAAGAAGAATTAAGTTCCACGAATTATGGTACAACCAACAAAAAGGATAATTAATTAGGCAACTTCCTCCATGATGTGTGTATGCCTCAGCATTTTCTAAACATTTTCTTAAAATTTTCTAAACACTGAAGCCTTGAACTACTCACAGTTCAAGGTTTCAGTGTTTAGAAAATTGAGCAACGTTGCTACATTTGACAGTGGAAACAATGTTTACAGTTTTATCAACACCAAAACATCAGTATGTATGTTCGTGTCTACATATTATGCGAATAAATCATTCATAACTATTGCCAGCGTTCTGTATACCTCACTCGTTCTTTTGTTGCCTGTACCACATTTTTTACATTAAATAAGAAAGTACAGTGTGTTAACTTCTTCTATTTCTGTGGATTGTATTCTCGCTGGTAGCTTGATTGAAACGACTTGCTGATTAATACTGTTTATAACGGACGATAGGGGAGCCGACTGAAGACCATAGACATCAGAATTTAACGTTTAGTCTAACATAGACTAAATATAATTTTGTGTTGCCATAAACACAATGTGTTGTAATAAATTGTGATTTTCTAGATTATTTGTTTGCCTACTTGAATGTGTTGGATCATCTGTTTAAATGATGTTACATATGCCTATACTAAGTATATGTCCTGTCAAGGCGTTTCCTACTGACATAGTAGCTACCAACCATTTTTTATGATCATCTTTCTGACCTTGTCCCATGTTACTTCGGATCGGCGCAATTATGGTTTTTTCTTGCATTCCTGTCAGCCGCAGTTACGCTATCATTTACTCCTTTCAAATTCATATCAAATTATCCTGCGGTACCAAGTTCTTTAATACTAAGAGAATATTACTATTTTCCTCAAGACATTTTTTTGTGAGGACTCTTCGCTGATTAATTTCGTGTAACCCTAGTACCTATATTGATATAATATTAAATTTGTAGGTATGTACTTACTTGGCTTCTGAATTTTGTTTACAAGTATAGCTGTAACATGAATATGTTTGTTGTACTTTTACGTAATCGTAAAAGTTATTTAGTTTGATATTCTGTTGTAGTTTTTGTATAGATTGTGTCTTTTGTAATGTGTGTGGAATATATTTTTGTTATTTAAAAACCTGGTGTTTCTCCTGCATTGAAGTTTTTTTTCAAAAACATCCCTGATTGTCTTATTGTTGACTTATTTAACCTCCATAATTCTCAAGAAAAGGTCCATTACCTACCTACTAACAGAACGGTTTACATAAGATATAATTGAAACAGTCATCTGCCAATTAACCTGGTTAAATAATATTACCGTACTATTAATAAGCCATTAGTGTCAATTAAATAGTAATATTCATTTAATCTGGTCCATTGGCAGATGTTACTAAAAAGAAACAGTACCCAGGGGGATCCAGTACACACTGGAGTTCCCTGGTAAATAAAACATCTTTTTTACATCAGAATAAACTTTTATTAATAATCAATTTACATATACTTTTATGGCACTTACTTCAGTCTCGCATAATACAATTAGGTCTAAATAAAAGGATTTTATTTAAATAGATTTTAATAATCTTTTTTGGTGTTTTAAACATACGGGGTGGAAAGGACACCGACGCGAAAACGGAAACCACATACTCAGTCCATCATTCATGATGTTGCACCCCGTTTAAAACATTTACACTTTTCACATCGAGTGCATGATTAATGGTCTTATGAACTAGGACTAAATAAACATCTTCTGATTTGGATTCTGAAGGGGCTGAAGCACCATAAGACCATTTTTTTTCTAATATTTTGCCAATGAAGTGCCTTGGGTACTCTTCTAGGGTTAAAATTAAATAATCAGTCTTCTATATCAATCAAGTCGATGTTCTGTTCTTGTTATGTCACTAAGTGTATTATAATAATCATTCATATAAGTAAGTTATCGATTTGCTTTAGAAAATACTACCTAAGCAGGCTAAAAGAGAGATTTGTCTAGATTTTGTTTCTATGGTAACTGGTAGGTATTATAATAACTGCTTTTTCATACAGACCGCACGCGATTGAGTAGGTAATGTATGGAAGTGGGATAAAATAAACTTCCTGATGAAATTCGCCGACACAGACGATCCGGTATGAGGGCAAGGAGTGTGAAAGGTGGTAAGGTCCATAATAAAGTGCGAGCAACCATTCGGCAATTGCATCACGTAGTACTCACGCTAGCAGGAGCGAGGACTCTCGCAGGGTAGCTGCGAACAGCTGGATGTAACTGAGGGTCCGGTTTAAGACATTGCTTTACAAAATAATTTCACTAAGGCTAGCTAAACGCAATTGTTAAGTAAAAACGGTGTGTGTAAGGGCTCATTCACACGGCTTCCGTCATGACGGTTGGACGTTCACATTGCATACGGAATCGTGTTTTATCAAGCAACAAAAAAACCGAATTGATGTTCGCATTAGTTTCGTGATTTTACAGGAGCGAGTGCATCAGCAAATCCGTCACAAACAATTCCCGATTCGTGTTTTTTGACGTACGTGGTTTTAAATACACGTTACGTGATTTAAGACGTATTCCATTTTTCACGATTCGTGATGCGTGAATATCGGAAATCGGTAAGTTTATACCCACCCGTATTAAAACGCGGCCTGTCTAATACTAACCCTATAAGCGCGCTTTCACACACACAAACAAGCGCCAGCGGTTTATTCGATAAACGGGTGATTCTCCTCTTTTGAAAAGGGCTTGATTCTGAAATAATGTCAAATTAAAACAACAAAAAAGCAACGTTTATTATTATTGACCAGGTACCGTAATTTATATTGATTATTATTTACGTCTTTTGTGACAACCTCCTGAATTTTGACGAGGATGCAAATCTACACCTTGTATATTATGAGCTTTTCATCAACATCTATGATTTCTCGTATGTTTCCGGTTATAACTGGATATTTTTCGAGCACTATTGGCATACTATTGAAATATCGTTCTGGGCATGAGGAGCATAAGGTTGGATGTACATATGTACAATACTCTCTGTATTTGTACGTCCTACCCTATGATCGGATGCATGTGGTTGTTCCAATACAGAGAGTTTTGTACATACGATGATACGACCTTAGTCTATCGTTAACACACAAAACGGGATATTTACCATGTTTACTATCTATCCATTTCGAGTTCCCGATATTTCTTGGGCATGTTGAAACGAACACCTCCACTAAACGAGATGACCTGTAGTTTAGTTGGATGTGCCTTGACAAGTACTGTAGCCCAAATGGAGTTCTGGGGGTTACGCTAGACAGCTGTCTAGCGCCATCTCTCTCTCTCGAAATATAATTAAAACGTTCCTGCATTAAGGCGTAGTTTCTCAAATAGGTAAGTTCGACTCCTCGTGTTTGGGCTTGTTGGTGTGAAGTTACTTTTGAATGTTTTAAAGTACCAAATAAAAAACACATAAAAAGTTTTATTAAAACAAGCTTTTAATGAACCAAGAAATACAAAATAAAACTTTTGTAAATAATTTTATGGCACAGGCAACAAAAGGAAGAGTGCGGTTTGCTGACGAAATAAAACATATTTGCAGAAAAATAGCAATAATAATGATAGCTGCGTGTGTATCAAGTGTTGTTGTGAAAAGTTGCAGTAACATGTTTAGATATCGCTTAAAAGTTGTAAACATTGTCTCCAGTACCACCAAACGACGGGCTAGCAACTGTTACTCGATTGACATGGGTAAAGTTGCCTATTTCTGTGGCCCTGCCATGACGTCTTAATGCAGGAATGTTTTAGTTCTATTTCCAGTGTGGGAAAGAGATGGCACTACACAGCTGTCTAGCGCCATCTCCCCTTCTCTCTCGAAATAGAATTAAAATATTCCTGCGTTAAGACGTCATGGTAGGGCTATTTCATTCTTTTTGTTGCCTTTACCAGTAATACGTGCAACTTAGTTTGTCTTCACTTTCGAACTCTTCTTGCCCGTTACTAAACAGCAAATCTTCTTAACTACTAACAATAGCACTACTAAAGCTAACACGACTACTGCTAGTAGATCTAGGTACACTCTCTGGTACAATGGTATTTGCAGTGCCACTGAACGCAAGTGTGGGGCACCGTTTGTTTTGATGACGTGGTTTACCCAGTAGTTTAGTGCATCATTCGGCTTCAATGGACTGTCATGGTATGCCAATGATACCTCTTTGGCTTTTGCGGCGTATCTGTGGAGGAATTGGTAAAGATCAGTATGTAATCAGTATCGTTGAATTTGTAAGTAAGTATCTTTATTTGAATATAAAGTGGTAATTAAAAAAAAAAGACCTGAATTGGGTGATGACAAATGCTAGGAAGTGTGATCTAGCAGACACAGACTTGGCAATGTATTTAGTTCTTGTGTACACCCTCATACACTTTATTAAGCATTAAAATGCTTTTATCCTGTGAGAGGCCGAGATTATATATATTTTTTTTAGCCTTAAGAACCAATTTCACCAATGGAAGTACAGTGACAGTCTCGGAAAAACATGCCAAGAAACTAAATTCAGATCCGTAAAACAATGAAGATCAAGCATTCTCTTATAAGCTAAAAGAATACCTTTCTACTTACTTCGGAAGATCACCAAGAACTTCATCCAAAGTCACCTTCAGATCCTCATGCAGATGGTCAGTCATTGAGACTTTTACAGCGAAACCCTTTGATAGAACGTGGTTCACGTTGAGGAACTGGTCTGAGAAGATTGGGATGGTGATGAGAGGAGCAGCGAAGTGGACAGCTTCGGTGATGGATAGGAGACCTCCGTGCGTGACGAAAAGGACTAGTTTCGGGTGAGCTGGAAGAGAGGCGAAATTCAAATAAATGATAAAGAAAACGTGAAAAACAGTAAGGAAATCGAACATAAGAAAAATACATTGGTATTTTACTCATACGTTCCCACGTACTAGTAAAATACCACTATTCCAAAACTGTTTATATGAACTCAGCGATATAAATGAATTGATTGCTAGATTGAGCAAGAAAACATAATTGATGAGGATGTTTTCGGACCGCCACGCGAGCTTTGCCGTGGGCGAAGGTTAGTCTTCATTTTTTTTATTTACATCTATTGTTTACTGAGCACAACTAATTGTGAACTACCTATAACTAGTGGTGTATGTACTGTATTACATGTATGTGTGTTTGGTTGAGTCACTGACAACATTAGCTCAATACCATTCAACCTTGAAGTTTGATTGTATTATGCGCAAGATGTTATTTTAAATTTAGTTATGTCTACGTATTGGTCCTCTGCTAAATACATCGCGCCTGTAATCGTTCGACAATTGTCTTAATCAAAGCTTATCATGGCATGCTCTCAAGTCTCACCTTAATTTTCTACATAGTGCGATTTGTTTTCTACATTTTTATTCTACGATTCATGATGGCTGGCATTGTAGCAGGACCTGCTGGTGGGCGGTCACTGTGCCTATGAACATCCCAATACCAGGGGTATCTTATTGGAGAGGACTTTTTTCTTGAAGTTGTTCATGTCCATTTCGATCTCTAATGTATGTAGTGTGTGTAGACCAAAACGTCAAGCCCTTACCTAAAATACTCTGCTGCGGTGCCCACTGCACTATATGGACATTTTTCGGCGTGTTTGGTAGATTCTCCTCGAATTTCCATAACACAGTCTGTTTCAGTCCTCCAAACACCTTCAATAGGCCTTGCTTCAGGTTTTCTGGTAAGTCCTTGCTTTTAATGTTTGATCCCAAACTGAAGTAAATCACACCGTTCTTGGCGTTATCCATTATTTTCTTCAAGTCCTGAGAAAATTGCACAAACTTATCATTTACGTTATAAGCCTCGAAATTGAAGAACAATAAATTCATTTTTATTTTTCGAAAATTAGTGTAGTATGAAAGCGGCAAACTAAGCTCCAACTCTTATTCTGACCGCTAAGCCCCAAAATATGCAACCAAAGCAAATTCTGCGCTGCCATCCACGAAACCGAGGAAGTGGCGAAGTTTTGGACGAATCAAATAAAATATCGTGCCAGCAACACGAAGAAGAATATATCACCAGCAATAAAAGGAATTTTAATGAACTACTTGACCATAGCACCAGAATTTACCAATAGACTTATAGCTTCACCTACCTCTGGTAATGGTTTGGCCGGAACATCAATATGGTATCCTCCAATATGCACAACGCTTGGTGGTAATGCTAGTGCACTTTCAAATGCCACCTGAGACGTGATCATTAATAAAGACGCGTTATATCTCAGCTCATTGTAGTCAGGTAGAGGTCTGCCTTGCTCCTTTACGATAGGGGCGATTACGTTGTTGTATACCTCCAATTCTTGGTTGTAGTAGGCGCTGAAATTTAAAATCATAGATGAATTCTTGCATCAACAATCTACATTGCCATCAAACAATAAGTAACTACAACGCTACAAGGATTTTTTGGCGTATGGATGACATTGACATGGGGGGAGTTATTGGTAACTTTTTGTGAAAATGTTTCATGAAATTGAATCGAAGAAAGCAGATTCCATTTTGCTACATCTTTGGTCTAGAAAAACAAAGCACGAAGCGAACAAAGCGCTATGATTCCACATTTATTGTGTGAACCGCCAGTCTGTGGAATTCACCGCCGGCTCCTTTCTTCGCTGATCATTATAAACTGGATCTATTTAAGGTTCGAGTGAATCGGTTTCTTCTAGGCAAGCGTGCTCCACCCTAGCCCGCATCATCGCTTCACATCAGCCGAGTTGCGGCCAAAAAAGGAAAAAATAACAATTTTACTTACTAGTTATGTTTATAAAGTCCTTTCATCTGATTCCATAGCTCCAGAACCCTCGCTGTGAATGAGTAAGGAACCACGCGAGATTTCAGATAGTTGCTATTGTAAGCTGGGTTCAGAGGTCCATGCATCACGTTTAGAATCATCCAATGCGGCTCGTAGGGTGAGACCCAGATGAAAGGACATGGATATACTGCTTGGAACCTGCAAATAACCATAGAAAACGGGTTATTAAAATTTGATTTTCTGGATGCGCCCGCCCTATCGAAGCCCAAAGATCTTATTCATAGATTTTTATCACATGTGTTCAAAGTCTGATCTGATGATTTTGTACCTTTTTTTCTGGTTACGGTTGAACCTGGTAATCCCAATTGTTGTAGCTTAGTCGAAACTTTTGATCAGGTGCAGATTACAAGGTCTAACACCCGTATCTATAGTCTAGTTAAAGTAATTACTTGAGCTTAAGTAATTACTTGTGCATTTTTTATGCAATTACTTGTGAATTTAAACGAAGTGAGACCGTCAAAAAAAGCAAAGCTAAGAATTCCAACATTTTACAGCCCCAACTTCAAGCAATTACTAAACTACATAATAAAAATCGTATCTTAAAAAAAATACATTTACTCAAGTAAACACTATGACTTGATTATAGATACGGGTGTAAGTATAAAAAACGGTTTCTTCTTGTGCGAATCAGGTCAACAAATTAAGATTATTAGTTATGTGTCGATCAAAGAATTTACTTCTGTTTGGTAGGTACGGTTTTGTTTGCTGCTTCAGATAATTGTTGGATAATGCCGGAGCATTCGTTGCTTAAAAATCGTATAATAATAACTTGATTATTCTTTGTCTGTGACTTTAAATCTGTGTTTCGCTTTAAATGGTTATCTATGCCAGTATAAAATCAAGAATTTGACTATTTAAACTGCATATTTTATGGAGTATACTTACGCCGAATACATATCAGTGAGCATATATTCTCCGATGACAACATCAAAAGTGATTTTGCGGTCCTTTAACATATTCTGTACATTTTCATTGGCTAACGTCTTAGACGCTATCAGAAACTGTATATCGAACATAATGTCGACATCTTGAAGATCCAGTTCTCCATTCATGATTCGTTTCACGTCTAACATTTTATCTGTAAAAAGTAATGGGTAAAAATACTTCAGTAACTTTTAAGATCAGAATAGGTCAGTGGACCTATAATCACCTCTTATAGTAGTAATAGTTAAGTCTTGGTTCAGTGTGGAAGAGAGATGAAGCTTTATTTACCAGCTTTTGCCCGCGACTTCGTTCGTACGAAAAAAAGATAGGCTATGTCCTTCCCTAGGATATGAACTATCTCCTTGCCAAATTTCATTACGATCCGATCAGCCGTTTAATCGTGAAAGGTAACAAACAGCGGGTACTTTCGCATTTATAATTTTAGTATGGATTATGGATGCCTTCATCTCGGTCCCCAGTTTTAGATTTCCAGCGATACGCTAAGACGCAAATGAACCTGATTTCATTACACTGTTAAGATAATTTTAGACCATCACGTAATTTTTAATATCCATAACACACAAATGTCGGTAAATAAAAGCTTTAGACGACCTTGTAATTATTTTCGGAACATTTTTTTTGTTTGATTACTAGATATAATACTCTGTTGGAGAATTTGCTCAACCAATTCTACTCCCCAGCTAAAATACTAGACAGTTGTGAAGGGCGGGCATTCTGGGAGTTGTTGTCTTATGTAATGTTGTTAGTGTTCAAAAAGTGCTACTTCTCAGTTTAATTCTTACTAGCGACCCGCCCCAGCTTCGCACGGGTGCAATGTAGATACTAATGTTTTCTCTACTATAATGTGCATGTATTATACATATAAACCTTTCTCTTGAATCACTCTATCTTATTAAAAAAATCGCATCAAAATCTGTTGCGTAGTTTTAAAGATCTAAGCATACATAGAGACAGGCAGCGGGAAGCGACTTTGTTTTATGCTATGTAGTGATAAATGACTCTTGACTCTTTACATTACTTTGTACGGACTAAAAATCTCTAATGGTCTGAATAATTTTGCACTATTCAGAGTTAAAATCACTATCATAAAATAGGCTCTTTTTTCTATGTTCACTATGATTTTTGTTCTTTTATAAATATAAATTAATCATTTAGGTACCTTATTGTGTATCTACTAACCACTGAAATATTTACTGACTTCCGTGACATCTATTATACGCAGTTTTGGATGATTTGGCTGCTTGCTGACGAAAGGCGTTACGTACGTGACCTGTAAATAAATAATGGGGATAAATATAATGACCACCAAAAATAAGTTTGTGACCATAACCTCTATTACCTGAAATATATAGGTAACAATCAGCAAAAAAATTAAACTTAAACCAAAAAATTAAAACCAAAAATTACAATGGTTCTAGCTATTTTAGTCATGACTGCACTTTAAATTGTACTATTCAACCAAATTTAGTAAATTGATCACCAAATTTTAATGAGCAAATTATTGCGCTATTTCTACCTAAATACACGGAACTAAATACACATAAGATGCAAGAGCGAGCGAAACGAGCTCGGGACTTGAGGCACCCCGACTCGGACAGGTTAGGTTAGAGACCGATAAGATAGATCATCCTATCTAAATAACCAGTGATAGGAGCCTCGCGAAGCGGGGTTCCGTCGACCGGGTTGCGCAGGGTGCGCCTAATCATATGTAGAAGCTGTCATATTTAGAGTCTGTCAATAATAGACTATGATGTCAAAAGTAGAATGTAAGTATAAATGTAGATAATTAATAATAATTTAATGTAGACTAAACGAAAATTTTTTAGTTATACGAGTTGTTTAAAACCTTATTAAATAACCGCGAAATAGAAAATAGTTATTTGTTATACAAGAGTGCAAAGTTGCTTTTTAACCGCGTGTTCAATTTTGATGACCGAGCAAGCGAAGGATTCTAAAATTGAATCACGAGCGCAGCGAGTGATTCAAAATTAGAATCCTGAGCGTTAGCGAGGGAATCAAAAGAGCACGAGGTGAAAAATCTTTGCACTCGAGTGCAACACGTAACTTTTCATTCCACCTCAGCGAGGAAATGACTAAATGCAAAAAAAAAAAACGTTTATAATCACAAGATAGGTACACTTTTATTTCAGTTTAGGTATTAATTACTACATTATGACAGGTAAGTATTACAGAATAATCTTTAAATTATAACAAAATAATACTAAGGTATAATTAAGAAAATTTTAAAGTAACGTTGCTACAGTTATTTAAATTGAGTGTAATATTTTTGTTTGGTACTGTAATATTGGTGTTAGTCACTTGTGTACTGTTTTTCGGTAAACTATCTGTCATACTTAATAGTTGTACCGATTCATCGGATTCCCTTGGCGTGAATGTTGGAGAGAGAGGGAGATGGTTAGGTGTTTCATAACGGCTTATTTTTGATGTAGAAGGGCCAGTCCAAGGATCCGATTGAGGCTCTTTCAGTGTAATGGCTCCTACGATGCCTTCACATATTTTAGACTTATTTTGGATGGAATCCTCTATGTATCCCTCTACAACTGCATTGGACTTCCAGCCTCCGTGGCGCTTAAGGGACAGGAGATCAGCTCCGGAATCAGCCAAAAGTGTGGCTGAAGTTCGTCGGAAACAATGACCCGTGTACAACAGGGGTTCTGGAAGTTCAAGAAATGTTGCTATTTCTCGTGGGATACTGCCAATTTTATTAGTACCCATAGGCTGTCTAACACACTTTCCATTGCGATACTGTAGAAAAAATCGATTGATTGGAGTGTTAGGCGGGCGTAAGGCTTGATATTTCTCAACAATCGTTACGTATTCCTTGCGAATGACGAAGTTGCGGTCTCTTTTTGTCTTTGTATTAGGTAAATTAATTAATAGTAAGTCATCTGAATGTTTCTCAATGTTTTTGACATTAAGTTGTGTTAGTTCATTAGTTCGACATGCTCCGTTTATTCCAATAATAAGAACAACCTGTAACGTAAAGAGTATTGTAGTAGATAAATGAATAAAATTGATATGAACGCATAATTATGCCTATCAACATCTACTAAGTATACTATTTAATTGAGATTAATATACTTAAGTAGATACTGAATGTGCAACTGACTTACTTTTGCCGCCAAATATACGGAATCGGGTGCTTCGTTAAGAAACTTTTCAATATCAGATACTGTGAAAACCTTCGATTTTTTTGGTTGATGACCAGATGAGGCTCTTTTTAAAAATGCCACTAATTTAGGATAGGTATCGATATGTTTGTCTTTTTTCATCTTTATTGTTGCTTTTAGCATCGAATACGTACTCCATAGAGTGCTTGCTTTCTTGTTCTCGGATAATTCTATAAAATATGCCAGCAAAACGTTTTCTGAGAAAGTTTTGGCTCCTTTTGCTAGTCGCCACGTGTTGAACATATCGTACTGTTTTAAATACTTCTCGCGTGATTGTTGAGGGAGAAAGCTCATTTGCGCATTATTAACAGTTTCAGTCAATTCTGTTGGCGTCAAGCAAACTAACTCGTCGCTAGAATCACTCATTTTAGTTTTTTCATTTGTTTTCAAGTTTCTTGTTTTTAATATAAGGTTTAACAATGACGTGAAAAAATGCCGCGTAAAGAACCGCGTACAAAGCAAATTGAAAAAAGAACACCAAGAAGGTTCCGAGTCTGAGTTTTTAACAAATTAAAAAAAAGTTGTATGATATATTCGGCACCATAGAGGTAGCAGTAAATAGGTTTAATGTTTTTTTTAATTCACAAACTTAGTGCACACGATGTTCTAAATTCAATTTACTTTATCCTCTAGAGAATAAATACGGCTTTTCCACTCAGATATTGAAGATTAAAAATACTCTTTCCGAGATGGTGGGATGAAAAAGGTATTTATTTATTTATTAAAACTTTATGCCCAAGTAAAACTGTACAAAGGCGGACTTAATGCCTTGGGCATTTTCTACCAGTTTACCTTTGGGTGATGCAGAGACAAACTGTGGTGGATGTATATCTTAAAATAATTTAAATAAATACTAAGATAAACTACAAGGATATATAAAATACTATAAATATAAAACTATAAATATCTCTTCGGACAAGATAATACCCAATTGTGTATGGTCATTACTTATTAATCATTAGGGCTTAGGTACCTATTTGTGTTTCAAAGATTAGGCGATAATACTTAATGTATTTTATACAGGAAAAACGATCTAATTTAACTGTTGTTTATTTTACAACCGTGTTCATTTATTTTGTCACGGAATTTCTTCTCAGAGAACTATCAGTCAGATAGAAAACGCTCGGCGCCATCTTGTCTTAAAATTTTCGTGTAAAATTATCTTAGAAGATCAACTTACAGAAATAATTAATATCGCTTCAATTTCATTAGTTATGGAGAATATTTCGAGGCTGTGGACTTATTGATGTCTTAAAGCGGGAATGTTTTAATGTCATTCCAGTGTGGGAAAGAGACAGAGCTATACAGGATGTCTAGCGCCATCTCTTTCCAGTTTTCCCGCTTTAAGACGTCATGGTAGGCCACCTGTTGACACTTAGTAACATAGTCTCTTATCAAAAGATTTTGTGGTTTCACTTCATTGAAATTACACACTACTTCGTGACTGAGTAGGTGTATCTTATTTACTTATGTTAAGTAAGTATGTAGGTACGTAACTTAAATAGGAGTAAAATATAAAATCAACGATGACTCGGTATTTGGATAAACTCTGATATTTTTAGAACCGTAAAACATAACGCCCGAATTCCAGAAGGGTTAAGCAGAGATATATCTGTATTACACCACCATTGCGTCAGATATTAAGGTGGGTGGACCATGGAAGGCCATGCTCCTTCGAAGGCCAATTATTAAAATTTCGTAGTTATTGCCATGTGATGACAAATTCCTTCTATCTACATAAACATCCATCGAACTAGAAATCACAGACGCGGCGGTGAATCGCTCGCGCCACTATTTTGGCAGTACGGTCCCTTGCTTCATTGATATCGGAAATCGGCGACGTTAAAATAAGGTGGGTGTACCATAGAAGGCCACTCTAACAAATAAATAGTTATTATTCGTTTATTTACTGGATAAACGAAACTAACAAATATTTAAGTAATACTTTGTTTTATTACGTAATATATAAACCACTTCTTTTTATTGTAGATTTAATGGCTATTTATTAACTTTTAGTGTTAAATGACTGATTTATTATAATGGCCTTCCAAAGAGCCTTGTTCCTAGCAAGGCCATTTTTAAGAGTTCAATGAAACTTAAGTTTAATCAATATTGATCAAATCTGAAATTTAAAAAAGTGGTTTATATTTTACGGAATAAAACAAAGTATTACTTAAATATTCGTTCGTTTCATTTATCCAGTATATGAACGAATAATAACTGTTTATTTATTAGAGTGGCCTTCCATGGTACACCCACCTTATGTCTATGCCCAAAGTAATAGGGGGCGAGCCTATTTATTTTACATGGTTGTTAACTGACTTCTTATTAACTCGCTTTGTTCATATCTGATTACGATTACAAATTAGTAATCTATTGGCTTTCGTTAAAGCTGAAAGTTGGCACACTTATGTAACTTCGGTGAAGACGTTGCATAATAATACTATGGACCTGACCTGATGATGCAGTTTGCAGGGGGCCATAGGAACTCCTCAACCAAACAAGAAACCACTATCGTATTTGGGTTCATTGGGCATGTTTTGATAAGTGCTATTAATTTATTACACTAGACACTACAATTATTGTGTCAAATTGACTGATCGTTGACACCGTAATTGTTGACCTTGAAATTAATTGAAAGTAATTATAATTTTCCGATGGCGAGCCGCTAATTGAAATAGCAGACTTGCTCCCTGGTAATTATTGACTTTTGATGTCTATGAAAAAACATAATTAACATACTCGTAAATGAAGGCATCCGCCACGAAAAGATACCACATACGGTTCAATGTATAAGAAGAATTCATAAGTTATTTCAGCAAAAACTCACAAAAGTATGAGTTAATTTAATAAAAATTATATCGCCAGCAGACAATAACAGAAGTCAAGTATAAAATAAAATAAATAAAAAGAATATCCCCACCCTAGGCTCCCCATAGGTTCACTCCCTATCGTGGGACTAAAATATAACTAGTGTTTACAGTTACCTATCTGACTAATCCTTCAGGGAAATTCAGCATGATGATAATATGTCATGGTATGTAAATCACGTCATATAAATAATACACAAAATAAATTACCAATAAAATAGGTCCTTTTAAGAAACAAGATTTGGTCCTAATGATACGAACACAGATAAACTTTGGTCCAAAGCCACTTACCTCGTGTCCTCCAGCAAGAAGATGCTTCGCCATATTGTCTCCAAGAATACCATGACTGGGACTTTTAATTGGAAACACAAGCAAGATCTTAGATGCATCACATAAGGAAAAGCTTAGTAGCAGACCAAACAATAAACACTTTGTTTTTTCCATATTGAACAGGAAATTATGAGAAGATTATTTGTTTAAATTATTTATGTTATCACAAAACAGCAGCAGAATGTATAAATTATAATTAACACTTTCGTATAACCATGAATAATATTTTAAATGAATTTATTTAAATATTTTCAAAACACATTTTTTATTAACCACCGAAACTGCAATTCAATTTCTCCACTCTAAAATTGGGCACCTTCAGTTCGAAGTGACCAAAACGACTGCGATTAAATAGGGAATCACGTACACTCACGTACACTGTTTGTGGATGTATTTTAGGGTTCCGTCGGAGCAAAACGTTATAAAGACCATCATCAATAAATGCTAATTTTCTACTTCTTTTTGTGTCTCTTCTATTATCTACTGAAGATTGAACATCAACGCAGAATAATCATAAATAGATACCTAATCAGATTAAAGTCTATTTTTGTCTGTGTACGGTACTTATCTGATATTGCATATCAAGGTGAGCGCACAGATAAATGTTGTGTTTGCTGCTTTAGTTTATCGTTTCTGGTTACGACACGTTAAAAATAATAGTTAAAATATAGGTATGTATATGTCTAAAATAAAAGCAATACATGGCCTATATGGTACATGCTTCATATACGATCTGTTTTTGACTAGTCTTTTAAATGACTTGTTAAAACGGGTTATTGGACGATTCGCACGAATTGCACACAATTAAATTCGTGCGAATCGTCCAATAACCCGTTAAAACAATAGCAACTTGTATATAATAGCTAGGGTGCAAACGTAGGTTTCATTCAGTCTATGCGATTCAAGTATATTTCAAGAGCTGATCCTAATCATGTTTAAACTAGTACGGAACCCTTACTAATTTCTTGCAGCCGTACCAAGACTTTTATTATATTATCTTTAAACCCCACAAATTTCCATAATATAGAGATAACACATTAGATACAATCAATATTGGTTGACAATAGGACTTTATAAACATGACATTACATCTTTAACCCCCGAAGAGTTGGTCAGAGGTGTTACGAAACATCCACATTTTACAGTTATGTTTAAGTTCCATGTAAAAGACCCCCTAGCCCCTTGGGTATTGTCTTTCCATAAAATAATTTGTACTATTATTGTTTTTCATAATCGTCCCCCTCATAATATTTACTTGCACTATTATCATTTATACGAATAACGCCTGTCATATCAACTTATTAGTCATACCTTTTATTTGCCATAAAATAAGTTTCCATAATAACATGATTGTGTTATAATTATTAGTTTCTATAAGTAACACATTACATAATCGATACTTGACATAAGCAACATTTAATATAATTTAGAAACGTTTATTAATTAAGGCATTTGGTCTGTAATCAGATGATTTATTACAGCAAACAATCTTTATACAATAAACAGTTAGTCAAAATCGCAACGGCTAGATTAGGTTAGGATAGAACTGCAACCACACAACGCCAGAATTCCTCTTTTGCAAAGCAAGCATGCATGGTAGATTAGGATTATTTTTAGGTTTCCTTGTGAATAAAAAAAATCTGTATCGTATAATCATATATTAAGGTGTACTAATGTTTGCCATGATGATACCTAACATCAAAATTGCATGCGCTTGTACTGAACTAGCATTGTTGTGCTAGTATGGGCAAATTAATATTATGGTGAATAAATGTTACGGAAAACGACATTATTGAAAATGAAAAATATAGCAAATAAATTTATGGATTAAAATTGTTATGACACTTGATCGATTATGGCCAATGAAATTAGTGAAAATGTTTTACTGAAGCGTTATTTCTAATGAAATTACGGCAAATACAAGTATGGTATATAACATTATTGCATTTCAAATTAAGCCAAACATTAGTAAATCAGCCACTTGCCATCAAATGGGTAAAAATCTAAAATTCGGGATGGTAGAAAAATTCATGCTTTGCCCGACCTGAGTTTCTAACCAAATACTTTACACTCAGCGGTGGGGCTCGAGATCACTGTACCAATGAAGCAGTTTCCAAGCCTCTGATAAATCTTTAAGTGTACCTTCTCATTAAAGATACTTTAAAAAGTTCTTATGTTTTGCACCGTTGATCATTTATCATTAGGTACGAAAAAAAAAATATTGCGTAGCAGCATCAACAGATATTATTATTGTTCTTCAATAGGCTGTCCAAACCCAAGTGGGATGATGTAACTTCATCCATGTAAAGCAGGGCAACTTCGACGAAACGGCAGCACACGCACCCTTTTTTTTTTTTTTTTTTTTCCGCATGGGAAATCATCAAATGACTTCTCCCGCTCTGGGCTGAGCGAGAGGGTGTGTCAGACTTTTACTGACTAAAACCCACCCATGTTCCTTCATCGCCCTTTGTGTTCCGGGGCCGCGGTATCTCTTTCGAACAACCCGCAGCAGAGCACACGCACCCTGCGTGTATGAAGATGTGTCACAAACTATGTTCCACTATCCATTTTGCTCTCTTTGCCTCAAATCATTCAGCCAAAGTTAGTTCCGAGTAGCCAGCCACAATGTCAAGGAAGTGGAGAAGTTTATTTTTTTGTTTCTTTCAAGCCTCCTCTGTCCCACTCTTGGGTAAAGCCTCCCTCCACTCTTTCCATGTCTCGCGAACCCGTGCGACCTTCTTCCAGCTCTGACGGAACATGTCCAGTTCGTCCCACCATCTCCTTCGTAGCCTGACGCGACCCCGCCTCACTTGTCACTTGTCAGAGCACCAGTTTCCTGCTATTTTGACCCACAGTTTGTCCGGCATACGGCAGACATGTCCTGCCCAGTCCCATTTGAGTTGGTCAGTCTTTTCAACCACGTCAGCTATATTCGCTTTGGAGTGCAGTAACGATCCGCTAATTTAACACCTACTATACTGCGGCAAAGAACATGTTTTTTGATAACAAAAAACCATGACTAAGTCGTTAGTATATTTTTTATGTAGTTATTATCAGTAACTTGCATGGTTACAAAAATTGTGTTGTGTCATGTCTGATTAAGCAGTTTATTTTAGTACTTTTTTTGCGTGTGGAATTCTTTCTTTTACTCCTTGGATATTCTCCGCCTTGGGGTGTAGGTGTGCACGAAGAGTTTTGTCAGACTTAATGACTAAACAACACAGTGTCCTTTAAATACCTTTGGCCGGGGTGCTCCAGCACTTGCGTAGTTCGTCACACTCTCCTGCCACGTTTTGGCCTTCACCTGCAGCCGTCAGCAACATTAGCTGTTGACTCCCAGGCCCGTGTCTGTTCAGATGACAGCCTCCCCAAGTCTCTCACCGGCAGGCCACACCCAATGGAGATTATTAAACGCCCTCCAGCACCCAGTGCACCTGCTGCGGATAGGGAGGAAGGATGTATCCTCCCATCTCCTCGTCTTCTTTGTGACCTCGAAAAAGGTAGTGTCCAAAGTAACTAACCTATATCTACATGCAACGACACAAATGTCAATTTAATTGGCCACCAAGTAGGCCAAAGAGTAAGAACACATCGAAATGCAACCTCCAGAGGGGAAAAAATCGAGGGATGAAAAGATTGGAAATTCGCTTGTTTTGCTGATGGAATAAGATAGTTCGGCTTGCTTAGATACAGATACATACTATCGTAAGACTACTTTAGACGCAGTCGATGATTTTATATGATAGGAGGAGAATTGCGTAAGTATGGAGATCTTATCGCATCGAAAATAAGTCCTTAAACCTCCCCCTTTTTTAGTCGAATAATATAAATAACACCTTAAAAGGTTACACGGTCTCCTTGACAGAATTTAACAATTCCATTTAGTTGGTTTTCGAATAAACATTTTGTGAAGCAAAGTCCACATCATCATCGGCCTATAAGGAGAAGAAAGAAACAGTATTAGAAAGCATTTAGCAGTACCAACATTGATGTATTTCCTCTAATCACACGCCACTCGGTTTCTGTCACCCAGCTGCTACCAGACTCCACCTCGCCCGAGTTCAAGGCTATGATTGCCGATTCGCGGTCTCCATTTAAAAATAGTCACGCAAATGGTCACGCGTTCTACGGCTAATATGGCCGCCTATTTCCCAAATGGTGTCTCTCCGGTTTGCTAACTGTTTGTTTCCGGATGATTTCGTCTCATGTCGTAGCGCGCCTTGAATTTGTGGACCGAACTGTCTGGTCAGAGTGTCACCCTAATGACCTTTGTCTTAAAATGTTGTGGGATGATATGGGTTGTCTATTATAACGATTGTTTCCTGCTAAAACTTGTAGTAGTTTGTCATAATCATCGTAAATATATTCACGTTCAAAGCCATAGTGCATGACACTTTTACAACAGATTTAGTAGGTACATAACTTTAGACTGCCTTTTTTTTTTTTTTTTTTTTCGGATGGGAAATCATCAAATGACTTCTCCCGCTCTGGGCTGAGCGGGAGGGTGTGTCAGACTTTTACTGACTAAAACCCACCCATGTTCCTTCATCGCCCTTTGTGTTCTGGGGCCGCGGTATCTCTTTCGAACAACCCGCAGCACCCGGCAGGCATCGGCCCTTGCGGGCCCCTTCCCTATGCTGACATCTCTTTGAGGCGCGCGTGGAACACGAACGCGCCGTCGACACGGCCTGTCGTCCTAAGACGGAGGGACGGCGAGCTAGCCCTTAGCTCACCGTCCACAGGCCCGCGTCTACGGTGGCCGGGGGCCACCACGTGGCCCCCGACGCCCGGTGCGTCTCCCGCGGCGGCTGGGACGTGAGGAGGAACGCTCTCTCTCACGTTCCGCCTCCTCCTTTGCTAGCATGACTGCTTCGCAAAAGGAGGTGACGGCTTCCCATTCCGTCTCGCTCCGGACCATGGCTCGAACCAGGGCCGGACGCGAGAGGTCGCCGCCGCCGATCGCCGCTATGAGGATACGGCGTTGCTCCGCCCAAGCGGGGCAGACCTCCACCGTATGCTCCACCGTGTCCTCCGGTCGATCCTCGCAGTGGAAACACCCGGGCGTCTCCTCCCGCCTGATTCGGTGCAGGAACCTCCCGAAACAACCGTGTCCGGTGAGGACCTGCGTCAGGCGGAAGGTGAGGACGCCGTGGCGCCTCTCAAGCCACTCCTCAAAGAGGGGACTTATCGCCACTATCGTGGCGTGCCCTGCACGGGGTTGCGACAGTCGCTCTCTCCATGTCACCATGAGATCGGCCCGGAGGTTTGTCCGCTGAGCGGCAATTAGCCGCGGCAGTAACCCCCCGGCGAAGAACCTCCGCGCGCCATTCATGTAGGCGCGCGAGGACTATCGCCTCCAGATCCCATGGTGGCACTTTAGACTGCCTAGCGTGTAAATTTTTCGTCAGTTATTAAATAAAATTAATATTATAAAGTAACATACAATACTGCAATGAGTACGGATCAGCTATTTTTAATTCATAAGCAAACGATGAAAAAAATCCAATGCCGTGTGATGTAGTTTTTTTTTATTTTTACTGAATCCATGGAATGCCATGTTACTTTCACCGTGTATTCTATTTATGCTTTTGGCAAAGTCCAATTATTGCCGCTTGTAATAATGGCTAATAAATACATAAATTAATGACTAAAATATGAATACTTTTTTACTTCGAGAATATCATCGTTCTCTTGCCCTTATTAGAAAACAAATAATGATTGTGTTCTATATTATTTTATAAACATACGTTACTTCTACGTGGCAGTTGGTCCTGACATTGATTAGAAAGGGCCAGATACGCATTAATGAATTATTTCTGTCAGCCAGATGATATAATTAATATTAAATATCTTCTGTCCTGTATTATCTTCTATTGAATGAGCAGGCAATTATTGATAATGCGTGACTCAATGTCATTTTTATTCATGTGTAATTGTAGTCTATCTACAGATAATTTTTAATTGATAAATATTCGCTGTTTCACCTTAGTAACAGGCACGATACCTACCTATGCTACGTTGTATGTATGTAGTCCTATTGACCGTTTTCCGTCATGGTGGCCAATGTCAATGTACGGTGGAAACTAACCCAGAGTAATTGTGTTATAGTGCACAAGTTTGTGCGCGAACACAGGAGCACTTTCTTCCCTCACTAGCTCATTGTCCGATGGTATAGCAATCCGTCATGACTGGGGAGGCGTAGGGCCAAAGGCTAACGACGGTATTTTACCGACAAATTTCCCAACCTCGTGTTGCTACCGAGAAACTGCTAATGTAAAAACATCATTATTTTGTATATGTACAGTAAAGTTAAGCCACATCAAATACATTACACTTATTCTAGAACAAATCTTCACACAATATACAGATCTTCAGACAATAAGGGCGTACACAACGTATTTCTTGACGACATTAAGGTCGGCAAAGATTTCGAAAATAGTTACTATCTTTGGTTTTACCGCCAAGCAGCGTTGCTGTGTTTGAATATCCGAAATAGACCCGGAAAACATTCGGTGGGTATGTAGGTAGGTACTAAACACAGGTTTCCGTACGTCCGCCACATCAAAGGGATCTAAACGTAATTACCATATCGTTTCAACGCTTGATTAGCTTACTGACAGCTGGAATTAAGGAGTGTTTTCGTAAAACGATAGATTTAGACGTTTTTATACGATAATGCAACTACGAAGTGAAGAGACAACTCAATTGAAAAATTGATTTTAATTCAGCATCTAGAAATTAGGCCTGACCTGTTGGGTAATTACCTCATGGCCTTTAATGTTGACAATTCAACAACATGCTTTGTGCTTTTGACGTCGTCGAGCAGACAATTTTCTCATGTTCCAGAACTTGTTTGTTATTGTTGAAACAATTGATTATGAATTTCCTTTAACATCATTTGGATTGTAATAGACAGTGCCTTACGTAATTGGGATGCTGATACTGATTGTTGGATGTTTGTGGGATCAAATGAAAGGGTATCAGGAATAAATGACAAGATTAAATAAAGATCATCATTTATTTCAAACTTAACAAACACCTTTAACTAATTCATTGGCTAGCTTAGCATTAATCTCATACAATACGACAAAGTACAGGGTGTAAGGGACATTGTGGAACAGGATATTTTTAATAACCGACGAAATATTTCAATGTACTGAATTATTTGTGTTACAACTTCTTTTACACCGTGTTTTTTGAGTTCTACGTTGGTTGGAGTTCCACTTTTACTTTTACAAAAACCTTTATCATTTCATAATTACAATAGTTTTGTACACAATCTCCATTATTATATTATAATCTCTCTCCATCTCATCAATTAATTCTGTTTCTTTTGAAGATTCTTCTTAGGACTCTTCTTGAACAACTTACTAACAAAATAAAAGAATACAGATACAGCAGCCAGTATCAATGCTATCAGATCTAGGTACAGTCGTTTGTAGAGGGGCACACTCCAGGCAGGAGAGCGGAGGTGACGTGCACCGCGTGTGTGCACTACGTGTTCCACCCAGTGCGCGATCTCTACGCCTGGTTTCGTCAGCCGATCGTGGAAGATGAAGGATAACTCCTTTGCTTTTTTGGCGTAGCTGTGGAAAAAAAAATGTTGTAGAGATGGTCTTCGTTGGTCTGTGGTAAGTGTGACTATTAAACGTTCGATTGTTTTTGTTTTTTTTTTTTCAAAGGAATATCTATGTAGCAGCCAGGACATTGGAGTTTTCTCTGTTTAATGGCAAAAAGTTCGGCCTCTTATACATCGAAGTTACACTTTTGTGTGTTCCTTCGGGAAATACATTGTCTGATATTTTGTTTCTATTTTTGTTTTAGTGACCCGACATTGTCCCACCCACCACTTCGCAAAGGCTTCGTCTAAATTCCTCTAGATATCTCCTAACGATTTGTGTACCATGTTTAAAGATTTCAAGATTTCAAGTCAAGATTTAAACCATGTTTTTGTTATGAATTATTACTAAAGATAACATTATAATCACTACATAGTATTATAAAACAAAGTCGCTTCTTGCTGTCTGGCCCTATGTATGCTTAGATCTTTAAAACTACGCAACGGATTTTGATGCGGCTTTTTTAAATAGATAGAGTGATTCAAGAGGAAGGTTTATATGGATAATAAATGCATATTATAGTAGATAAAACATTACTATCTACATTGCACCCGTGCGAAGCCGGGACAGGGCGCTAGTATACAATATGTTAAAAAAAAACCCAGCTCGATCCGCGAGGGTCTCATTAGGTATCGAGATTAGATTCTATTAATGTAATCCTTTTTAGGCTACAAGTAAAAAAAAAAACACTTTAAAAATATGTCACGGTTTTAAAAGTTTTTAGGAAATGGTGGTAATTTGGGCATACAAATTATGCATTAAACAATTTTATATGTTCACTTTCATGAATATTTATGTTTCTTATTTTATTTGGTAATAATGTCATTGGTATACCTATATATTTTTATACATATAGGGTATCCTTTCAGATCGGACAGTTTTTTTTAATATACTTTAGAAAACTTACGTATCATCCTTCAACATCACATCAATAGCGACTCTCAAGTCTTTTGGTAGATTGTGACTCAGTGGAACCCTCAGAGCGTATCCATTTTGCACCGCTTTCTCCACGTTTGTGAACTGGTCGAAGTACACGGGTACTCCTATGATTGGCACGCCGAAGTGGATGGCTTCTGTCGAGGACAGTAGACCTCCGTGGGTGATGAACATCCTGAGATTGGGATGAGCTGAAAGAGGCCATAAGAAAAAGTTATCATCGAGATGTTTTGTATTATTTAGTATTTTTAACTTGGGCTTTAATATTCGTTTGCTTCTTTGGATCATTTATTAAGAAATATAGGGTGTCAAAAAAAATATACGGCCAAGTGCGAGTCGGACTCGCGCACATAGGGTTCCGTAGTACCGAATAATATTCATAATAACAATATTGTTAACGCTCATTCATTTGTCAATTTACACTCAACAGCAAAACTAAAGAAAAAGTCCCATATCACAAAAGTTAAAATAAATATCAAATCTTATTCAAACCGATTTTCGCAAAGTTTTTTATCACGTTCTACAAACCCAAATTTTTTCTGATTTTTTCTCATCTTACTTTAAAAATGGTGGCGTCATTTATTTTTTACAGATCGAGTATGAAATATTTTTAAGTTTTTTGTAAATAGTTCAAAGACCCTAAGGAAAATTGTTTGCGAAGAATAAGCGTTTCGTTCGGCTGATTACCTAAAATGCTGGGCTGTGGAGCCCAATGCACAATGTGTACGTTCTTCGGGACATCTGTCAAGTCAGTCTCGAATTTCCAAATGACAGTTTGTTTTAGTTCTCCGAACATTTTTAGAAGTGCTGCGACCAGAGGTCTTGGCAAATCAGTACTCTTCAAGAATGATCCCATGCTGAAGTATATCACACCGTGCTTGGAATTGTCTATGAGGTCTTGAAACTCCTGAAAAAAGGGAGAACATCTTAGTTTATTAACCCGTCAAGCGATTTCCTACAACCCTCTCACGGTTTGAACAATTTCAATTCAAGTTTATTGTCGTTTTGAGTGCATTTTTTAACCGACTTCTAAAAAAGGAGGAGGTTCTCAATTCGGTTGTATGTTTTTTTTTTTTTTTTTGTTTTTTTTTTTTTTTTGTGTTTGTTACCTCATATCTCCGTCATTTATGAACCGATTTGAAAAATTCTTCTTTTATCTGAATGGATCTAGTTCCCGATTGGTTCCATAGAAATTTCATCAAAATCGGTTCAGCAGTTTGGTTTTGAAATCAAAATAGCTGGAAAAAATGTCATCCAAGTAAAAGAAATTGCGAAATTGATACTTGACAAGGATTTGTGTGTGATACTATAACTAAAAAGGGTAAAATAAAAACGTTTTTGCAAAAAAAAAACCGACTTCCAAAAAAAACACTAAAAAAGTGGAAAATAACAGTACTTTCGGAAGTCGGTGCCAAAAAAGTCAATGAAACAAACCATAGTCACCGACTTCCGAAAGTAATGTTATTTTCCACTTTTTTAGTGTTTTTTTTGGAAGTCGGTTTTTTTTTTGCAAAAACGTTTTTATGTTAAGCAGCAACGCCACACATACGACATTTGTAAATTTAAACTTTAAAGAATATTGCTATAACGCATATAAGTTTAATAATATGGGCATTGAGTAGTAAAGTCAAAAAACGTAAATTCATTGCGTAATCATTTTCTTTGAAGTTATCTTAAAGAACTGATTCACCACACTTAATAGGTTGGTAGAGGTTATCAATGTTAATCGCATTTTATAATTATTCTGGTCAAGGCGTCATGACGAGAGGACCTAGTTATTTCCTTAATTTAAGTGAGGTAACCATTAAACATAGTTTACCGAAAGGTAAATTACATATTTGTTGTTAAATTGAAAAAAAAAAATATTTTAATTTGAAAAAAAAAATAAGAGAAGCGTTGGACTAGTCGTAAGAAAGTCTTAAGAAAATCATAAGAAAAAATAAATAAAATTAAAAATGGATACTTTCAATAAAAACGTGGAAGAAAAAGAAATGAAATAATCAATTAATGTGTAGATGGATTTTCATAATAATACTCTTTCCAATTCCCCAACCTTAGGCAGTGGCTTCACAGGCTCCTCGATATGGAATCCACCGATGTACTTGAAGTTCTGGGGAGTGCTGGGACGATCACGGACAGCATCGTGCTCATTCCCAAAGATCAAAGAAGCGTTATACATGACATTTTCATAATCTGGAAGTGTCCTGCCGCGTTTGGCAACCAGTGGTCCGAACGTTTGCTCGTAGATCTTGCGTTCTTCAGGTTGGGTTATAAATCTGAAATTTAAGGAGAATATACGTTTATAAAAGAAATACCGCAATCTATGCATGAAGAAAGATAAGTAATCTTTATTGGACGGTTTAAGTGTGTTACGTAAATTATGTTGTTAAAAGTTACGATACAAAATAAACCTTTTCCTGATTTTTGTTTCGATCGAAATGCTGATCATTAATCTTCAATCAGATACAAATAATTAAAGCCATACCGAAAGTGGTTATGAAAAACCACCGGATTGATGATAAACACAAAATTGTTACGATCCGAATAGTACTAAAATATTCCTGCGTTAACAGATCATGGTAACCCCCCAGAGCATTTTGATAATATTCAATTTGCCACCAACATTTTCCTGCAAATACTACTAACTGCACGCGACTGCCTATCTGACCTCCACAACCCAGTTAGTATTGGGTTGTGGAGGTCAGATAGGCAGTCGCTCCATGTAAAATACTGGTATTTAGCTGCAATCGGTTAGACTGGAAGCCGACCCCAACATAGTTACGAAAAGGCAGATGATGATTATCCTGCAAATATTTCTATATGATCGAAGTGCTCCATGTTAAGTACTGGTATTCAGCTGCATCAGGTTATACTGGAAGGCGACACCAACACAGTTGGAAAAAGGCTCGGTCGATGAGACCATGAGATCGATCGTCGAGTCGATTAGCTCGTATCAAAGTTTTCAGACTTACGTTTTAAGGAACTGCCACTTGACCCTCGACCACAACTCATCGACTCTCCCCATGAAAGACAGAGGAGCCATGGCGGGTGACAGGTAGTCTGGGTCGTAAGCAGGGTTCGTACCACGGTCGATCAGACGTAACACTTGCCAGTGAGCACCCATGGAGTACAGCCATATCATTGGACAGTCGTAGACAACTGCCAACCTGGAAGCAAGAGTTAGTTTAGTTACGAAGAAAACTGACTTTAAAAGTAACATCGGTACAGCGGAAATATTATTATATTTTAGAAAATATTCCCTTAACGAATTGCTTCTGCCTAACTGCGCTACTGATCTTTCCTTCAAAAAGTTGAACCTAGGTCTCTTTCAAACTCTGGTTTTCATTTAACAATTTCCGTTGCCTATATCGTGGGCATACCTTGTGCCTACATCAGAGAAAAATCTTTTTTTTTTACTGGTTGGTAATTACAAAGGAAAAAAGAATACGTCTTCGTCATTTCGAAAAACTAAAGTGTTACTGTTTGCCTAAATCATCCCACTGCTGGGCAAAGACCCCATGACTCCCATTTCTTTCGATCCAGGGCTTATAGAGACCACCGGCTGTTGGTTTTGTCCAGCTCGTCCCGCCATCTTCTATGAGGTCTGTCGCAACACCTGTTAAAGCTTCTGTTATAATTATTTTTTCTTCTTACCCAGCGTAAACTTCGGATTCTATCAAATCAACCACTACAGCATCAAAGTGTTCATTGGGGTTTTGTATAAATTTTTTCAGATTTTCATTCTGTAAGGTTGCCCTTGCGGTTTCTTGACCAAACATTTGGATTTGTAATGCACCATTTTTTTCTAACTTATTTTCAAGTACGTATCCTATTTTTAATGATTCATCATCTGTAAGTAATAATTGTATTTGGTTAGTCATGCTTCTTCACACACAATTTAAATTTAGGCCGCTTAGAACTCGGTTACAAGTTTAGCGTCTTCAGTAACGTCCATAAGTTCATGTACCGTGCAGACATTAGGATCCGCAGGGTATAATATAAGTGTTTCATCGGTTAGTTGTTGATACTATTTATTATTATTTATTTATGTACAGTGAGTTATAGAAATTAGCTGACCCACTTTTGCATAAATGGTGGGTGGTTATTTTGATGAAAGTTCTATGGGACCAATCGGAAAGTATATCCTTTCAGATAAAATAAGAATTTTTCAAATCAGTTTATAAATGACGAAGATATGAGGTCAAAAACACAAAAAAAACACCAAATTGAGAACCTCCTCCTTTTTTTGAAGTCGGTTAAAAATGTGTAAATTGATAAAATGTCCAAGAACAACAATTTATACTAATGAGTTCAAATGATATATAAGAATGTAGTTAAAATTTAGTTTCATAAAGTCTATCTAAAATAATAATGTAATCACAATCATATAAAATAATTATCTTAATAAGCTGTGCAAACCAAATTAATGACACGATGTTGTGGAATGTCACAAAATATATATTTACTATAAACTCAATGAAATACTGGTACCTATTAGAAGTAAGTGTTATTCTGAGACGAGGATAAAGAGATTTGAGGGCAGAGAACGAGGCGTTTTGACAATCCCACATAATTTGGGATATGGGCAGGAGGTTAATGATGAAGACTTACCTTTAACTATATCCAAGTTACTACTGATATCAATCTGACGGAAGTTTTTAGGCGGCGGGTTCTTCAATGGAAAAACAGTAACGTAGGTCACCTAGAAATATAATAATAAATCATTATTACCTAAATTGATATCGACGCAAAGATGATTTGTTTGATGAGACACACCTGTCTCATGCGAATCAATCGAATCCCAAGTAACATGGGAAAGAGAAAGAATTATAATGCAAAAACTATAATATTACAAAAGAATTGTATTTTTTGGCACTTCATACCTGGCTCAGACTAACTTTCAATTAATTTGTCTAGTCACAGCAAAGTTTGTGGAGCTTGTGGTTTTCAATATTTTGTTTTAACGTAGCTCATCTTAGTACAGAATTATTTTAAGGGGCCTGCCAAACACGTCACACGAATTTTATGATTTTTTGACCCCCCCGTCCTAGTCACAGCTGGTCACAATTGTGAGACTCCCCCCTCCCTAGTGTGACGTCACATATTTTGCAATTTTACATGTTCATACACTGATAGAGTTGGAAATAATTTATAATTTTTCGTTAATAGTTCAAGTTTCGTGTTTTAATACTTAGATAAATATAAGATTTTGAAATGTGACGTCACAAAATTTAGGACCCCTCCACCAATTATCACAGATTTATTCCATTCTAATACCAAAAACTAATACCACTGGTATTTGATTCAACTCTTATTTTTTTTCTATTCCGAACGGATACCACTTTTTAAATAATTTAATTTAATGTACGAACGAATACCAACAACTTGAATTTGGTACAGTCAGCGCAGTTTTTTGTTTTACGATTATAAAGATGAGTCTTCCAATACCCGAATAATAATCTTGGTCAGTCCAAATCAACTAGAGAAAATTCCGAGCATTAAATTTTTTGAAAGCGACGGAACATTCGATTGCACCCCTGAGCCTTTTGTGCAGTTATATACTATCCACGGAGATCTGGGAAGTGACGAAGATCACACTCGTATAGTTCCTCTTATTTATGTTTTACTTAACAAAAAAACAGAAGAAACATACAAAAAATTATTTGAAATTTTGAAACAAAACATTCCTGGGTGGGAACCCGTAAAATTTTTAACAGATTTTGAACTAGCCGCAATGAACGCCATTACAATTGTTTTTCCGTCAGTTGTGATTAAAGGATGCTACTTTCATTATTCCAAAAATGTATGGAAAAAAGCAAAACAGTTGGATCTGACAAAAGATGCTATCACCCAAAGACATGTAAGACTTTCAGCTTTACTGCCTTTACTTCCTCGTAAATTCATATCAGAAGGATGGTGCTACATAATGGAAGACTGTCCTGATACTGACGCCATTCAAACATTTAATAATAATAAACCATTTATTTCGGACAGAATCCATATAAGTGTTAGTAACAATTTGCTTATAATCTAAGTTAGTAGTACAAAATCTAAAAAATTCTAAAAAGTCACAATCTTCCCGTTACTATTCCCACCCAGTGAGCCTGTATGGGACAGTCGTGGCGGGATGCAATCATTTGCAAAATGCTGTTGGTACTACCGCGCAGTCTTTGAAATAATGACGCCGCTTTCTTACGCACTATAGCGTGGAAACCGTCAACACGCGCGTTTGCGAACATTTGTGACGCACTACAGTGGCGCGGCAACCCCAACAGCATCCTGAAGGCATTATTATACTGAATTCGTAGGACGTTGTAGGCTCGTTGCGTATACCGAACCCACAGGCCGCTCGAGTAAAAGGATTGGCAATATGCCCTAAAGAGTGTTATTTTAACTTCCTTAGTACATCGAGCGAACCTACGGGCCAGCATATTGCTCCTTACCGCCAACGCCCTACGTTCCCTTTCTATATCGTTATCGTTTCGTTATCGTTATCGTTTTCTTTCTATATTTAATGACTACATGGTGTCACAATGGCTAGAGAACGAGAGTTTTGTAGACATTTGGTGCGTTCATGGTGAACGCCATCGAACCACAAATGCCGTAGAATCTTGGCATAAGAAATTAAACTCGGCTGTGCCAAAGAATGCTAATTTATATCAGCTTCTGAACGTGCTGAAAGAGGACGCAGATTTACAAACAGTGGTTGTTACTCAATATAAATCAAACGCACCCCCCGCAAAACGATGTGCACAGACAACTATTATGAAAAATTCGTGGATCACATACGTAACTGACCAACTCCTCAAAAACAAAATCTCCGTAGGTCACTGCTTAGAAAAATTAAGGGTTTAGCTACTAATTGTTGAAATATAAGAAATTATTTACACGTCATTTAGCTGATTATACTAATAGTTGATTTTCTGTGATATTTTATAATTCTTAGATTATAAGTGAATTATTCATATATGACGTTTTTGCAAAAAAAAATTGCTGATTCATTGCTATGTAAGTGATGAATGACTGATTTGATTATACAAAAAGTTGATTTTCTGTGATATTTTATAATTGTTAGATTTAAAGTGAATTTTTCATATTAGATATTATTGCAAAAAAAAAATGCTGATTCATTGCTATGTAGGTGATGAATGACTGATTAGATTATACAAAAAGTTGATTTTCTGTGATATTTTACAATTGTTAGATAAAAAGTGATTTATTTTTGTTAAAAATTTACCTGACATAGTTGTTATGAGATAGGTAGACGTGAATAATTACGTACCTGTCTAATAATAACTATGTCAGATAAATTTCAATATAAATTAAGAGTTAATTTTTTGAGATATTTTGTAATTTTTAGATTGTAAGTAAATTCTTCCTGTTTGATGTTTTTGCAAAAAAATATTATACAGGTATAGAGAGGAACTAAAATTATATTAAAGTTGATTATTTAAGTGATATTTTATCATTGAACAAGACGTTTGCTAACAAAATTTGATTTTTTTGGAGTTATCTGTTTTTTTTTTCAATTAAAGGTCTTATATTTACATACAAAGCATTTTTACTGACTGTACCTTATATCTTTGAACTTGTTTTGGTATTAGTTTAAACAATGGTATCGGTTCGGAATAGAAAAAAATATGAGTTGAAACAAATACCAGTGGTATTAGTTTTTGGTATTAGAATGGAATAAATCTTATCACACAATGTCACACTCCGCCGACCCCCTCCCCTCCCCGCCCCCCTAAACGTGTGACGTAATTTTTGGATGGCCCCTAAAGTACAAACATACAAAGTTTAGTTTGATCAACTGGGTATATTTTGAATCCTAGAAAAAAAAATGTTGGATAAATTACCCCACAATAAACGAACGATCGTCAATGTGGTCATTATATTCAATACAACTGCGATCGAGTCTACTTGGCCTTGTTAGTATTTATAACAATGTCATGTCCATGAGCCAGACGACTACTAAATGGATGGATCCTAAAATCAGTTTTGATGCTCCTACCATCGCAATTACATCTGATCTGGCGATTATATTTGTCAACCTTTTTTTTGACATTGTTTTGATATAAAACAGTTTTGTCATCCGTTAGATGCATTTTGGATAACTTTGACCTCGAGACTCTTCTGAGCGTTCGCGTTATCATTGTTTTCATACAGTGATAGCTAGTCACCTAGACATTATTTAAGACCAGTCGCATTCAGTCTTATCAAGGCAAATAAAACAATATAAAAGTCAACTAGTTTGTATGTTGTAAATTGTCACTATCTCAACGCGGATATTTATATTTTATTACTTGATTACAGTTATATATCCTTAACGTAAATGGATAAGTGCATTTATAAAGTCTAAAGACTTTACTCCTTATTGATTTGAAATCTCAATCGATTGGCCAGCAAAAAAAACATCAGAGACCCTTTTGGATGTAATGTAACACCCGTTTTATTGATTTTGTTCACATAATATATAGCGTATGTCACCTGGACTATAATAACGAATAGAATGACACACCATACATCAGAATCGACAAATCTCAGCAGTTTAGGCGCTATGGAGGAACATAATAATTTTACATACATTCATTGACTGCTAAAACCATTCCTTTATGCCTTGCCGTAGTCGGGTAAAAAGACTACAATATTAATAATTATGATGCGATGCGGATATTAATAGTAGTTGTATGCAGTTATACATATATGTATCTGTTCGTGTATTTAATAGATGGAAATTACCTGATAGCTTCTCAGGTAACCCAGTCCATTATAAAGGCATGTCTGGTATAATCTATCTACGTTTCTCATTAAGATTAGATATTTGCATTGTCTATATTTACCTATGACAGTAGTTATTGATATCACAATACTACGCAATTTAACAAGTAAGATACTTTGAGCGGGTATTTTTATTACTAAAACGATAATTATGTACTAGCATATCTTTTTTGGGTTTGGCCTTCAGAAATTGTCGTTGTGATTAAGATAATCATGTAATCGAGATATTTTATGATAATTTGTTATAATTATGACAAAAAAATTGTATAAAATATTATGTTCAGTTTTTGCAAGATGCAATAAAAAATATCATAAATCACTTTTTAAACTTTACTAGGTAATATAAATTTTCTACGATTACAAAGCCCGCGTCCGAGCCGAGAAGCTAGCAGAAACGATATTATACAATTTCACCAAAGACCTGCGTCGCCACAACATAGCGCCGACAGACGCAGTCGAAGTTCTGAAGCACGAGTTCGCCAGGCTAGACATTGTGCGCACGCACTTCGAGTTCTACGAGTTTGTATTATGCATTTTTATAAATATTTATACTATTAAAGTCAATAACACCACTATCATAACGACTGATATGCCTCAAGGGTTAGACAGAGATGTACCCTATAGTACACCCACAGTTTGCCAGAAAATAAGAAGCTTTTGCCCTCAACTGGGCACGAACCGACACTCTGTGTTGCTACTGAGAAATTCTGTTATACTATTAAAGGACTCCATTACAAACTGTTTAATTATTTAATAAGTACCTCATGTCCAGCATTCATCAGATGCCTCACAATGCCTGTGCCTAATAAACTCAAACTTTTCACAGGATACGGAAATACAACCAACACTTTTAAAGCTTCAGCACTACATAGAACGTAGGCCAATGAAAACAACACTAATAACTTCATTTTAGTACTGTTTTAGTTAAGTAATACATAGAAAATTCGAAGTGTTCGTTCACAAAAACGTATAAATATTTTATTATTTAAAGTATAAGTCAAAACACGTCTTCTATGCGCAAGCGCAAGGCCAGAAGTACGATTGTGTGCGGCGTGAAGTGAAGTAATCTAGGATCGTCAACAGACAGTTGTCAGTAACGGTCGGCAAAATAATTGTAGCGAGCGTTTAAGAGAATCAAATCTAAAAACTTTTAACCGACATCTAAAAAAGGAGGACGTTATGTATTTATCTTTTTTTTTCATGTCTATACTCCAATTACGTCGTGATTACTACGCCGATTAACTTGATTCTTCTTTTTTCATTTGGTAGAGGAACCCCGTGCGATGGTCTCTTATAAAGGACGATGGCAGGATTTGTATGAACTCTAGTCCCAACCTCCAATAGCTATGTGTGATACATTGTTGGATAGGTATTTTCAAGCTGAACAAAAGTTATATGGCGCCACAAGTCAGTTTAACGACTATCCTATTATAATAATATGTTTTTCCCTAATATAATGCACTTTTTGAAATTTTAGGTTGTATTTATTTATTTGATAAGGTATATTCATGGGAAAATCAAACATATTTATACAATCCTACCCTGTGTTTAATAATAAATGACCTCATTTAAAATTAAGGCCGGTCCTACAAATCCCTCATGCGGCACATGCATACTCTAAGTACCAAAAGGTTGACGCAGTATGCGCACAGGTACCTACAGTATGGCGTCCTGTCATGCAGGTACAATATCTTTGAATAATATTATTGTTGTAAAATAAAAAGTAAGAATTGTACCTTCTGGCTCTTATGTGTCGCTACTGAATGCGGCCACGGAAGAGCCAAGCAACCTCATTAATGCCAAAATCAGATAAATCCTCCAGTGCAGCTTCTCGGTATATTTCTATTGTATAATTATGTTGGGCTCAAAGGCCGAAAACGCTCATTGAGCGAAAAAAACCGACCACATCGGGAAGTGGCAAATTCAAAACGACCACTAAGCGTAATTCGCGTCGTGGCTGTTTTAAAATCGACCACACCGCGATAAAACACAAAACGACCACGAAGCGAAATTTGGGTTGTTGCTGTTTTGATTTTCGAACACAACGCGTTCTGGCAATGAGGAGATACCAGAACGCGATCTGACCCTTTTTCAAACAGCCACAACCCGATGTAATTAATACATTAGTAAGGAACTGGCCGATGCTGATGAATAAGGTAGTGCCTAAATGAAAATGGCTGCAAAAATTTTCAAATCCAATTTCAATCTTTGAGCCTAACATATAAATACTTCCATACTTCTTACTTGTAACAAATAAATCCATTTTGTAAATGTTTGTTGCAGTAAGACTTTGCCAACTTCAATTGACAGGTTCCCAAAGCTAATGAAATGATTTGTTCTGCACTGAATCTCGCTAAATCCAAATAATTTGCTTCTAATCTTGTAAAATCAGCTCTTTTACTGTTTAAACGTTTCCTTTCACCGTAGTCGAATAAAATATTAGGTGTGTGTAACGTCTGCCTTATTTCGTTGATGAAAACTTCTGCGTATTGACTATCTGCAATCGGTGTATGAAAAGTAAAAAGGTTTATGACCGAACGATTTCGTATCTACGATGTGTATTATGCACAAAAATGCAATATACTACGAGAAAAGCATTATTTGGCTATTGCTTAAACTGCCATGTTTAATAAAGCATAGTGCTGAACGGACTAAGATTTAAAACTTGCTGTTGTAGTAACTTTTGTACAGCTCAAAAATACGTATCTATTGGGGGGTGGGACCAAAATTTGCATCATCCTTTAACTTTGCTTGAGGACTTTGAGTTAGCTCCTTTAATTCGTATTTTTCTTCTTGATGACATGATAGTCTCTTAATAACTTCTA
The DNA here is from genome assembly GCA_964057025.1 of Standfussiana lucernea. NCBI lineage: Eukaryota > Metazoa > Arthropoda > Insecta > Lepidoptera > Noctuidae > Standfussiana > Standfussiana lucernea. The sequence continues at coordinate 5,639,213 of OZ059804.1, read as the reverse complement.
GTTACAATGTAAAATTATTTCATAACAAGAAGTTGTAGTGTTGTTTGTTCAAAAAGGGATCGACCAAAATTTTTTCTATTTTGTATTATAAAAGGTGTCAAAACGAATTAAGACAATTTTAAAGTATAATTACTAACTACAGAATAATCAATTTAGCCTTTTCAAATATGTAAAAAACGGAATTCTAATATTTATAGCTTTTCTCGTTGACGGTACCTATTCATATTGTCGAGGTCGAATCAAAGTAAATATCAATGAAACCGTTATGTACTAATTTATTAAACCGAAAACACAAGTCATGTTAAATATAGACAAAATTTCGCGCTTTTGGAAGCCTGAGCTCAACCAGGAAATCTAGATATTTTTTTTGCGTAAGTCTAGTTCGTTTTTATACACAAAGTCTGGTCCTGACCAAAGATTTAAATCAACAGATTCGCTCTATCGCATCAAAAAATTACTACATTTCTGTTGCATGACATTTGAATATATTATAAGGTGTAACTATGCATACACGAAATATTTTCAGAGCATCATCTAACAGCAATAACGACGACGAGCGAAAAAAAAAATCAGCTGTTCAGGACATTTTGACGTGTAGGTATTGCAGTTTTGTAGGAAACAGCAGATTTTTTAATAACTGTCGAAAAATATCGGTGTGGGGGTTCAGAATGGTGTACTGAATACGTAGTAACCGGCTTAGCGTGGCTGTTCCTTCCACCCTGTATCCATCCTGTTCCATCATGTACCATCCTGTATGTGTTGTGGGCTTCGCTCGCGTGGAGTTCGGTAATAGGCTAGATGACTTAATTTGAAAAATTGTTTAATATGCTACCTTCGAATGTATTTTACCCAAAATGCATACATTTATTTAAGAAAAAACCAAACAGTTCAGAAAGACAGTCACTATCGGTGTGCCAAATTTCATCCAGATCCGTTCAGTAGTTTTTGCGTGAAGGAGTAACAAACATCAGCTATCACTCACAAAATTTTCGAACTTATAATAGTAGTAAGATTGCCTCGTTCACACATAGTGAAAATGGTATCTGTTGTTCCATGCAAGAGCTCACTGTCTTTTCAGTATGAATAGTTTTTCTCGCGATATAATTCATCAGAAACCATAACTTTACTTGACATAACATCAAGCCTGTAATCATCGAAGGGTTTGGTCGAACAAATGAGGAAAATAATTCTCACTAGTTCGACGATCGAACTAATGAATCGAAGATACCGAATTGTACACTCACATTTCGCCAGTTATGTTTAAGTCTTATGTAATATGGGGCGAGCCTATTGCCATGAACCGGGCACAAATCCAGACTCCGTGGCTGCTACTGAGAAATTCCTAATAGAAAAACCCAATAACACTTTGACCAACCCAGGAATTCAACCCAGGACCTCAGTCAACATAACTTTAGAAGTCATTAAATCATCACGCGTGATTTTTTATTGCCTCCTTGAGCAGTCAAACTAAATATAGACCTGCCAGCCAAACTTTGTAACCTCCGTTTCGATTGCTAAATTGATTTAATAGGGTCAATCGCACAAAAGTCAATAGAGGCGGCTTCTATTCCAGTGTGGGAAAGAAACAGAGCTATACAAGATAACTAGCGCCATCTCTTTCCCACCCTGGAATAGAACCAAAACATTCCTGCATTAAGACGTCACAGTAGGCCACCAGTGGTGTTGCGGCTGACAATATAGGTAAGCGACTGCCGCTGCAGGTTTGATTCATAAAGTGGCGTCACATCTACGACGGGAGCTGTTCTTCTACCCTTCAGTTTTGTGAAATTAATTTGGCAAACAAAAATGAGATCTTTTCGGTCTGTTGGAGATAGGTAGGTACTGACAGACAACAATACGGTATACTGTCTGCAGTCGCCAAACGAAGGCAACAGCAGGTGGCACTATCGCCAGCTACGACGCGACGGTAGCGTTTCATAGAAATGCACAGAAGAAACTAGTAAAGTTAGTGCGGACTGTAACTGATAGCAAAGCCGCTGTAAGTAGTGATAGAATAGTGATTTGACCGTCGGACTGCTAAGTCATTGGTCACCCAAGACACGCACACACCTCTGATTTTCGGATTAATGTGGGTATTGTATAATTATCACTAATTGCTTCGGTGAAGGAAAACATCGTAAGGAAACTAGCTTGCTTAAGAGATATTTCTAGACGGAATGTAAACTCAAGTCAGAGGCCCATGGGCGGCATAAAAACTGTGACACCAGGTTAAGCACTAACTACACGATAAAGAAGAAGACTGCGGGCTATCATTGCCGTTGGGTGCCTCTGCTAACTGCAGTCTGCGATCTGCCGTCGCCTTCAGGACAGTACCTTTATACATTTGGCTGATGACGATGCTCTAGAAATTGCCTGTAGAGATCACCATGTTATTAAATGGGATCATGGCTAGTCTTTTGATGTTAGTTAACTAGGTTATCCTATTTGAAATTAATTATGCAAAAAAGGGCTCCCACAGGCAATTTTCAAGCGTTTAGAAGTACGAAAAATATATCGCTCTAATGCAGCTGTGGAAAAATAAAGTATTATATGTATGTTTGTAACGCCTTCGACATTTCCTGTTTTTTATGGTAAGCCGGTATCTCTCAACTGTCGCGCTTAGTCGCCCTCCTTTTACCCCTCTTTATACCTCTTGATTGTAATGTCGGTTCCTTACACTTCAAGACCATCTTGCTTCAGAGAGCTATTTGGTAATACTGTATAAATATAATCAACGTCGCATCGTCATACTCATGTATCGCAGTGGCAGAAATCTATATTACATTTAATAAAATAATTGTAACAGGCAGATGTCTGCACATTGAAGATATTGATACAAATATATATGGGGGTCTTTATTAGAGCAACAGAAGCCAAAACAACAGTTTTTAGGATTTTTGTTTGTCTGTCTTTCTGTCTGTATGTTTGTACGAGCATCAAGCAAAGACTACTGCATGGATTTGAACGCAGTTTTCGTCGCTCGACTGCTAAAATATAGGCTACATTTTCCCACAAGAAATGGTCTTCTTTTTTTCTTCTAGATTTCAAGTAACACGCGTACGAAGTCACGGGTAAAAGCTAGTAAAGTATAAAAAGCAAAGTGCACACGAACCACATTTATGTAGTAAACCTCTTTTAAGTAATTATAATAATTTTCTCGTCAAATCATTACTATAATTATAATAAGCCGTTAACAACAAAATAGGAGATAAAAAGAACGCACTGTCATTTTGATAATTATCAGCTGACATGTTTTACGTACATAAATATGAAGGAAACATAATTATATCTTGTTTGTATATTTTTAATTATTGTCTATCATAACAACAGGCAAGCTCGTTATCTGCATGATACGCATTTAAATTGGTATTTCAATTTTTTATTATAATGACTGTGAGAATTTAATGCAGATGTTAGACTCAACCCATCAACATCGCGATGTGGCAAACACAAAAAAAACCACGAAGCGAAATTCGGGTTGTGGCTGTTTATGCGTTCTGGCAATGGGGAAATGCCAGAACGCGTTCTGAGCCTTTTTCAAACAGCTACAACCCGCTGTAATACATAAGTAAGGAACTTGCCGATGTTGATGGGTAATATCACTCACTCACTCACTATCGGCGTCAGCGCCCCCGAAAATCATAAAAGCGGCATCTTGAATTTTCATTTGGGCATCACCTTACCCATCAACATTGGCCGGTTTAAAAAAACATAGAATTTTTTTTTTGGCATACTGCTGCTGCGTCTACTTGTTTATTTACATAACATAACATCACGCCAGTAATCCCAGAAGGGTTAGGCAGAGGTGTATTTAATAGCAGGTACATCCACATTTCACCAATTATGTTTAAGTCCCATGTAATAGGGCGCGAGCTTATAAATATTATAAACTAATCAGATGGGTGCATGATATTCAGATGATAGCGGGTAAGACCTGGTTGAGACTCGCGCAGACTAGGAAAGACTGACACAAATGGGTGGAGGCAATGGGTGGCTCCCAATGATGATGAAAACTAAACAACAAACATCTCATCAACTTCTCTTCTCCTTCATCTCTTTCTTCGACCGCTTACTCAACACATACTTCACTGCTTTCTTTACTAACACTATAACTACTGCTAAGAAAGCTGCTAGATCTAGGTACAGTTTCTGGTACAGTGGGACGTCGAGCGCAGGGGAGCGGAGGTGGGGGGCGCCGCGGTTGCGCACGATATATTCTACCCAATGCGTGAGCGCACGACCGGGTGGCATCTCGCGGTCGTGGAATAGAGCTGAGAGTTCTTTGGCTTTTTTAGGGTACCTGTGGAAGATACAGATAAAAATATATTAATTAAAACTTTGTATACAAGGTGCTTCCAACTGACTAACCGTCGATATAAGCCAACATAAATTATATGGAGTAGCTTCTTCTTTTTCTTTGGTGTCGATGGTACGACTTGTTTAAATTTCTTGGGCCAGGTATGTGGCCACGTATGGATTAGCTGATTTGACCCAATCCAAAATTAAGTGGTGGATCCCATGGTAGAAATGGTTCCAAAATACGGGTACAATGACCCCTTTTTTCAGATCTTCAGTCATTTTAAAAACACATTAGTTTAGTAAATTATGATTTGCTAACAATATACGATCAGCGAACTCGAATTGTTTCTTGAATAATTTCGGTCACAAAGTGGTCACTTGAATCATTAGAATATCAATTAATTTTTTCAGCTAGTTCAATATTCTTAGGAAGGTTCCAGTCGTAAGAAGTAGGTAGGTACCTATTTCTTCAAACTTCAGCTCTTTGAAACTTCTTAAGTCGCTCCGTCACTCCTACTCAAAAGTAACTTGTAGGGTCGGTCAAACTGTAACGTACAAATTGCGGACGCGGCTTTGGACACGTGCACGTCAACCTTCATACAAATACTAAAATATTTGTTAGTGTCCGGTGTCCGCATCCGGTCCGCAATTTGTACGTACCACTTTTACGTATATTGTGTACGGACCACCATTAAAATACCTGAGCTGTGATTTTCTGGTTACTTATTGGTGGTTAGTGTTTTTAACACGTTATTTTTGAGTAGTGGCTCACGTTGGGCCTCAGCAAATGAAGTCTATAAGTTTCCACTTACGTATTATCTGCGAGAACCCTCCTGACAGCGGAATCCAGTTCTGGTACCATCTCCTCAGCTAACGTAACATGGATCCCGAAGCCCTTGTTCTCCACGGACCTCATGTTGAGGACCTGGTCTGCCATCACCGGGATACCGACCAGAGGTACTCCGTAATGGATGGCTTCTGAAGTAGAGAGCTGGCCACCGTGTGTGATGAAGAGTCTTAGGTTGGGATGGGCTGAAATTAAAAATGTTAAAATATTAACTTGGTTACTGGAAATTGGGATATGGTTTTTATTTTAGAATCAGAGAATGATGGTTTTGTGGTTTTAGAAAAATTATAAGATTTAGGGCATAAACAATTCTAGTAAAATTTTCGGAAGATCTGAAAGGGAAAGGGTCTTTTCTTGATAGGTTCAATATTTATAATATTAAGCGGGAACAAGGCAGTTGAATATAATTTTTGGTAAAACAAGAGAACACTTTCTGAAAATAATAAGCTCACCTAAGATACTCGGCTGCGGTGCCCATTTAACAAGGTGAACATTAGCTGGTATGTCCTTCAGATCGCTCTCAAACTTCCAAATGACGGTCTGCTTATATTTGCTGAACATATTCAACAAAGACCTCTTCATCTGTTCTGACATGCCATCGCTTTGTATGATGGAACCCATGCTGAAGTATATGACACCGTCTTTTGCTTCGTCCATCAGTTTTTGGAGATCCTGGAAGGAAGTACGAAGAATTTGGTTACAAAGATGATGATTCATGGCCAGTGATTGGAATAGGTAGAGCTAATATACCTTAAGTTCAAGGAACAGAAACGAAAAGTGGGAACTTCCTTACGACAAAACTTTTTTTTTCCGAATATTTTTTTCTGAAACTCGGAAATGTTTCGGAATCAGTTAAGTACATTTAATAATAATGTTATTTATTAATCAGTACAGTAAACTAATTGATTTTTTTATTGAAATTAAATTAGCTTCCGCACTTACTTACGGCGTTCAAACGAAGATAAGGAGATTACCTTTATTTTTTAAACAATAAAGATCGTGCACTTTTTTTGTAAACAGAAACAGTATATGAATTCGATAGTTGTTTTACTTTATTAATTTTAGTTGTACTTAAGTAATGTTCCGACATTCGGAACAAATATTCCGAAAAAAAAATTGTCGTAAGGAAGTCTCCACTTTTCGTTTCTGTTCCTTGAACTTTAGGCACATTAGCTCTACCTATTCCGATCACTGTTCATGACTGACACTCGTGTTTAAAAACATCGATACAGCTACGGTGAACGGTGGAGCAGTGTATAATAATATTCCTCTATTAAAAAGGAATAAGAAGTGTAGCACCTAATGGGCAGGAGCCCAACATGTTAGATAAATAATGTTGCGAAACAAATACAAAAACGAAATACACCCAATTTGAATGGATCTCGATCTTTTACAAAAAGCAGTTCCACTTTTTATAAATGACAATATTTTCTCTGAAATCATTGATTCAGGCAGTCTTCACGGTGACCCGTTGCCACCGGGATTCAATCGCAACCCACAAATTTAAATACGACGACTAGTCAAATATTTCCTGGAAGCAGAACTTACACCTGCACCGATAGTCCCCGAAGATTTCCTCCACAAATATTTGGGGCATACTAAACGTTTTAAACGTGCTGCGCAAACAAGTTCGTTCCGCTGCAGTAAGCTACTAATCCACAGCATAAGATCACAGCAGCTCGATAAAAACCCTTAGAGACCTGGCATTTCGCTTGATTCCCTATTGTTGCACTAAGTCCTTTGAATCGCTGCAAAGATTAGAGGAGTGAATTCTGCCCGCGTTGCTTTTGGGTCGAGTCAGGCGTTCAGATTTTATTCTACCCTTGGGAATTAACGTGATTACGTATTAACAGCGTCGGTGAGAAACGGTTTGGGGTTTGTGATAAATAATTTTCTAAGGCTTAGAAAGTTGTTGTGATGAAAAAATAACTTTTAGATAACCGTTGTAAAGTCCTTTTTAAGGTTTGATGAAGACGTAGTGACTTTAACGTTTATTAAAAATACAATAACCGTATCATTTTCAAAGTTGTAAAACTGCTTTCAGGAAGTACTGCACTTTCTGTACACTTTTGAGTAATGAGCCTTAATTATTCAGTCTGCTAATATTTAAAATATTACCATATCTCTGCGCCTGCATTTTCGCTTTAGCACTAAACCGTCTCACAGATTTATGATGTCTCATATTTTCACTATAGTTTTCCTCATGTCCCTCAAACAGGTAAAACTGATCAGTTATTATGAGAAATGTATCACAGCTTTTATGTTGGTCAAGGACTTATCCATAGTAAAGAACATTTTAGGGTCATAATCTATATACATACACAAAAAAAAAATATAAATATGGGGGGTCTTCATTAGAGCAACAGAAGCCAAAACAACAGTTTTTAGAATTTTTGTCTGCCTATCTGTCTGTTTTTCTGTCTGTATGTTTGTACGCGCATCACGCAAAAACTATTACATGGATCAAAACGCAGTTTTCACCGCTCTACTGCTAGATGAATAACATAAAATATATGCTACTTTGTAACACAGAAATGATCTTTTTTTTTTAATTCTAAGCACCACATGTACGAAGTCGCGGGCAAAGGCTAGTACATAATAAATGCGTTTTTCTATAGTATTACGTATAGGACCTACCTATAAAACTGGAATGCAACCATTAGGGACTTTTCCGCATGAGTCAAAGTATTCATTTTGCGAATATTTTCCGGATAATACAAGACCAGAGAACGAGACAGTTTACCTGTTTTGTTATAAGTTTAACTGAATGCTTATGTCGCACTGCAGGGCAGCGGAGTTTCGTATGTGGGAGAAATCGAGAAATTCTCTGCCGTACCTAGTAGTAGTCTGCTATTTAGTAGTATGTATTTCGCGACAGCAAATAGCAGTCGCTTTCAAAGCGTTTCATATTCTACAAGAATTTTCGACAGGGTTAACATAAGTTTTCGGTAACCGATTTCAAAGCGCTACATTTTTGAGATTTCCATAATCTTTATCGATTATTGATTCACTTTGTCAGGCTGAGGGCTTCATCACGCCATTTGTTTTTTGGTTAAACCTTTGCCGAAATATTTGTTGTATTTGTTGGCATTACCTGTGGCAAAGGTTTGGTCTTGTCAATGTGGTATCCAGCAATGTTGACAGTGTTTTGAGGCAATTTCATCGCTCCTCCTATGGAGGGGTGGGAGTTGAGGAACATCAGGGATCCGTTGTATACGGCATCATCGTACGGAGGCATCGTCACTCCTCGCTTGGCTGCTATATCGTGGTAGTAGCTGTTGTAGGCCCATTTTTCAAACTGGTATAACACTAATCTGGAATAAGGATGGAATAAAGTTACATAGAGTAGATTAAAAAAAAAAACGAGCTGTTACTGGTTCTGTTGAAATCAACAAAACTTCTGACAGGCGTGCTGTTTAGAGGGTTATGAACACAATTCAAAATATCTGAAGGCGGTGTTTCCATCTACTTAAACTGAATCTATTCACACGAGTTTCTATTATAACTTATGCAGTATTATTGTAAACTCATCTCCAGAAGAAGAAGAATAGGTATTGAAATTAGAAACGTTGAAGTTGGTACATAGACTTATATTATTTTATATCTAAAAGATTTTCGTTTCAACATTTTTATGAAACTCATCCCTCAAGTCATTCCCAAGGCTCCAGGAAAGTGATCGATGGGGAATCTATACGCCAATTTAATCGATAGAAATAATATTTTCACTTACAGCTGCAAATTTTTCTTCACAACCTTGTACAGGCTCTCAGCTCTTTGCCAGAAACTCAGGGGCAGTTTGTGTTCTGAAAACAGGTCTAAAGTGTACGCTGGGTTGGAAATGCCGTCCATAATTCTCAGAGCATGCCAGTGAGGTTCCGTTGAACATACCCAGATCAAGGGACAGTCGAATAGCGCTGGGATTCTGTGAAGCATGGAAATAATAAAATCTAATTAGTAAATTGATATAAGACATAACACAAGAAGAGTGTGTGATGTGTCTTTTGAGAAAAAAAATGTGTTAGATTTAATAATTGTACAGTCCTTTAGCTATGTTCGTAAATTCTGTTATAAAACGATGTCTTTATAAATTACAGTCTCTATTATGTGTACCTATCAAATGGGCTGGCTATTGAATAATAATATAAGTGGGCTGCTACCTTGTTTGCCACTTAACAACACGAGAAAATCTGTTTTTATTTTATAATATGCTATACTAAAAACTTCATAAAACAAAACCACTTACCCAGCGTTCACTTCAGTGAAGAACCATTCTAAGATCACAGCATCAAACTTTTCATTGGGGTCACTAAACAACTTGACAACACTTGACTCCTCCAAGAAGTTTTTATGTATCGTGAAAGAAAAGTACAGGAAAAGAATTGTTTCCCCAAAGTTTTCTTTGCCAACTAAGTTCTTTAGTTTGAACGCCTCATCTGAAAATGCAAAGGTTTTACAAATTAGAATACACACAGGTGTATGCATTGCTATGCAGAATGGTAAACGTGAGTTAGCATAGGAAGTCTGATCTTTAAATTGGAAGTAATTGTTAGTGTAATGGAACGCAACCAAAAGAGTTTTTACTTATAGCTCTGTAGTAGCACTAGCTGTCAATAACTGAATCTGTATTTTCTCATTTTCAATAAACTCTTTTATAATTAAATTACGTTTAATTACCACAACGGTACTTTGATGTTGGCTGGTCTACCGGACGAATACAAACCTATGATCATGGGACTAGAGAGTTCTGGGATTCAAATCAGTGCCGACTCAGTTAAGTCTAAACTCATACAAGAGGTAAACACATCGAAGTCATCAGCTTTCCACACAAATATGCAGCCAGTGAAATCTAAGGGACCGAGATGTTTTAACTGTAATAAGAATGGTCATTTTGCCAAATATGCTGTCAAAGAAACAATCAGCTAACAAAGGAGAGAGTACCAGCTTTGTAGCAGCATTCTCAGCGACGGTCAAAGGAAACAATATTAATGATAAATGGTTATTGGACTCAGGTGCATCCATGCACATGACAAGTAGAAATGATTGGATGTACAATGTCACCGAACCAACTATACAGCATATTACTGTAGCGAACAGAGAGCCATTAGCTGTGAAGGGAGTTGGCTGTATTGATATACACATAAGTCAAGATGATGTGATACAAGTTAAAAATGTTTTGTATGTTCCCGGTCTAGCTGCCAATCTACTGTCGGTCAGCACTATTGTGGAAAAGGGACATAAGGTGACTTTTACTAACAAGGGATGTGAAATACAAAATGGTAAAAATAAAGTGGTGTGCACAGCAACAATGAGCAACAAGCTATATATCATGGACACCCGTTATGAAGTGGCACACTTAACCTCAAGTTCTCAGAATAATTGCACTTATGTGTGGCAGCTGCGAATGGGCCATTTGAATGTTTTAGATGTGAAGAAGCTGCCTGATTGTACTGCTGGTGTGACTCTGTCTCGGGATCAAAGTAATGTCACATGCACTCATTGTATGGAAGGAAAGCAAGCAAGAATGCCATTCAATAATGTCGGATCTAGAGCAACAAGACCACTGGAACTAATACATTCCGATTTATGTGGCCCAATGGAAAATTCATCATTTGGAGGTGAAATGAAATACTTTATTACTTACATTGATGATTTTACACGAATGGTCCATGTGTATCTCCTGAGAGATAAGCTAAATATTCTAGAGACGTTTAAAGATTTTAAGTTAAAAGTAGAGAATGAATTACATCATAAGATTACAAAGTTTCGCACTGATAACGGTAAAGAATACTGCAATAATAACTTTGAAAAGTATTTATCTAATCATGGTATAATTCATCAGACCACTACTCCGTATACTCCCCAGCAAAACGGCATGGCCGAAAAAATGAACAGGACTTTAGTTGAACGAGCAAGGTGCATGCTATTCTATGCAAACCTGGAGAAAAGCTACTGGGCTGAAGCGCTGGCAACTGCTGCATATGTTGTGAACCGTTCCCCGACAAAGTCGTTACAAGGTAAAACCCCCACCCCCCATATGAAATGTGGAAAGGTAAGAAACCCAATTTATCACACATGAGGATATTTGGCTCAGAAGCTATGGTTTATGTACCCAGAGATAAACACCAAAAGTGGGATAAAAAATCAGCAAAAATGATATTTGTGGGTTATTGCGATAACACAAAGGGATATCGATTGATGGACCCTGAATCAATCATGTTTCTTTTATGGAAAAATACCAAGTAAAGGAGAGCCAATCAACCACTGCGAGTTCTGTCCCGATAGAAAGCACAAACTCAGGCAGTCAGAGAAACAAGATACACACTCAGGAATCGTCCACATATGTACCTGTGATATCCAACAGAGACTCAGATACACAATATAATGCTGAAGACTCAAGTGAGTATGAAACTAATACTGGAGAACTTGACGAAACTTATTGTCTTCCACGTCATTTGAAACAAGATTACTATAGTAATGTTACATCAAGGTCAACACGATCACGGAATAAACAAAATGAGGCACAAATTGACAAGCAGGGCCTACTGTGTTTGTTTACTGATTCGACCGACCCACAGACTGTTGAGGAAGCACTCACATCGCCTCAAGCTATAGAATGGAAGAAGGCCATGGACGAGGAATATACTTCCCTGATGAAAAATAAAACATGGACTTTGACCGATCTCCCTCCAGGGAAAAAGGCTCTTCCATATAAATGGGTGTTTAAAACAAAAACAGACCAGAGTGGGAATGTTCAGAGATACAAGGCGAGGCTTATAATAAAAGGTTATGCCCAAAGATGGGGCACTGATTATGAAGAAATAAACTCACCAGTTGTCAGGTACACAACTATACGCTACTTATTTGCTTTAGCAGCCAGGTATGGATTGGAGATAGACCAAATGGATGCTGCATCTGCTTTTCTGCAAGGAGATATTGACAGATACATTTACATGCAGCAGCCAGAAGAGTATAAGCATGGATCTCAGGTATGCATGCTACATAAATCTATATACGGACTAAAACAGGCCAGCAGACTCTGGAATTTGAAATTAAACTCTGTCCTACATGAGTTAGGAATGACACAATTGAAAACAGATCCGTGTGTCTACTATAACGCAGAGAAGAATACTTTTATAGCTATCTGGGTGGATGATTTGCTTATATTTACTGCAGAGGAAAAAACAAAAAGTATTTTCAAACAGAAACTACAGGAACACTTTGAAATGAAGTCCTTCATTTCAAAGTGTTATGATGAATGAAGGACATTGGTCGGGCAAGTCAATGTGTTGGTCTTCACATAACCAGAGATGGGGACAAAGTGTTGCTAGATCAAGAAAAATATATAAATGAAATATTAGCAAGATTCAGAATGTCAGATTGTAAACCGGTGAAAACACCATTTGAGGTTGGTATAAAATTTAGTGATAAATTGGAAGAGGAAAAAATCACTGACTGTCCATATCAACAAGCTATTGGCTCTTTACTTTATGTGGCTCAAGGTACCAGACCTGATATATCATTTGCAGTAAACGCACTGAGCAGGTTTAATAATAACCCTACTGCTGCACACTGGACTGCGGTGAAAATCATTTTAGATATCTTCAGGGTACCAAAGACTTGAAGTTGATATATACCAAGGATGGTAACGAGAAGATCACAGGTTATTGTGATGCTGATTGGACGAGCGATGTGCGCGATAGGAAGTCGTGCACGGGTTACACTTTTTGTTTGCAGGGTGGTGCAATATCTTGGCGGTCACACAAGCAGCAGACTGTGGCATTGTCTACCGCTGAAGCTGAGTACATGTCAATGTCTTCAGCGGCGCAGGAGGCACTGTGGCTACAACAACTGCATGCAGAACTGGGACAGGAACAGAGCAAACCACTCGTCATATTTAGTGATAATCAAAGTGCTATAAAATTGTTACTTACCAAGGTCAAGACATATTGACATTCGCTATCATTTTCTCAAAGATCACGTAAATAATTTAGAGATAAAGTTTAATTATGTTAAGGGTGAGGAAATGATTGCTGATAATTTAACTAAGGGCACTACTGCCGATAAACATTTATATTGTGTAACGAAGATGGGGTTGCGTCCCAAGGGAGGGTGTTAGTGTAATGGAACGCAACCAAAAGAGTTTTTACTTATAGCTCTGTAGTAGCACTAGCTGTCAATAACTGAATCTGTATTTTCTCATTTTCAATAAACTCTTTTATAATTAAATTACGTTTAATTACCACAACCACGCAATATTTAATATTCCTTTAGTAATTAAGAGTACCAGATGGTAAGTTAAATTACGTAAAACCTGAAACTGTATCATTATGTTTGGTTAAACGGCTCTTGAAAGTGAACAAGTTTGAACAAGAGACCCCTGAAGTAAAATGAAAAAAAAAATCTCGACATCCTGAAAATTGGAATCTAAAACAAAATCTGTTTGATCTGTATGTAATGTAGTTGAACATATGGCAGTTTTTTCTAGTAACAATCATCATCAAATCATCTTAGTTACATAACATTACATCTTGTATCGGAATAATCTTAGATATTAAACTCACTAGCTGCTTCATCCGCTACAAATGCATCAGCTATAGACGAGGTATTGAGTTCTCTCAAGTTAGGTACCACCTTGCCATGTGGAAAAGATGTTATGTGGACCACCTGAAAGAAAGAAAAAAATTGTATTAGTCTAAGATAACATTAGGACACAAGAATGTGAAGGTCGGTTTAAAGGAGTATGAAGCACAGGGTGTGAAGTTCTTCAATACTCCATAGAAAGTGAGGATCCACCGATCAGACGGGTTGTGTCTGTTGGGCTACTGTTTTCTATATGGTCTTAAGTCAGTCGTGGCTGTCAATTGTAGCTCTTTGACAGTCGTTAAGTAGTCAGTGGCCCGAAAGTCTGACAACCAGTCTTACCAAGGGGTAGTACCCAGTACTAACTGGGTTATGGAGGTCAGACAGGCAGTCGCTCCATGTAAAATACTGGTATTCAAGTTCATCCGGTTAGACTGGAAGCCGACCTCATCATACTTGGGAAAAGGCTAGGCCAGACTAATAACACACGTAAATAAATCTAGAATCATGAGCCCGTTTGCTGGTCGATGTATCCTTTACAACCTGTATATGGCGTAAAAATAGTTTTTCTCATAATGCTTTGCATCTGCTGCATAATTGTACTTTAGAGCCAGGACGTGGGATCCATCAGCATAAGTCGAGGTTAGTACTAGAATCTAATCGGAGCTAAGATCTTGTTGAAATTCCTCACTTTTGTTTTCTAGTCTTTGTATCTTGGAACTTTAAGGTCGCAATATTACCTATTACTATTATGACTGCCCTGTACCACTGCTGGGCAAAGACCTCGGGATCCATTCTTTCTGCCAAGACGATTCTGGGCTATTTCTTTCCAATTCTCAAGGAAGACATAATTACGTTGGCAATAATTATCTAATATTAATGTAATAACGACCAATAATTTCACAAACCATATTTGTAAAAAAATGGCAGAATATTATGATGATCGTAGGTAATACATAATGCACATAACAGCTTTGTTTGTACGAAGCTGTTATGTGCATTATGTACCTATTTATTATTCATAATATTATGCCGTTTCCGGCGTACAAATATGGTTTCTAAGAATGCATTTATTAGTCAGAATAAGAATATTCTATTTTAATAATTTCACTAATCACTATGCACAATCAAGAGGAAATGGGCCGTAATTCGTCACGTGGGCCCAGTGCGGGCTACCGAATGTCACATTTATTCGGATTTTCGGTTCTAAGACACGTCTGTTGCTTCACAATGTTTTCCTTCACCGTTTTGAAAAATATTTGCACTTCAGTCTTCTCTTACATCTAGTCGAAAATATTAGAAGTAGGCCCTACCTCATGACCAGCTTCCAGCAGTCGGTTGACAACTCCATGTCCCAATATGCTGTGACTCTTCGATGTCATGGGATAACATACTAGGATTCGTAAAGCCTCGCTTGATACAAGCAGGCTTAGTAAAACTAAGCTAGCTGTTGTTTTGTATTTCATCTGAAATTAAAAGGGAATTGTTACGTTAAATATGTGAAATAAAAAGTTTTTTTGCAAAACAAAAAAAAAAAACAAAAAGTGGAAAATAATTTTACAGTTTCGGAAGTTGGTGACTTTTGTTTGTTTCATTGACTTTTTTGCCAGCGACTTCCGAAAGTGAATGTCGTGATTATTATTATTTTTTAAATCGGATATTTACGTTACGTTTACTCCGTACGCTCATGATTTCAAAATCCTGCTGTCTTATATTATTACAGACTTGCCATTTTAGCATCGTCATTAAATAAAATTAGTACTATTATATTATTAAGAAAAAATAACCACTTCAATGTTTTGCTGTAATTAATCGTTGTCGTCGTGTTTTTCCTCAAACAAGTACGTCTCAAGTGATTAACCGGTTTTTCGTGTTTCAAAAACTAAAAAAAAAAAATTAAAGTTGCGACTCGGACTTCCGTACTACCGAGGGTTCCGTACCAACAATATTTTTTTTTAAATTAGCCGTTAAGGTTCCACAGCTTGGCAAAGGGCTCCCCCATATATTTCTAGGTACACTTTTCGTGCGCCACCTCGAAACAGCCATCGCAGTGCACGTCAATGTCCACCTCTTTCTGGGCCGGCCTCGGCGGCGCTGTCCATCCTCAGAAACCCATGGCGTGGAGACATTTGCCCAGCGGTTGATAAGCATGCGGCTTACGTGACCAGCCCAATTTTATTTGAGTCTGGCAGCGTTTTTGCACCAATACGTCAATAATTCTTGTTTTCGAGTGCACCGTGATGTTCCGTATTCTGTCTGATCTTTTTACATCCAAAATGAAAGAACGAATACTGTGTTACAATTTTTTTGAATTATTTGTCATAATATAGAACTATGGTAAAAAAGGTGCAACCCAGTGGCCGACAGAGAGACGGATGCATAATTGCATAGACAGACAAACGGTATAGGCTCAGTACGCAATTAAATGCAAATCATTGCATGCTTATTTCATATGATAACAGACTCACATGACTTAATTATCGACCATGACTATCGTATTTAGAAGATAATTAAATAAGTGGCTCGTCTCAAGATAACGGCTAAGCGATTTGATGAAAACATTAGACACTTGTGTTGATACGAAATAACGTATTTTTAAGCAGGAATCTATAAGTAAATAAAGATAATTTTACACATTAAAACTGCTACAATGACTACCTCAACAAAGCTTTCATTGGATATTTGACGTGTTTCGCTTCGACACTATAATATCGCAACATTCCAATTTGCCAGCAAATGTTTTTTGCTCCCGCAACATGTTGCAAACATGGTGATGAAACATTGTTGAAAAACTTTATATCTGATATCAAGGCTTTAACTAGAAGCAGAAAATCCCAATCACCTATCGTCAAATTGTGGATTAAGCGAAACTGTTCGTATGATCATATCACAAGTTTGGCCTTGGCCTCAACTAATAAAAGACAATTGGGTTCAAACGGAGGCGGTCGTCCCAAATCTGCTAATACGAGCGATTTCGTAAGACTGATCACACGGAGACACTGTGTTGTTACGTTACAAGTCGAAAATAAACGTAGCTAGCTATTAAAACGAAGATTCAAACCGCATTTTCTTCGTCTTTTTTCATACTAACTCAATAGTTGGTAGGTAAAGAGTCGAAGAAAATGCGGTTAGTATAGAAAATGCGGAAAATATAATATAATTTTATAAACAGAAAATAAACTTACTTTTAAAAAGTTTAAATTTCACAATCAACAGAATACTATCCACACTTTTTCGTCAATATTAATTAATCAATTAGCTTTGTTTTAACCGTCTTCCTCGTATTTATTTACTTTACTAACCGTTCCATGACTTGCGTGTAGCACCATTGATAGTTCCGCGCGCACTGAAATTATAAATATAAATTAATATTAATTGTGTAGCACAGCATCTTCCTGTATAGGTACATAAATCCAATACACATGCAAGACTAATAATGAGACTTTAATCCTTGCTTCAAAAACCCTAAATTAACGAATCATCGTGATTCATTATTTAATCAGTTATGAAATTACCACAAAAATTGCAAAGGCATGTTTTTGACACAATTTTTTTTTTCTAGACCCTAGTTTTAGCTGTAAGTGATCTTTTGTTACAAAAATACATATAAACCCACTTAGCTATAGCAAAATATCGAGATCGATTATGTAACATAGAAGTTGTGAAGAGTCGAAATCCTCCTTTGAAGGACTTTAAATTAATTTAATCAACATTTTAAGGCCATGCTTACAAGTTCAATAAATAGATCATAATAAAGATATTACCTGTTATGTTTACAATTTTATGTCAAAGTTTGCAGTGACGATGATATTTCTATATTTTGGCTTAATCTTAACTTTTGACCTACCACTTTTGATAAGTTCATTTTCTGTTATGAATTAGATAAAAAAGCTTCCACTACATATTATGGGTAAACATTAAGCTGACTATGAACAGTATATCACTCATTACGTTTTTTAGTTCCAATTTCTGTTAGCCTTTGCAAATGTCGTTCGAAAAGTTTTGAATATAAATGTGGGGTATAAGAGTAGAGGAAGACCAAAGAAACGATGGATGGACTGTGTGAAAGATGATATGGCTAGAAAGGAGGTGATGATGACGACAAGTATGGAAGAAGAAGACATGCTCTGCCTACCCCAAATAAAATGGGATAAGGGCAGGAGAATTTTGATGATGATGATGATGAAACCTTTGGCTTTTCATCTTTTATAGACTCGTATTCGACTACCACCTCACCAGATGGTAAACCAAGATGGCGTCGACGATGGACTTTACCTACAACTATCCCATTCACTATAAGATCTGCATAAAACTTGTTCCCCACCCTCTCCCCCAATTTCCCTACCTCGGCCTTCAAACTTCCATCATTCACTGCACTTATGTGTACCATCTGTTTTAGGGACCAGTTTACGACTTGCCCGTGAACTGTGGAGTAATCCTTTTTGTTTCTACGAGTTGAAAGTCTACCGCAATGGTGCCGGTTGTTAATGACTTTTGGAAAGCCAGTATTTTACGTCTGTTTTTATTTTGTTCCAGCTTCCGGCTTCTGTGTTTTAAAACACTATTTACTTAATGACCAGGTGTATGAACGAGGACGAGGTGAAGGGAGTATTTGTATACTCCTCGGATCGTAGCAGGTGGCGTTTTGAAGGTTCTGCCTACCTCATGGGAAAAGGCGTGAGTTTGTGTAGCTATGTATGTATTTAGTTAATTTTATTATAGTAATGTTATTTGATCGTTACATATAGATGTATAAATAGTTTGATTTATTGATTAAAATCTTGATCAGATTTCAGAAATGGATTTGTTCCAGTCCTCAAAATATCATCTTTTAAAACCCTGTCCCCGCGTCCTAATATGTGTAAGACTATAATTATGTTCGGATTCGCTGAACAAATTAAACGCGACGATTGTTTTGGTAAGGACTCGGGGTGATCTTTAACCTGACTATCTCTAGATTAACGACCGAAAAGACCACGTAATAGAGTGTCTATTCTTGGGCAGTTCCAAGGCGAATAGGTAACGTGGGTCCCAGTATAGCGTCCTTTGCCAGACAACACCTACTTACTTTGAGGGTCCGGTACTATGAGGATTGAGTTGTGAATGTTGCAATGGGTTACGAGGTAAAGCCGTTCAAACTGCGGAAGGAAGACGGAAATCACACTAATAAAATACATACATTTCATTCCTTTTTTTCAAGTTATATTAAGCCCCGTTGGTCTAGTCGCAAGCGTTATTTCTTAGCATAAGATCTTAGTTTCGATTTCCAGGTTGGGCAAAGTGTTATCGGGAATTTTTCAGTAGCAGTCTGGAGTCCAATTTGTACCCGATTAATGGTAATAGGCTCCTTCCCTATTACCTACGTAGAACGCAACCATAACAGGTGAAATGTGAGTGTACACTTCCGTCTAACCTTTCAGGGATAAGAGGCGTAATAATGTTGTTTTTATGACAATCCAATACATTTCTGCCTTTTCCGAAGTTGTTTTCGTTGATAGAATTTTATTTTATTTGTTAGGGACAAAAAACAGTTACATGCCAAGCTTAACTAGAGATTCTTAAATTAGCACAATACTTAGAAATACATTTATACACAATCTATTACATATTTATGCTACTACACATGTAACCCACAACATCGACCGCAAATTCACAAAAAAAAAGTTAAAATAAAACAGACAAACAGTGTGCATCGTAAAAGCCTAGTAAGAAGAAGAAGAAAGAGAAAAAATATATTTATATTTATATGTATATATTATTATATACTTATAAATGTAGTAGAATGTCGCTTTATTAATGCTAGGTTACCTACCTGTACCTGAATACAGGTAGGTACCTAATATCTGTCATCTGAGTGATCCTATTCAACATTCATGTAAGCGGGGACGGCCTTGTGGTTAGTGCATCGTAATGCGACACTGAGGTCATGGCTTCGTTTCTCGGGAGTTCACCTCTGCAATTATATGCAGGTTATCCTATACAATTCACAGTTATGTGCTTACCGCATAGGTGTATGTACCTACCTATTTATTGAATGACGCCATTGATCGTAATAATGTTATTTATTTATTTACTAGCTCATGCCAGACGCTTCGCCCGCGTGAACTCCGATAATTGACCCACGGGATCGTCCTACCGGGATGAAAAGTAGCCTATGTGCTATTCCAAACTATAATCTATCTCTGTGCCAAATTTCATAGATCCGTTCAGCCGTTCTGGCGTGATTGAGTAACAAACATCCATTCATCCATCCATTCAAACTTTCGCATTTATAATAGTAGTAAGATTTATAACACCTTAAACTATCATTACAGGGCTTACCCTAATGCGACAGCTAAGATCTTAAACTAAAATAATAAATAATTAATAAAAAAAATAATTGGTTTTAAAAATATGTCGTTGCTCTTTAGACGCGCGATTGATGCTCTTCTATTTGGTTTTATAAAAACGAATCGCTCTAGTTGCATTTTGTTTCCAAGTATACATATTTCAAATAGTAATTATATCAACTTCTAGCAATTCACCCGTCTACGCACAGGTGCATACATATATCTAATAAGGAAGATATAAAGTGCTGTTAGCAATTTTCGTGCATACAAACATTGTCCTGGCAATTAGGAGCACAACAAAAAAAAAACTGTTATATCGTTCAACCGGATCAAGTGAAGTGGATTTTTGTTACTTACATAAATACCAAAGATGGTGTGATAGCATATTTTGAGTCTAGATGGGAATTAAATAGTACAGATTGGGAACTAAGTGATTTAAATTATCAAAAGATTATTTCTTTATTTGGTGAACCTTCAATTGATTTATTTGCATCACGGACCAACACAAAGTGTCATACTTATGTATCATGGAACCCAGATCCAGGGGCTGTGGCGGTGGATGTATTCACCTTGCATTGGTCTCAATATCATTTATTCTATGCCTTCCCACCGTTCTCTATGGTTCTTAAAACTATAGAAAAGATAATTACTGACAAAGCAACGGGTATTATAGTAGTTCCATATTGGGTTACCCAACCATGGTTCCCATTATTTAATAGATTGTTGATACAGGAACCTGTTTTTTTCAACCTTCTAAAGATCTCCTCACTTTGCATGATTCCAGCTTGTTACACCCACTAAACAAGAAACTGGAATTGATGGTAGGAGTATTATCAGTAAAACCATTATTGGTTATGGAATTAGTAATGAAGCTTTTGAAATAATGATGAATTCAATAACTAACAGTAGACAGAATCAATGATCGCCTGCAATTGTATCATGGGCAAGATACTGCAATTCAATTAATATAAGCATTACCAAGCCTACCATTACTGAAGTTATTCAGTATCTCACTTTGAAGTTTAATGAAAGTTTTTCCTATGGGAGTTTGAATTCCTTTAGATCAGCTCTATTTTTAATTATAGGACCGCAAATAGGAACAGACGATAAGATCAAAAGACTGTTCAAAGGCTTTTTTAAGTTAAGACCTCCAAAACCCAATTATAATAATACTTGGGATGTTTCAGTTTTACTAGATTATATTGAAAATAATTACATTCAACAAAGTGATTTACAAATTGTTACCAAAAAAGCTGTAACTTTATTACTGTTAGCCACAGGTCAAAGGGCGCAAACAATCTCTCTAATTAACGTTAATAATATAATGATTAAACAAGACTGTATTACAATTAAGATGATTGATAAGTTAATTAAAACTTCAGGGCCAAACAAATGCCAACCTTTTTTAACTGTCCCTTTCTTTAAAACTAGAATAGGAGTATGTCCAGCTACAGCTGTGGTTAACTATTTAAAATTAACAGAAGGTCTACGGGACTGTACTAATTTGTTTATATCTACAAGGAAGCCATATAAAGCTGTGAGCTCCAGCACAATCAGCCGCTGGGTTAAAAAAACTATGCAAGAGAGTGGAATTGACATTAGCACAGTCTCAACGCACAGTACCCGCCATGCCACAACATCAGCAGCCTTCAGCAAGGGTGTCAATATAGACGATATTAGACGAGCAGCTGGTTGGACTGGAGAGTCAACAATTTTTGCTAGATTTTATAATAGACCTACAGTAAATAATAGAAGCTTCTCTGAAGCTATTTTTAATAATACTGAAAATGATTAAATCTGAATTGTAAAAATACTACCTTAGTCATTAAAGTAACTAAATTGGCGTGTATGAAATTTTTTAAATAACTCATTTTTTTTTTTTAATTTTTATTGATTTTACAACTGGTCTATAAACATCTACACTTGTTTTCTGAAGCATCGAGGACACTACAATAACAAGTATAATTGAATAGTCAAACGAACTGTAAGTGAAGTTCGACGGTAATTATGCTTGTTGTTGTATGGTCCGAAAATTATTAGTCCCGCCCGACCCAGACTTTCCATGCTATATAGCTATATGAGCATGGGCCCTATGCTGTAAAACCAATAAATCGCTATGAACTTGTTTGAAATGAAGATAGTTTGAAGCAGTTGGCAACACGGTAAGGTTGCGTTCGGAAATATTTTTTTTTTTTAAACTTCTGTGTGACGTCGCAGACTAAAGCCGAGACTATCAAACGCATGAAAGTATACATGACTTTGAGGTAAGCGCCGAAGGACGCAGTTATCGTCAGTTTTAAGTAGCTTATAGGCACAAATTTTGCTAATAATTATAAAAGTAAATTGATCATGAGAGAGAAAGAAATCCAAGCAACGAAATAAGAACCTCATACTTGATAGCTGCACATATAATCACTGCACCTTAGACTAAATGAACGATCCATTTAATCACACCTGACAACAAAATCCGTATCAGTCAGTTTAATTAAACAGCCAATAGTATTTTCGTTTAAATCTAAACTGTCTCAAAGGCTTCACAGATAGTTCTATTTGCATGTACCGTCATAGTGGAAAGCAATTTGAAACGCCTGGCACTCCGTTCATAGTAATCTGCGGACGGACGCTGCTGTTTCACGCTGCCTTATAGTTTGTTAAGGCGCTAAAATTGAACTAGATGTACCTTTTGTACTTGTATTGTGTGGCTGGAATTTCCATTTTGGCACTGATCAATCTACAGGTAAAAGCAGTGAGGTTTTGAAACTGTAAAAGTGAGATTTGTAAGCAAGAAGAAGTAGTAACAAACATTTTAAAGAATATGCTTATTTGGTTCGGTCGTGGTGAGTGGATGAATGAAAGGCGACAAACAAAAGATATTTACAAGGTAGACGTGAGTGGAAACGCTAGAAGAGGAGACCCTAGAAGACACCTCTATTGTACAATCGCATAAGTAAAATTAAACCTCTTAAAGATACGACGAAATTTGTGTGTAGAAGGGCTCTGGATGAGTTTCTGAGTGACTTGGACTATGAACAGACTGAAAAACTTATACAAATATGTCAGTAATTATTTATTTATAAATATATATTATTAGATAAGTAATAAAAAAATAAGTATATAAAGATATATATGAATATATGTAAGTAATATAAAATAAATAAATAAATACATTATAAAGTAATCATGATATAAACTGGAGATTAGTACTTTTAATTTTATTATTTTAGTTTTACAAACATTTTTTCTTTTTTATTTAATTTCTATTTTATTTTAACACGCTTGTCTTATTACATATTCTGAACAAATATTGTTATTGTGAAAACACTTTGTTTATAATTATTGAAATAACGCTAGTAGTTACATTGTCTGATTTCTTTGCATATACTACTTGTTTACGCTAAACTTGTAACTCGTTATAGTCATCTATGATTCACAGCAAAACAAATGTAATTGGTAAAAAGTGTCTTAATGTGTTTACGTTAAGAATATTATTCCATGAGCGAGAATCTTACCTTGCCGTAACTCAGTCCTTGACTAGCACGGGAGGTAAAGAACTTTTCTCTGTATACCGTCATTGTCATTTATAAATTTTATCAAATAAGGGAACCTTTGCTTTACTTGAGATAGCAATATATAATTTAATTCTTCATCTACTCCCTTTGCTAAAGGTGTATGAAGGTTTAGCAACGGCAGGATCTCTAGTTCTTGTCTACACCTATAGGAAAAAGGTGTGATTGGTACTACTGAAAAGTCAGTTTTAAAGCACTATTAACGAATACTTGCGAGATCAAATCGTATAGTTTGCATAAACCGCATTGGCAGTAATTTTACGATACACACTCAAGAAGTCAATGGCACCAGATGGGAATTTGAAGTGCTAATACCTAGCAATTCGAAATCTGTGGTAGTGTCGACTAGTTTATGGCACCTTTATAGGCACTTTTCTACGTTTTATGAGACCGTGCTGAGGTTTATAGTGTTCGAGTAGTGATAACAGATGAAGTATTGATGAAACTTGTAGTTTTGTGGGCTGTTAAAACGAATTTATTTCGAAAAATAAATTTAAGTGTCCGATAAAAATCAGCATATGTATAAGCGGCGACGTCCATTCTCAGGCACCCATTGCGCGGAGCTTTTGCCCAGCGGTCGTTATGCATGCGGCTTACGTGACCCGCCCAATTTCATTTGAGTCTACGCCTTTTATCCTACGTCAATAATTCCTGTAATCTATATCTGTAATCTGTTTCCGACAATATTGTGAGGCCCCAGGTTTAAAGCAGCTTATAAAACTGACTAAGATCTATAACAAACAATCATCACCATTTTGGAGTACCTAGATTTATGTACGTAATATTCATACTTAAAATAAAACATGTTCTATTCTTTTTATAAGAGTCAAAAGATTTAACAATAATCATTTTTATAGTAGGTGTATCCTATGGGTTTCCAACCCGTAAGAATAGTTGAAAAAAAAATTACAGCAATAGGTGGTTATGAATAAGAATACTTTATTTGCTTTAAATACAGTTGTTAAATTGGTGGTTTAGGCATAAACCATATTTTGCCTTTTTAGGGCATGCAAATATAATTTTACATTATTATACAATGCGTATTTAAGAGCAATATAACAAATATTTCCTTAAGCTAATTTAAAGAAAAATAATTATATATAAGAAATAGAAAGGTTCCGAGCTCATTCCTAAAAGCGCTGCCAGCGATCTCTATGTCATCGGCAAATACATGCATGTAAGACCTTTAAGGGTCTGATAGTAGACGCGACTCTGCTTTAAAAATTTGAATGAATTTCACACTACTACGTTATATGAGGATGCGATGTATTGTGTATGAGTAGATATGGGACACGTCGTATTGATCAATCAAAATCAAAATCAAAGCATTTATTTCAAGTAGGCGGGCAATTTTGAAATGTCAAAATAAAGACAGCAATAAAAAATGAAGCTACAGCCCCAGTCACAAGACATAATAACTGTGAAAGTACCGTAGTTGCCCATTCCAAAGCGTAGATCTCTATGGAGAAGAATGGGCAAGAAACTCCATGGACACTATTTTAAATCATAATGTTGTTACAAAAATCTTGGATACATCATTCTTTTTGAGATGGTACATTATGTGAGAACAATGTAGCAAGACGTGCACGTTAAAAGTGTCCACAGTTAAACAAAAAAAGACAATTCAAAAACAAATTGTTAGTTCAAATAAACCGTGGCAACAAAGCGATGACCAGTCACAACTGACAGCTTTTTTTTTAATTTTTTTTTTTAAATAAACGTTGCCCCACATTAGGAATTTCTCCTGTATCGTGGGTGCGTTTACAAACATTTAAACTCACATACACAAACAACCAGACCCGGAACAACTATCTGTAGGCCATACAAATATTTGTTCCGTGCGGGGATCGAACCCGTGACACGCAGCGCAGCAGTCAATCGCTCAGCCACTGCGCCAACCGTGCCGTCTATGATAGTTGATGCTTGATAGTTGTGAAACTATAGATCATGTAGTACCTTGATAGGCGTCAACATGATATCCTGTTCCACAGTAACTGGGTTGTGGAAGTCAGATTGGTAGTCGCTCCTTGTACAATAATTGCTTTCAGTCGCATTCTGCTAGACTGAAAGCCGACGAGATAATATTAATCTATATTTGCATGAACAGGAAGCAACAATTATAGGTTGGTTAATGAAACGATACTCATAATATTTTAGGAATTTTCGACACAAATTTTCGCGACCTTTGTTTGATTGATTACTTGTCCATTGTACTGGACATTGACGTTCGGTGGAATTGTTCGTTGGTGAAAATGCATCACATTAGTCTTTATTTTTAATATTTTTACCCACCTCTGGCGAAGCCAGCAGGGTTATGACTGTAGCAGTCTATGCATGTTTGTAAATTTATGTATTCCAACGAAGAGCATATAGGCACTGAGCAGATTTTTACAGTTTTAAAACTGTAAAAATCTACTCCATATTTTGAGAAATTACGCCATCGACATAGTAATAACTAACTGTATTAAGTGTTGTCCTATCAATGTTACACCTTAGTAAATAGCACTGAATCAGTTCTTCTAGAAAAACTTTTAAATCCCGGATAAGGTGCAACATTGAGAGCATTCAAAGGCAGGTAGTGCTAAAGGTTTGATGAGATAAGCACTTTGTTCGTAGATCTCGGCATTTCAATACAGTTAACGCTTTTATTTGATCAGACTTGTCAGTAAAACGGATTTTATTTTATGTTGGAGCTTTATGCTACTCCTTCAATTGGTCTTTGTTTTTTATGGAATTAGATAAAAGTATTCCGTGTTTTGCATGTTTTACTCTTTCGGTGCTAAGCATCCAGTATATGGGACAAACAATAATTCGTTCGTGTGCGCATAACCCGGCTCCCGAGACGACGTTATACATAGCTATAGATGACGCGCATACTAGTAAAAATCGATTATTTGAACTTAGCAGAGAAAATATTAAATACGTAGACTATAGCCATTCATACAGTTTTTCCGTTTTATCATTTTTATTGTGAAAAAGTCACTGGGTCTCAAATGTATTTTGAAGTTTATAATGTGGAACTATGGAAGAGAGGTGACCTTACTCCGCGTGCGTGAACAACCGACGACTACCGCCAGTTCCATATCCACTGGCTGGATGAAAGCAGCTGATAAAGTCAAGTTATCTTTATAACTATCGTTTGAAATTGAGTATTCGTCAACCAACCCGATTAGATAGTGGTACCTGTAGTGACAACATAATAGACAACATTAGAGGTAGCACTAGCGAGGTGTTGGAATTGGCTATATCCGACCATACACCTCAAATCACAAGATTTCCTGTTAAAAAAACCTGTTCCATAACACATTGGTATACTTTCAAACGAGATTTTAGTCAAGAAACATTGCTTAAATTTAAGAATGCTCTTCAAAGCCTTCGTTTTAGTAATGTTTACAATATTACAGACCCAGATAATGAATTCCGTGAATTTAGGTAATAGTTTGTTTAAAAATTTATTTCGGAAAAACACATGTCATGCATTTTAACCAGCGAACCAATTCTATAAATCCATATGTTAAATATGAGCATAACAATATTGTTAAATTTGACAACACAAAATTTCTGGGGCTTTGGTTAGATCGGCACATGACATGGAAAATACACATGGAGCATTTAATAAAAAAAAACTGAATCAGTATTGCTATGCCCTACACAATCCAAGTAAAGTCGCTTATCGAAGCACCGTTCTTACTGCATACCACGCATACGTCTCCACAACACTGCGATATGGAGTAATATTCTGCCCAAAAAAATGCGTCCGTGCAGTATGCATGATCCAAAACACTGACAGTTGCAAAAAAAATTTATTAATCTAAAATTTTATTATTAGCGCTTCCGTCCCTTTACCTTTATGAAGTTGCCATATTTATCAAAAATAACCCTAAACATTTCGAAACCGTAGCTTTTATACGTTAACAAGGTGCACTGAAGTCAAAATCCCATCAAAAAGCCCTGAACTTATTCAAAAAGTTTCCTTGGAATGACACCAAAATATTTAACAAACTAACTAAGTCAATAAAAGCATCAAAAGTTTTCCAATACGTTAAAAAAAATCTCCATAAATTCTTAAACCAAAAAACATATTATTTTATGAATACCTAGAAGAAAAATTAAAACTGTTTTTTATTTTTCATTTTTAATACTTTTAGTCCCTTATTGTAATATTGTAATTGTTAACTTACTTTGTATTGTGTAAAATTTGTTTTTGTTTAATGTATATTTTATTAAAGATTTAATACTAGGTAATTAGCTGTAATAACAGTAGTTTCTTACTCGTAAAAACTATAACATCCTACTGTGTAACTATTATTTGTACGCGTTGCAAGGCAGCACATAGTGAGACATAACTTTATTAATAACACCATGTACTTACTTTAGCTATGTGTCACGAATAAACATTTTTGGATTTAATTTTTTTTTGGCTCCATTGATGCAATTGCTATGTGTGGCATTCCAGTGAGAGGATGAACTAATAAATAAATAAATCCAGACGAAGAAATTTAAGATCAGTTTTATAATATTTTCATGATAATGAATTTCGCAACTTAATGTTATTCAGAACTAAACCACAAAACAGATAGAATCAATACATCTCATTCTATTCACGGCTGTCGGTTAAATATAAACAGTTCGAAAACAGCTACGTTTCCGAAGTAAAGCCTGGAAGTAGGTATATACGAAGCTGCAACATTGGACGTTCTAGTCAGTGCGCTTTCAGCCCGAAAACTGATGGCGGTTCATCGTCTTGTATTATTGAGTTTGTTGGTGATATACGGGCAGCAAATGTAGGCAGCAAAAACTGAACTAATATTTATATTATGCAGACACAAAATAAAAGATCGGAACTTTTGATAAACCAAACAAGATACAGAATATTGAATAAATACAAATAATCATACTACATCGTAAACGGTTGGAATATACAAGGTGGAAGGGACACCAATGCTGAAACGGTAACCACGTATTCAGTACATCAAAGAAAATCAGCTGTTCCATACATTTTGACCGTGTTGGTATTGTAGTTTCGTAGGAAACAGCTATTTTTTCTAATAACCGACGAAAAATTTCTATGTGGGGGATTCAGAATGATGTAACCGTTTTATCGTCGGTGTGCTTTCCACCCTGTATATGTTTAAATTCGCTCACTTATAGTCCGTTGTTTAAAATAGAAACGATTAAATCAGATACGCATGTTTACAGTTTGGCCAGTCAGGATAACAGTGAGGCTGCTCTTACTTTAATTTTAACTTTTCCTCACTACAATAAGAGATTTCTCTGGATGTACGTCTCTTTTTATACCTTTTCTACGGCTAACTGTAACGACCTTATAAAAAGGCTCATCATAAATAAATACATAATTATGTTGGTATTTGATGTAAATTCCTTCCATCCGTGTGTCACTGAAGTGTAACAGACATTTGTATTGATGAGCGAGCACGGCGCGAAATCCAATGTTTTGATATCAGACCATTGAATAACTCGACCTGAAGTCGAAATACACGAAAAGGGAAAGAGTTTATTTTATACTGTAGTTTTCCTAAATTTCGTTTCGTTTTCGATTTTTGCTGAAATGGAAAAGGTAAGGATTTTTCGTGCAATTCGTGGAAAAGCAGTTTGTAGTCCTTGATTTTAGCTAGGTAGGATGAGAATAATAAGATTATCAGTTTTTTTTTTGTTAGAAAAAGTCTTCGCTATTTTAGTTATTTGTTTTGTGTTGAAATTACCTTATTAGGTTTCGTTGGAGCAGAAAATTGGAAAAGTCCTTTTAACCACACTAAGTAAATAATGTAGTCAATTATGTCATGAAATTTATTTCTGATTTTGATTAAAAATATGATTTTATAGGCTAAAAAGAACTGGAAGGGACGCGCGGGTTCGCGAGAAGTATACGGGGAGGTGTGAGGCCTTTTCCCAAGAATGGGACAGTGTCTAGTGTCAGTGACTAGGAAAAAATGTCCAGAAAGTGAAGGTGATTAATGAGATGACAACTAATAGAAAAACATGGCAGAAGAAGACATGCTGCACTGATCCTAAATAAATTGGTAGAAAAACAAGAGCAATATGTTAAAACGATGCCATACATATGATAAACGTTGTCATCCTTTCATTCGAGTTTTTCTTGCTTTGGGAGAAGAAGAGCAAGAAAAACTCGTTAAACTATAACACCTAATAAACTGTATTCCAAAGTATTCTAAAAGCCTTAATCAAGTAACACGCTCTGCTCATATTAAATTCTCTCAGAAAACGTAGTCCAGCCGTCGGCAAACCAATCGGTCGCCACAAACTGGCAATCTCTGGCCATGCCGTTTAAATTAAAACGGTCGCCGATTGAATCGATACTAGTCCTAAGAATACGTTCACAATGAACAGCGTCGAGTATTTAAATTCATGAGTGGTTTATTGGGAGCAGAAGGGGCCATCTGGCCATCAAATTGGCCCTAATTGGAGCGGTGGTGGATAATGGCCGATATATCCTCGGTATGAGCCACTGGTTGTGGATTTGAACCCAGGAGCAGACATTTAATTATTGTTTTATATACTGAATAGGCTTGCGTTTGGCCGCAACTCGCCTGATGTGAAGCGATGATGCGGCCTAGGGTGGAACATGATGCCTAGAAGAAATCGATTCACTCGAACCTTGAATAGATCCAGATTATAATGATCAGGGAACAGAGAAGTTGGCAGTGAATTCCACAGACTGGCGATTCGCCCAATAAATGTGGTAGCATAGCGCTTTGTTCGGGCAATTTGCATCATGACTTTACTGTTCTTGTAACCTGAATCTTAAAGTTTCAAAAAGTGTGTGACATCTACCAAACCGCACTGGGCCCGCGCATTTCGGCCCGCTCCTCATTACAGAAAGGTGGTCTGAGCCAGACTGAGTCGCAGCTGTTGAAACGTTAAATACTGAATAATGTTTTATCATAAAAAAATGCTTAGGCATAGCTTTGCTTTCTTTGCGATGCAGCGATGGGATCTCGAGGACAAGGTAACGAAACACACACACAACAAAATTCGTCCACACACACGCAATTGAAATACACACAATCAGTCCACACATGGGTATGTGTAAGTTAAGTTCAATGATACAAAACACATTTTAAAACATATTTTTTCACAGATTTCAGTGCAATACAAAAAAAAACTGACATTTTATAATGTCTCTACAATATTCCAACTATCTTTAAAAGAAGACACGAAAAACCGTAAACAAATGACCGTCTCCCGCAAACCGGTGTGGATTTGTCCCAAGCGTGGCAACATGCGACCCTTTGCATTTCAAATAAGGAGTCCATGTGGCTGGTTGTTTTAGGGCGGGCGGAATACGCCTACGCTCTTGTCTCAGTAGGCGAGCTCGTTGTGTAACGGGAGGAATAGTTTTATTGGGATTAGAATAAAGTAGGAATAGATGATAATGGAGATCACATGTTGTTTGTGACCACTATTGGGAGATGTTTTTACGTAGGTAACTGTTTAATGTTTTGGTATGGGGAATTTTCTTCATGTGACGTGGGTACGTGTTAACACATAACATAACATCTCTCCTGTAATCTCCGAAGGGTAAGGCAGAGGTGCACCTAATAGTTCGCCCACATTTCGTCAGTTATGTTTAAGTCCCATGTAATAGGGGGCGACCCTATTGCCATCAACCGGGCATCGCCTGTAATCTCCGAAGGGTTAGGCAGAGGTGTACCTAATAGTTCGCCCACATTTCGCCAGTTATGTTTAAGTCCCATGTAATATTGCCTATTGCCATCAACCGGGCATAAATCCAGACTCCGTGGCTGCTACTGAGAAATTCCTGATGGAAAAACAATTTACCCGACCCGGGAATCGAACTCTGGCCCTCGCTCAGCAGTTGCGCTTGCGACCACTCAGCCAATAAGGCCATACATATTTAATAATGTATTTTTAATAGTTATGCAGTACTTTAAGAGAAATCCTAATTTAATATTATGTGAAACTTTTTCAAATATTTCTTTCTTTGCAAAAGAGCCCGTAGCTAATCTAGCGAACTCAAACAAGTGAACCACAAAAATGGAAGTCTTCTTTGTAACTGGTTCCTTGGTCTAGCCGTCTTGTCTAGTTTTCGCTAATAGTTATGACCTGGGGTCGATGCGAAGTGGTACTGCAAAAACATTTTTTCCTTAGTCGCCTGAGGTGAGGTGAGGTGAGGTGGATTGAATCCCACCGCCTGTGTCGTAACCATAACATAACATCGCGCTGTAATACCTGAAGGGTTAAGCAGAGGTGTACCTAATATACTACACCCAAATTTCGCCAGTTATGTTTAAAGTCCCATGTAAAAGGGACTGTGTCGTACATGGCTTAATAATACCTTTGTCCACGACAAACTGTGTCAGTCCTCAGTGTGCTTCTATCAGTTTACCCACTTGCCGATTCTGTTACCTCATGCGGTTAGACACACCAAGAGGCCTGTTTGTCTCGTTCCTCATTCCCTCCGTCCCTCGCTGGTACTCGCTGCTCGCTTAACATAAACTATTTGAGGCCGACAACTGTCTTCATTAGAATAACTAGTAGCTACCTTGTTGCTGTTGTCATTTATTTGGGGGATATACTAGTAGTTGGTTTGAATGGTATGAGAAAGCGTTTTAAAGATTAACATAAAAATAATTCTACAAGGTGTAAACGGACACTTCATGAAGCCGCCAACCAAGTATTCTGTACACCAAATTAAGTAACTCTACGCAAAAGCTATGGAAACGATTTTTTTTTGTGAAATGTCACGTTTTACGGTAGGACTCAATGTAACGCACTCAAAACATTGTGTTGATGGATGCATTTAATACTCGTAGTACGGGGGTCATGGATTTATTTAAAGTAAATTTATAACATTAAAATCTGAATTAAAAAAAAACTTGAGAAAAAGTTTTTATCACAGCATGAATGATCTTCAATGTTTCCTGTGTTCATAAAGTTAATGTCAATACGATAAAAGGAGAAAGATATTCCGTTGAATATAACTTTATATTAATAAGCTACTTTTTGACGACGTAGAAAGGTCTCTGATTAATCCGTAGCGTGTTTGTACTGTCATCTCACATTCATAGCAATGTTATTCTGGATTCTCGTGTGGGTGGACTCTTATGTTTCTAAAACTTAAGCCATTTAGGAGTAGGCACAAGGCTTGTGTTATTGTATGTGTGTGATATTATTATGCTATGTATGATTAAATAGCTTATGCCCGCGGCTTTGCCCGCGTGGGAGTAGGCACAAGGCTTGTGTTATTGTATGTGTGTGATATTATTATGCTATGTATGATTAAATAGCTTATGCCCGCGGCTTTGCCCGCGTGGGAGTAGGCACAAGGCTTGTGTTATTGTATGTGTGTGATATTATTATGCTGTGTATGATTAAATAGCTTATACCCGCGGCTTTGCCCGGGTGGAGTTCGGTTATTGTCCCACGGGATCGTACTACAGGGATAAAAAGTATCCTATAGGTTAATACAGGTTATAAACTATCTGTGCATCAAATCTCATCCAAATCCGTTCAGTAGTTTTTGCGTGAAAGAGTAACAAACATCCATACATACAAACTTTCGCGTTTATGATATTAGTAAGGTTAATGTTACTCAACAAGTTCTCATCATAACAATGAAAACAATTTGTACAATGCTAAAAGGAGTGAGGTTCTTATTTTTGGAGCAAAGCCCTCAGAAAGTTTTTCTCGCTTAAAGTTAGTAGGTCGAATTAACTCAAAAACTACTGATTTTAGATGGAGCATTTGGTGACTTAATTTGTTTCATTTTAACCTTACTATGACGTCCTGCAAGGAATACGTCGAGTTACCAGTAACCCTGTTTATTAAACCGTGTTTAACAATTTAAATATCTCGGCCATCATGTACCCGCAGGCATCAAAGATGATCTGCTTGTAGAAAGGGAGCGAAGAACATTGGCGGGTCGATGCTAAGCAAGTGCGCCGGGAATGTTTGCTGATGCGCACACTGATGGCTCCGTAACGATCAGACGTAAGCGTGCCGCGTCGATACTGCACAGGATCTGAGGCAGCTCGAACAGTCTACTGAATGTAATGACATTCAGTCGGACGAACGTGAAACAAATTTCTTCACAATGGTGAAGAAATTTGTTTCACGTTCGTCCATTATTTATCAAACCTACATGTTTTACTAATGTATTAAGAGGAA
Organism: Standfussiana lucernea; assembly: GCA_964057025.1. NCBI lineage: Eukaryota > Metazoa > Arthropoda > Insecta > Lepidoptera > Noctuidae > Standfussiana > Standfussiana lucernea. Next base: position 5,605,422 of record OZ059804.1, on the reverse strand, counting down.
TGATTACTAACAATTTATGGATGTAATTCTACCAAAACAAAAAAACCCGAGTCAGAATCCATTTTAATTATTCTTCCTGTCTCCTTCTTTTTCATAGCATCGTCATTTGCGAAGAGACGTTCGTTTTAATTTCTTCATCAACTTCTTGAAGTGGCGATTAATATTAAACGACCATCTTAAAACTTAAATAACGTACTCCAATTTTAATAAGCAGTACAAAACAAAGTGCCGTCAAGCTCAATGTTTCTATAAGGAAAAGTTTCGCGTGGAAGCGACGGAACAATGAAAAATTTTTAATTTCGTGCTCTAACTAGCTGGGTTGCAAACTGCGGGCAAAAAATTTGGCAACAATTTTACAAACATTTCACCTTGTTATGCTGCCGTTGCTAACTACTCTGTGGTAAGACTGGACTAATTGAATTGCACTGTGACTTTGACAGCTGTCGACGACAGTACTTTGTAGTGCAGGAGCTTGCCTGAATAAAGATTTAGAAATGTGTGATGAATATTAATGTGGGAATTTTCTTAAAATGCTTTTGTATCTGTAATTATTATCTGTATGACCAATATCTAAAAATACTAAAGCAAAAGCGAATATGACGAGTATTGTAAGCTAAGAAGTGTATTTTTATATTTATTTATTTTTTAGTTAAACGAAGTCACTCAATCAGTATTTCACCCCTGCCCTAATATTCAACTTATTTTTAATATTGTTTTAGTAGCTTTGTATGTCCGACTGCTGGGCAAAAGCCTGTTTTTAATTATATCTATAAATAATTTGGTTTTAACAGTTGGATTTGGTTCAGAAAAAGAGGACATTTTATGATCATAATTCATCGCAGGATTCATGGATATTTTTCTCCAACACTCTACAGAGTGATTGGTAATTGTTTGCAGTCCTTGAAATGGATGATACAAGAGCAAATTTACAACAAATTTAGCCCCGATAACTAGGGTCCAATCTGAGTGGTTTCGGAGTAATGGAACTTTTAAGTTATTTGGAAATTTTCTTCCTGTCGTCCAAATATTGATAATTGTGACAAATCTGCGTCGCTCAGAGCATTGACATGATACTCTCCAGATAGTGCAAAAACTAATTAATCTTTCGAAAACCAATTTATCAAAAAAGATCTCAAACTTTTGGTTTAACAGCGTCATAAAGTTATATGAGAAAACATTGAAATTACCCTTGCTTTTCAAGGCAGATTACTCAAAATAAATGAAACGACTTTCTTGTCGTTTTAGGTTTCAAAATTGACAGTACCCACTATAAGAAACATTATGGATAATAACAACAGTTATTCCAGACAAGGTAGTATTTTGACCGTACTGGTTATTACGCAATTCTGGATCAATATTAATTTTTCGTAGAGAGGAGGAAAATTTCAAAAAGAAGATTGGACCCTTAGTTATCGGGTCAAAATTGTTGCAAAATAGCTCGAGTATCACCCATTTCAAGGACTGCACCTAATTACCAATCATCCTATATAACACTTTACCAAATTCAAAACTTAAAGACCAAAATAAGAAATAAGATATTCACAAGAAACTGTATATGATAAGTACCTAATATAATAAATGACATGTAAACATGTTGGCTATTTCGTGTTGTTTTTCGCATTCTTAAGTTATTTTTATTATTTTATATAAACAACCTTCACTCATCTGCCATCAGTACAGAATCAATCCAAAATGTTGGTTTTGAACCTGTATGCCACTGTTTACTTAATCCTCAAGTCAATAACTGTGTATAAATAATAGAGACGAAAATAAAATATCTTAATAGGCAAACCATTTAAAGTCACTTAAAATGCATTGAAATTACTATTCATGGCATCGAGAGAATTTAATTCAATTGAATATTGATTTGTGACCGAGGCGAGTTTTATTTGATTACGTGCTTCGGAATAATATAGCTAACTGCGAAATCGTTTTGATTGTTTTGAAAATAACTGTTTTATACGAAATTAGTAACATAAATGAAGGTTCCCTGCGTTCAATATCTGTATAAGTGCAATAACTAGAGCTAAGTAAGTCGCCAAAGCACCCATTTCCAGTTCATTTCTGCTTTCCTGGTAGTTTTAATAAATAAACAATTAGGACAGTTGAATTTTAAAACGTCTATCGATATCATTTATTACGAATCCTTCATGCTCTTGTCTATGTTTCATCGTAGGTACTCGTACGTGTCGCGGAATAAAAACATAATATTTTGAATTGAAATCCTTAGCACACCTGAACCTGCGCACTAAAAATATAGATAAACACTAACAGATAAATACTAAAGTATACTTTTAGTGCGCTTTATTTTTCGCGGTTCAAAGTTGGTGCGCTTTGAGGAATACCCCGAAAAATCTTCAAAGTTTAATTTCAGGCAATTGCTTTTTTTACGTGACATTACTTTTACATTATTATAACAATGTCACGCTCCTGGTCTAAGCTCTTGAAAAGCGGACGGGCTAAGTTCCAGTGAAGGAAATGCGCTCCACCGAACACCTTTCATTTCGCACCAGCGCGGCGACTTCATGCCTTTTTTGTTAAATACTGCTTGTGGAAACGTTTGTGAGGCTAATGTGATACCAATACCGAGGAGTCTTCCGCGATTAATGTTTATATTGAGCTCCCGATATTTCGACCACGAGATGAGTAATAAGTGGATTTATGTATTACTGACCATGTTCAATCGATACAAAAAAGTAACTAGAGCTCGCTAAATGAAGACCTAAATGAAGTTGAAAGAACTCCTAAAAGAAAAACTTCTAAAAGAGATGTTAGCAGATTTGTTCACAGCTTCCTTAAAAATCTGTACCCGCATCACTTTCACCACAAATAACGAGGGACGGTTGTATTTCCCTGCAGAGCTTGCCATAATATTTGCGTAACTCCTCCGTATCGTATGCTTGGCCACAAACTACACGTTGAAGCAACACGCGCGTTGCGATGGCGCGGCGCCGGCGATGAAAACAAATGAAAGAAATTGCTTGGAATGCTTCGAGCAATTTCCAACCTACCAACGCGATGATAGATAACAAAAATTCAAGTGTCTTTTTGTAATTTCGAAATAACGGCTTTTTACTGAATGCATATGAAAATATATGTATAAGGTAATTATGACAAAAAAAAAAACATTTTTTGAAATTTTAGTCTGTCTGTTTGTTCCGCATAATCTTCGAAACGGCTGGACCGATTTTGGCGGGACTTTTACTGGCAGATAGCTGATGTTGTAAGGAGTACTTTTATTTTAGATAAAAGTTTAGGATTCCGTGCAAAAGAAATAAAACCCTTGAAATTGATAACAAAATCCAATACAAATAGGAAATGTAATTGTTTTTGACGAAGGTTGCGGATCATAGGTAGTGTTAATATAACCAAAGCGACCGTTGCGCGAACATGAACGTTTCGTCACGTCAGCCGTGGACGCCTTTCAGTATCTCGGAGAAATAAATGACATATAAAGACAATCGCGTATTCGCGCGTGTGTGTTTATATTAGGACGCGGGGTCACACAAAGGAAAAAGGTGACTCACGCGTGTATCGCTTGAAACATGACATCAGGTCGTGTACGGGCCGTATAGAGTCGATATTCCGTCCCCGCGGGTACAGAAACAATCTTCTCGTTGAATCTAAGAAGGATGTTGTTCTAACTCCGCAGTATAATGGGGAAAAATATGAATAAAACACTACGCGGTAGCATGTATACGCAATTATAGGGCGGGTTGGAGGAGAGGTGTTTTTTTTACATTCATTTTAGTTGGTTTATTGCTTTGATGTCGGAAGTGCAACCTGGCGGGATCATAATCTTAGATTTACGACTAAAAGCTTTCCAAAACTTTCGAGTAACATAAATAGATGAAGTGTTACCAAGTCACTACAATGCATTGAAAAACCAAACTTAGAAGCTTTGCGTCCATAGGGGGGTCCCACTACGGCGAGACGTTTGTGTTGATTCGGAAACATGAAGATTACCAAAACGCATTCTCTTTCTGGTTCTATTATTAAATTCAAACATTTACAGTATTTTTCGTAACGGGTTTTTTTTTCTCACTTTTATTTTCCATTGGCTGACTAAGCTCTCAGAGTAGAAAGTTTTTTTTTCAAGTTTTAAGGATATTAATAGTCGAGACCTCGTAAAACACGTTAAGCCGCTGTCAATTCAAAATCTTTGACAGTCGTTAGAGTCAGTGTCCAGAAAGTCTGACAACCAGTCTTACCAAGAGGTATCGTATTATGGGAAATATGGACTGCCTATCTGACCTCCTCCACCCAGTTAGTACCCCAGTACTACCTGGGTGGTGGAGGTCAGATAGGCAGTCGCTCCATGTAAAATATTGGTATTCAGCTGCATCCAGTTAGACTGGAAGTCAACCCCAACATAGTTGGGAAAAGGCTAGGCAGATGATTAATCGTCGAAACCTATGATGGATCATGAATTATATATATTTGCTTTCGTTCATAAACTTCTTCTTAGCGTACCGATGGCAATCTAAATTGATTCCCCCAAAAATTGAGTACGAGGTCCTTTTTAACCGACTTCAAAAAGGAGGAGGTTCTCAATTTACCTGAACCTTTTTTTATTTTTTTTTGTGTATGTTCCCGATTACTTGAGGATGGCTGAACCGATTTGTTTTTTTTTTGAAAGGGTATACTTCCCAGGTGGTCCCATGATCTTCAAATCAGGATCTGAGATGGGATCCTGGAGAAATAGAGAGAACTCTTCAAATTTTATAGGCACACTTTAAGCGATTTGGGTAGTTTTTGGAAGAGTACTTTCTCGGAGTGGTTCCATTTCAATTTGGTGAAGATCTGATGAAGAACTTCGGAGATAGGCAACGGAAATACTCAATAAATGATAGCAAATGAACTTGGATAGCTGAAATGTCATGTCTGTCTATTGTTTACACCAGTTCATAACATAATATCGCGCCTGTATGCTCTGAGGGGGTACGCAGATGTGTACAGTACACCCAAATTTCGACAGGTATGATGCTAAGTTCCATTGTAATGGGGATAAGCCTTGCCTATTACCTACCATGACATGTATTGTTATCAATGTAAAATAAATGCATGGCAAACAACTAAAAACAACAAACAACAACAACAAAAAATGCAAAAACAACAACAACACAAAACAACAAACAACAACAACAAACAAACTAAAAATGGAAAAACAAACTAAAAAAAAAATATACTTAAAACAAGGTTGTACTAATTGGTTTTAGTTTAAAATAACAGTAAGTATTAGTATATATTTTTTGTAGAGGATATTAGATAGATGTTATATACTATGTCTTCACGTTCTTATGTAATGTTCCCTGACAATGGCAAAAGAATACGGGCACACGTGAGCGAAGCCGCGGGCACAGCTAGTTGTATAAGTACATGTAAACTTATCTGTTTAATATGTTAATACACTACACAACAGTTTGTCCAAAACTCACGCTAAACCTGTGTTCGACAACCAGCCATTAAATCAGTCCGAATCGACAAGGTTATGTACGAAGCAAACTTTTTGTTGAAGTAGAAATTGCTTCATATAATGTACATACTTTCATTGATGAACGCTTCTGAAATTAAAAGTGCCCCAAAATTCCGATCTTCTTTCAAAATCAAAAAATTACTTTCGTCTTATTTATTTCAAACACATACATTTAAGCACTTTTTATGTCGACACTACATGTTGAAAACAATAGAAAAATCAAAAGAAAGAAATGTAATCATATTTATCGAATTCGGGGTTCTCGGGGGACGGGTGCCTCGGTAATCGGGGTACTCAGCGACTAACCCTGGACAAGTGCATTGCATTGCTGTCAACGTACGGCAATACAAGCAAATCTGTGGGCAACTACGTTGTTGGTGCCTTATAAAATACTAGCTGACCGGCGCAACTTTGTCTGCGTCCTATTGGTCACAGCGTGATGTTTTATAGCCTTCCTCAATAAATGGGCTATCCAAAACTAAAATATTTTTTCAATTCAAACCAGTAGTTCCTGAGATTAGCGCGTTCAACGAAACAAACAAACTCTTTAGCTTTATAATATTAGTATAGATATGAGGCTATCCGCCGAAAATACAAAATATGTCCGCATCATACCAATTTTATTGTTACATACTCTCAGGCAGAAAATGTATTGTGTCGATACACCCAAATTGCCCAGGGGTTCGGCCCAAGAGTCGTACCTTCTTGTGTTCGATTGTTCTTGCTAAAACATTTCATTATTTATTAAACTTCACGTACAATTGTGGTACATAGGCGGACTCAACGCCACAAGGCATTCTCTACCAGTCAACCTTTGGGTTAAATAGGAAAATATAGGGCCAGGGGTTCGACCCAACGGTCATACCTTAATGTGTTCGAGTGTTCTTGCAAAATTATTTTCGCTCAGTGCTTTTCTTATTGTCTTGGCGTTAACCAATGAAAGCTATTTGTTTATTTTATTTTTTAATATATTTATATATTTTAATGTTTTATTTTATTGTTGGTGTGTGCTAGCTGACATGTCAGAATGATTGAATACAATTGATTCTTTGTTTATATATTTTACACGCTATTGTATAGAATCTGGTTCTTCTAACCTAACAGACAGATGTGTTGTTGGGGAGTTTGTTCCGCCACTTCTTCTTCCCAGCTAAAACACTAGGAAGTGGCGACGGGCAGGCATTTTGGGGGACTGTCTTGTAAACTCGACGTTCGAGAAGTGCTGCTTATCAGCCTAATTTGAATAAATGATTTTGATATATTCCATGAATACTCCGACGATCTTGTACAAAGTAAGGCGAGGCACTAAACTCCGCAAATTAATTAATCTTGATTAATCTGTTTAGTTGCTTACGTTTATTGACCGTTACTTTTGCTGACAGTTACTTGATTTCTAACATAAATTTGACTTCATTTTAGGGGATTGCTTTAATATTTAGGTAAATATTATCAGGCCTAAAATGTATACTCTTCATTATGTGTAATAGCATGCTGTGATCACACTGATTATAGGAAAATTATATGGAATTCTGTTACCTGGACAGGTACTCGTAATGACTAAATTGTAAATCGATTGGTAAACACAATAAATTACTATTTTGACACCGGAACAAAGTCTCTTTGACCGTATCCCGTCACCTGGGGCTACAGCATGTAAACCTTTACGTTACGGCAATGAAGGCAAATTAACCTTTTGATCCAATTACCTTTGATCAAACGAGATGGGCAGATGACATTGTTGCCATCGGGGGCAAACCTGGATGAGGTTGGCACAAGAACGTGGAGCTTGGGACTAGCAAAGAGAGGTCTATACCCAGTAATAGGTGAATTCGGGATGTGGATGATGATGGCCTTTGATCATCAGGGAAAATCAGTGTTACCTGACGGCTTACAGACATTCTGTCAGCGATAAAGATGATGGGATAGACAAGAATGGGTTTGATTGAAATCATCATTTTCCTGCCCTTGTCCCATGTTATTTGGGGCTGGCGCAACACGTTTCCTTCTTCCATGCTTCTCTATTACTCATCATCTCATCAGACACGTACTTTCTTGCCATATCGTCCTTTACACAGTACATCCATCGTTTTTTTAAATAACAGGCCTTAGATAACCTTTGAAAAAATATAGAGCTCGCCCCAAAAACTATTAGCAGGATCAGCCATTAAGAATAAGCATCGATCGATACCGGCCAACCCGTAATAAAATGCTCAGTTTATTTTTTACGATTCCAGCCTAACGGATGGGTTCGCGATGAAAATGAATGGCTTTTTATATTGCCGACTATACTGGTATAAATAAACTTCGGTTTTAATCAAAATAACTGCCCGGTTTTTATAACTGGCATTATTTTTTGAGATGATGTTGTATTCTAATGTGGAGGAATTGGTATGTTTTATAGGGAATTTGGCTCGTTGGGATCTACGAAGATATTTTGTTTTAAGTAGTTGGTCAACATAGTTAATTTAAGCGTGTAATGTAAGAACCTTTGCAGCGGCGTTCCTCAGATTATTAAATTAAGGGTAAAGATGTAGATGGGAACGGACACTTGGAGGACTACAACAAGTGAGATACGCATACAAACTCGGCTTAGATTAGATGCAGTCAGTGTGAAATCAGAAACCAGTTTAATAGAGACAACATTATTAGAATAAAAATACAAAATAACGAAACATTACTATCATTACGATATATATTTGTTGGTGACCATCATATTGATACATGCGGTGGTCCCCAAACTAGGTGACGTCTGTATAAATAATTACAGGGCGTCAAAAAGTTCATCCGCATCGATATCAACGGGAAAAGTGAAAGGGAAGGTGCCTGAGCCATAGCTTTTTTAATTAAGATATTTCATTTTAAGTTAAAGTTTACTATTTGTAGGTATTTAAGCAAGTTGTTAAATTATTAAAGGTTAAATAAAAGCTGAATAAATTTAAGAACTAGTGTCCATATTGGTAGTATTAAGATATGTGTTTTAGTTTAAGCTTTGATGGTGTCCTTTGATTTTTACTTTATTGTGGCAGCGATGTGTTGTTCACACTTTTTTTTTGTTTACATACTGTTTTTTATAAGTGAAGACTCTTCATTGGCTGTCAGTCTCACGTACTATTTTTAATCGGTTTTGGTAGCTGGTTGTCTTCCATAGATGATAAATAAAATAAATAAAAGTGTCCAGAAGGCTGGCAGCATTGCAACGTCGGATGGCAATGCTGATTCTTTGGCAAAAAAAAAGCCAGCCCTCTGGTCACGTGAAGAGTCGACCAACCGCTTGGCGATATCCCGGAATAATAGGTGGGCACTTGAACCCCATGGCCCTAGCGTTTCAACCCCAAACGACTTAGACACATAATGACCAATTAGGTTATTCTAATTGCGCTGTTTGTGGTTTTCAGCACCTGCAGCAGCCGCCCCAGCGCAGCCCACCGTGTTAAGAAGATGGGATGGTGCAAGGTTGTCGACGCAAGTTTAGACCCAACTTCCATGGCATTATGGTCATACCTTCTGGTCTCTTCCCATCGACGTGTGCCAAGCCACTGGGTTCTAAGACAGCTGGCATCCCGGCGGTGGCAAGAGCACGACGCAAAGAGAAGAAGAACGGAGAAAATTCGTAAAATTTGGAACAAAACAGCAATATCTGATACGGGTGAATGGCGAATATAAATTAATTTTGGAGAGTCTACCCGAAATATCATTAAAATGTTTGATTTTATCAAAGATAAAAACTTTCTTTTAAAATAGGGGAACTTGGGAGGTGCAGGGAACTTTTTTCTAAGATTTTGATTTGCGGGGCTTTAAATTTATCTAAACTGTCTGTCGGTAACGTCAGAGAGGTAAATTTCGCACATTGAGAGGTTCCACGTCAATAGATCTAAATTACAGTTTGAGGAGTTTCAGGTCATTCAAAACGGTGTCAACATCACTTGCTAGCGTTCCATCATCTAAATAGCACACGTTAAATTAATTTAGTTATTGGATTATGGGATGAATAGCCAAACTGAAAATGACAGGTCCGAGAGGGTCACCTTGTTGGCAACCAACTGCAGATTTCCAAAATGTTGTCCTAAATACAATAACTTTGATGGATGTCTATAACATTGCCACATAAAACCATATAAAGCTATTGACAATCTAATCAATCATTCATGGACGTCCGATAATAACATTCTCGTTCTTCACAACTAAAATTATTTCTCTCTACAAAATAACGACTTGAAAACTACTACTCCAAGTTTCTTGTTTTATTTTACTCTTAATTTGTTCGTCTTTGAAAGGAAAAATTATCTCGAGAGCTGAGTAAGCTTCATAACTGACTGTACTCGACTTGACAGAGCAAATGCGTTGAATGGCTAGATGTTACTTATGCCTCGTCCACAGTGATTAAGTGGTGACTAGGGTAATAGCGGGCGCGGTGGCAGGCGCGATTAGGTGTTCACAGTAGTCCATCTGTTGTTAGCATGGGGAGACCATTTAGGGCAAAACAAAAGACCATCGTAGTTGCCCAAGCCACACACGCGTACGTCATTTGTTTCTCTCGTATGAGTGGGTATTTAGTCTGAACGGCCAAAAACGAATGGCCCTCGGGCCATTCGACCGTAAACAAAAATCGTCTAAGTTCCAAAGGACCGGTGATAAAAATTTGGAAACAAATTCAAAGTCATAAACTACATCAAGTACATTCGGTGCAAAAGTAAAAAAGTTGAAATAAAAGATTTAATTTCTTCTTAGATTTGTGTTATCTCCTTTATCGTCACATCGCCGTATCTCGTTTTTTCTTTGTTTTTCTGCTGTTTTGTCGCATCATGCCTGCCACTTGAGCGTAGTTTAGCTCGTGGCTAATGGGCAGACAATACAGGGTAAAAAAGACGATCGCTTGCTAGCTCGCTCAGTCCCTTCGTGCTAGGGTCCGCCTCTATCACTTCACTATGGATCTATCTGTGATCTGTGTTTGGAAATTCTTGCCTGCGTTGCCCGCGCTAGCTTCACACCATGTACGAGGCCTTAATACCCTGTTTTTGCTTTATTAGTTGAAAGTCACTGTTTATTTTTAATACTGAGTTCAACATTAAAACGCGACTTTCATAAGTTTGTAAGCTTGTTTCATCTTCCTCGTCTTTGTGTATTGATAGAAAAACGTTTCATTGGAAAATTTGTTTCATTGGAAAAACAATCAATTCTGGTTTAAGACAATAGGTTTTTAACATACCTAGTAGTATTTCTCGCGTTTTACATACTTGGGCGTAGCAATAGCCAATAGCTTCAGCTTCTTCTTTTCGTGTGGTTAGTGCCCAACCTGGTGTCAGAGTATTTATGTCAGACATGGGCCTCTGACTTGGCTCAACATGCCGTCGAGAAAGATCTCTCAGGTGTGCTGTTTTGGTTCGCTCACGATGTTTTCCTTCACCGAAGCAAGTGATAATTATACAATGCGCACATGAATCCGAACAGTCAGAGCTGTGTGTCTTATGTTCGAACTCGAGACCTATGACTTGGCAGTCACTGCTGATGTGACTTTTAAAGCTTTTCCTATTTCTACAGCGTCTGTCAACATTGCTAAGTATTTCGGTAGCTTATGTCAATCGAGTAAATTTTTTACTTTTCGTCATCGTTATCGATCTGTGATAGTCTCACTTTACCCACGCAGTTTTCGTAAACAGATACATACGTTGAAGCTTACGGACTCGCTCGTTAAACCTACAATTGACGTCGTCTTGCAAGTTAATTCAAGCAGCAACCACGTTCCCTGCACATAGCACCTATGAATGTTATTGACATTTATTGCATATCGCATCAGAGGTTAATATGGCCGCATTAGGGCCGCACTAGCGCTCAATTGTGGCATAATTGCCAATATTCCGGTCGGCGCCTCAGGCAACTGTCGTTTACATGCATTATTAATTGATATTGGCGCGAGGTATCCTCCTTGAGGTTATGTACATATGTGGCGTGTCCTTGTTAGTATTCTGTCAAAGGATCTTAAAGTGCAGGTGAAATTTAAACTACAGGTTTATTAGCAGGATTCGATTCCTAGGTCGGGCTAAGTGATATTGGGTTTTTTCATTAGGAATTTCTCAACATAAGAAATGAAATGTAATGAAATTTATTTATTAGTCAGAATATAAGTACTTACATAATAACAAGGTGAATTAATTTTCGTCTCACTAAATTCGACTTACCAATCGTACAAATATTTCAAGCAGTAATAATAATCATGAAATTACATCAAAGTCATACAAATCATAAGTGTAAGTAATGAGTCTGTATTTGTGCCTGGCTAATGGTAATGGACTCGCCCTATTACTGGGAACTGGGGAAATGCGGGTTTGTATAGGTGTTTGGTTCTATTCCATTTACAAAAATATAAACTGAAGCATATCGTCGTAATACAAACCCATTTATATGTTTCAAGACACTCAGCGAAATACGAGTGTAACTGAATCTATAGTCAGCGAATATAACAGTGGATCCACGTTTTCCTTATTGTTCAGTTTCCAAAAGTATGACGGCTGATCCTAGCGTATTCGTGAGCACTGTTGGCATACGTGCGTTCATCGATATTCATCCTTCACGGCGAGTTTTTGGTTTCACGCCGTGCTCCGCATACATTTGGACGAAAAGTTTCGTCTACATAATATCTGAAATCTTACCACTATCTATCACAGATCTGACTTCCAAGTTTTGGTAGTTTGCGCTGCAGCTTGCGCTGAGTTTGGAAAACGTTCGGTCTTGCATTTTTGAATACTTGGCTTTGAATTTCCAGTCCGACTTGGATTTCTTAAAGTATCCCTTTCTTTATCCATTCTTACTCTTTGTGAACTAACATAGTGTTGATAAAGGTAGGTCCATACTAGGGAACCGGGAACCGGGTTTCGGTTTTATAGTAAAACCGATTTTTACCGTGTTTTACTATGGTACCGAAACCGAGTTTCGCATGCTAGTTCATACAATTTCTTTTTTTGTATGAAAAACTATTGCAGAATAGAATGGTTATGTATCATTCGTACTTAGATAGGGTATTGTAATATGGGGTAACTCGGTAGATTTTGACCGAGTTTTTAAAGCTCAAAAAAAAATTATCCGAGCAATTTGTGGAGCTCACTTTTTAAACAGCTGTAAGCCACTGTTTCAAAAACTTAAAATTCTACCTTTGCCACGTTTATATATTTTTAAAATATATATTTTGTTAAGAGTAACTATAATTTATTTGAAACTGGCACTGTCAGGCCAAATAGCCGAACACGGCATAAATATAGACTTCGGCTGCCACTAATAAAACTATTTTTTTTTAAGAAAAATGTATACTGCGTGTCGATTATGATTTACAATCATTTATCAAATAGTTTTCAAGACATACCTCTGACAATTTTAAAAAAAATACTCTTCAAACTATTACTGTTTAATAGTTATTTGTTATACAAGAGTGCAAAGTTGCTTTTTAACCGCGTGTTCAATTTTGATGACCGAGCAAGCGAAGGATTCTAAAATTGAATCACGAGCGCAGCGAGTGATTCAAAATTAGAATCCTGAGCGTTAGCGAGGGAATCAAAAGAGCACGAGGTGAAAAATCTTTGCACTCGAGTGCAACACGTAACTTTTCATTCCACCTCAGCGAGGAAATGACTAAATGCAAAAAAAAAAAACGTTTATAATCACAAGATAGGTACACTTTTATTTCAGTTTAGGTATTAATTACTACATTATGACAGGTAAGTATTACAGAATAATCTTTAAATTATAACAAAATAATACTAAGGTATAATTAAGAAAATTTTAAAGTAACGTTGCTACAGTTATTTAAATTGAGTGTAATATTTTTGTTTGGTACTGTAATATTGGTGTTAGTCACTTGTGTACTGTTTTTCGGTAAACTATCTGTCATACTTAATAGTTGTACCGATTCATCGGATTCCCTTGGCGTGAATGTTGGAGAGAGAGGGAGATGGTTAGGTGTTTCATAACGGCTTATTTTTGATGTAGAAGGGCCAGTCCAAGGATCCGATTGAGGCTCTTTCAGTGTAATGGCTCCTACGATGCCTTCACATATTTTAGACTTATTTTGGATGGAATCCTCTATGTATCCCTCTACAACTGCATTGGACTTCCAGCCTCCGTGGCGCTTAAGGGACAGGAGATCAGCTCCGGAATCAGCCAAAAGTGTGGCTGAAGTTCGTCGGAAACAATGACCCGTGTACAACAGGGGTTCTGGCAGTTCAAGAAATGTTGCTATTTCTCGTGGGATACTGCCAATTTTATTAGTACCCATAGGCTGTCTAACACACTTTCCATTGCGATACTGTAGAAAAAATCGATTGATTGGAGTGTTAGGCGGGCGTAAGGCTTGATATTTCTCAACAATCGTTACGTATTCCTTGCGAATGACGAAGTTGCGGTCTCTTTTTGTCTTTGTATTAGGTAAATTAATTAATAGTAAGTCATCTGAATGTTTCTCAATGTTTTTGACATTAAGTTGTGTTAGTTCATTAGTTCGACATGCTCCGTTTATTCCAATAATAAGAACAACCTGTAACGTAAAGAGTATTGTAGTAGATAAATGAATAAAATTGATATGAACGCATAATTATGCCTATCAACATCTACTAAGTATACTATTTAATTGAGATTAATATACTTAAGTAGATACTGAATGTGCAACTGACTTACTTTTGCCGCCAAATATACGGAATCGGGTGCTTCGTTAAGAAACTTTTCAATATCAGATACTGTGAAAACCTTCGATTTTTTTGGTTGATGACCAGATGAGGCTCTTTTTAAAAATGCCACTAATTTAGGATAGGTATCGATATGTTTGTCTTTTTTCATCTTTATTGTTGCTTTTAGCATCGAATACGTACTCCATAGAGTGCTTGCTTTCTTGTTCTCGGATAATTCTATAAAATATGCCAGCAAAACGTTTTCTGAGAAAGTTTTGGCTCCTTTTGCTAGTCGCCACGTGTTGAACATATCGTACTGTTTTAAATACTTCTCGCGTGATTGTTGAGGGAGAAAGCTCATTTGCGCATTATTAACAGTTTCAGTCAATTCTGTTGGCGTCAAGCAAACTAACTCGTCGCTAGAATCACTCATTTTAGTTTTTTCATTTGTTTTCAAGTTTCTTGTTTTTAATATAAGGTTTAACAATGACGTGAAAAAATGCCGCGTAAAGAACCGCGTACAAAGCAAATTGAAAAAAGAACACCAAGAAGGTTCCGAGTCTGAGTTTTTAACAAATTAAAAAAAAGTTGTATGATATATTCGGCACCATAGAGGTAGCAGTAAATAGGTTTAATGTTTTTTTTAATTCACAAACTTAGTGCACACGATGTTCTAAATTCAATTTACTTTATCCTCTAGAGAATAAAAACGGCTTTTCCACTCAGATATTGAAGATTAAAAATACTCTTTCCGAGATGGTGGGATGAAAAAGATATTATACCATTAAGGACTATTTACAAGACAAATAAATAGAATCTTTAATTTATAAGTTAGATTAATTGACATCGCTGATTGTGAATACGCTATAGAATATGAAAGGATATGCTGAAACAAAACTACTGTAACAGCCTATTTACCATATTCTAGCAAATAAATATTTTTATTTGATTTGAAAACGAATTCAAATAAGTAAAGTTCAAAGTATTTGGTTCATAATTTAATGTTAAGTTCGATAATTCACCCACGGGATCGTCCTACCGGGATGAAAAGTAGCATATGTGCTATTCCAAACTATAATCTATCTCAGTGCCAAATTTCATCCAGATCCGTTCAGCCGTTCTGATGTGATTGAGTAACAAACATCCATCCATCCAAACTTTCGCATTTATAATATTAGTATAGGTGTATAGGTTACTTAAAATTATTTCTGATAAACAACAAACTGGCTACTAATTTGCCTCCCAAACCTTAAACCCTCAAAGTTGACCCTTAAATCGATTAATAATAATCAAATAACATCCCCCAACCTATTAGTTCCATGGTAATAGCCTGCCTACGTCTGTGGGATGTAGCTTGAACGTAAAGGGGTTGTCAGCCCCTTACTTACGAGGGTGTAAATCCCGAAGGCGGTTAGTGTTAACACCAATTACGATTGTGCTATGTTACGGTTTGGCAGTCTAATTTCTAATTGCTTTAGGTACATGTTTGCTATAGCAAAAGTTTCTAATGTAACGGTTCTCAAAAATCTTTCCATGAAAAAAGACCTAAGAAAAAGGTATTTCTTAAATAGTCATTTTAAGCGCGGGTCGATCGTCAGATTACCCATACATACCGAGTTTCCTACGTGCCTCGGAAAGTACGTTAAGCCGTTGGTCCCGGCTGACAATTCAAGATCTTTGACAGTCGTTACAGATAGTCAGTGACCCGAAAGTCTGACAACCAGTCTTACCAAGGGGTATCGTGTTACCCAGTACTAACTGATTTGTGGAGGTCAGATAGACAGTCGCTCCATGTAAAATACTGGTATTCAGCTGCATCCGGTAAGACTGGAAGCCGACCCCAACCTAGTTGGGAAAAGGCTAGGCAGATGATGATGATCTATGTCCCACTGCTGGGTCAAAGATCTCCCCATATCCTTCCAGGTCCTCTTCTTCTGCACCACCTCGAACCAACCTTCTTTAAACTAAGAAGGAGTTAATGGCCAACCAGATAACAGGAAATCTTTTCATGTCGTTTACATTCATAAAGGTTAAAAAAGCGATAAGGCTGTATGTTCTATTTCTCAGTATGAGCCCAGAGTCAGGTTATGTGCCCGGTTGATGGATATAGGCTAGCCCTCTATTACATTATTAGGACTTCAACATAACTGGTGAATTATGGGTGTCCTATTGAAACGACAAAGACTTTTTCTCACAATTTTCTTAAAAGTTATCACCAATTCAGGTAGTTTACCTAATTATTTGTAGATTCTTCAGAAAGGTCAGGTGCGTGAAAATCGCAACCCGCGGCGGCGTGCGCGTACGGCCAGATGTATGAACGTGGATGTGGCAAAAGGAGTATGTAGGAATCGTAGGCGTTCTGTGGTTTCTGCCTACCCCCCTGGAAATAAGGCGTGAGTATATGTATGTATGTTATTTGTAGATATTAGAACCTTCTGGTGTCTTCTTTTACTGTACCTGTCTTGTTTTACATTCCAATGAGTACAATTCCGTCCATTATTACCAACCCAATACCTGTCAACCTTCTCGTTACAATCCCAAAATGGCCACAGAAATTTCCACAAATGATACAGCATGTCAACACCCCAACAATATTGAATATCTGTAAAATATGGGAGCACAACGGCCTTTTATTAAGTGCCGGTACGGGCAGGCATGCCAGTAATTTCAGCGTCTTTATGAACTTAGAAGAAAGGCAGATAGGTCTCTTCTTATTCGTTTTTCTTCATGGCTAAAGATCGTGCCCATTTTTAAAGGCTTTGACGTAGTCGTTCACTAGCAAAGCCACTTTGTTTTGGGCTCGTCTTAACAGTAAATGTATCTTATAAGCATCTTGATCTGGTCTGACTGAGTAAGTGAACGCCAACGTGGTCGTTTCCTATCTAATACTAACAACCAGATAGGGAGATACCAAATAACCTAGTCTAGTTTCCATTACGCTATTACATATCTACATCATCTTAATAAACCCCTATTTTTATTAGTCTATTAGCTTATGCCAGCGGCTTCGCCCGCGTGGATTTCGATAATTAAGCCACGGGATCGTCCTGCCGGGATGAAAAGTAGCCTATGTGCTATTCCAAACTATAATCTATCTCTGAGTCAAATTTCATCCAGATCCGTTCAGCTGTTCTGGCGTATATAGTATAGATTCTGTCCCAAAGCTGGGCAAAGGCCTCCATTCCTTTCTGACTCTCCCGATGCCTTCCCTAAATACCTCACTTAAATAGATAAATACATTTTTATTCAAAGTTTAAAATGGTACAAAGCAAAAATAAATTATACAATTATTTTAAGTCATTCTGTATATTAAGTCTTCCTTCTGTATATCGCTATTAGCTGTCAACACTCTCTGTGTTTATACCAGCAATTAGGAACTACGTCCCAATTGCATCATCTTTCGTAGAACCATTTTTTCAGTTGGTATTTAGAGTATGATCAATTTGCTCATATCACAGCGACAAACACGCTCCTCATATACCGGTTTCTTCTTTAACCTGTGCACGCCCCGGTACACGTGACCGGCATGTCCCCCGGTCACCAATAAAGTAATTACGGGCCTCTCTAATTGCATGCGACGGGTTAGCTAACTCTATTACGCAATCTTGTAGTTTATATTGTAGATTGCGCTCATTGTGAAGCGGGTTTGATTGATTCAGATGTGTATATTGGTTTTGGATTTTTGTTTACTAAATATGGTACCAGGTACTTAAAGGTATCTACTCAAATGTTGAAGTGATTGAGTTTTATGGGAACATGGCGTCTTAAATCTAGCATTGAATGATCAACAATATCATGATGCAGAAGTATCAAATTTCATTTCAATCCAAAAGAACATATCTATGTAAATAAATAAAATTGAAGTGTCTGTTTGCAATTTAAAAATAACAGGTTTTTACTGAATACATATTATGAAAGTATCATTTTTTAATTTTTGTCTCCGGCTAATCTCCGAAACGGCTAGACTGATTTTGACAAGACTTACTGGCAGATAGCTGAGGTTATAAGGTTTAAGGTTCCGTGGAAAAAAAAAACTCTTTAAATTGTAAACACAATCTGATTCAAATAGGAAAGTTATAATTTCACGTGGACGAAGTTCACGGGGCACAGCTAGTTATTTAACAAATCTCAGATTCGACAAGTACTTAAGTGCAAGTTATAAAAAAGTACCTAAGTAGTGTGGGTAAGAAGAAAAATCCTAATACACATTCGGTTAAGGAAGCATTTCACTCTTGTGGACAGATAAGAATAAGCACCTACTTATCAACAAATTGCAAGAACACAGCTACCACCGCATTTCTGCACGTCTAAATCTCCCAGATCTTCGCTGCAAATAAAGGGATTTTTCACCCAGACCGCCACTCGACAATTCTGTAATCTAGCGCAAACAAGGTGAAACATTAGTTACAGTGTGCCAACATGTTGCACGATTTATAGCCACTTACTATCTTCCGCTGACGTTTGAGGGAGATTAGTATTTCTTCGTTCGTAATTGCCGGAATGCACGCTAATTTCAGTAAAAGGGACATTTCATTCAGCATTTTTTTTTATGCAATGAAAAGGATCTGAATATGTTTGTTTGACTGAATTTTCTTCTTTTAATGTTGCTTCAATCCAGGGCTAAGGAAAACAACGGACGCTACTTTTGCACTCCACTAATTATGTGAGGAGTTCAGACATGCACACAAGAACTTGCGCATGGTGTTCATTGATCTAGAGAAAGCATATGATAGGGTACCTCGGGACGTGTTGTGGTGGGCCTTGAAAGAGAAAGGTATTCCTGGGAAGTATGTAGAGTTAATTCGTACTATGTACAGTCAATCTTAAAGGTGAACAGGCACCCTGGTGCATTCTGTTCACCGACGACATTGTTCTTGTCGGTGAAGATTGACCTGAGATCCAGAACAGATTGGAGAAATGGTAACAGAAGCTGGAGAATGTTGGCTTGAAAATCAGCAGAACTAAAACCGAATACATGTTCTGCGACTTCGGCGGTCTCTCCAGTCCTGGAGTCGTTTCTTCCTGTCTGCTCCGACTTTTGGTATCTCGGTTCACTCGTGCAAAGCGATGGCAAAATAGATCGTAGTATTAAGCACAGAGTTAACACTGGATGGATGAAATGGCGGCAGGTCACCGGAACAATCTGTGACTCCCGCATTCCCTTAAACTAAAGGGGAAGATTTATATAACAATGGTTAGACCTGCTGCTTGTATGGATCAGAATGTTGGGCCACAAAAGCGAAGAATGAAAGGCATTTGCATGTGGCTGAGATGAAAAAGCTAATAAGAAGAACACATACACGTACATAAGAGGAAGTCTGAAAATTTGTGGGGTACTCGGTTGTCTTGGTATGGGCACGTGATGCGGAGGAATGAGGAAAATGTCGTGAGGAAAGTTTTGAGTATGAATGTGGATGGGTATTAGAGTAGAGAAAGACCAAAGAAACGATGGATGGACTGTGTGAAGGATGATATGGCAAGAAAGGAGGTGCCTGATGACGAAGAAAGAAGAAAGAAAGAAGCTTCTTCATCAGGAAGAAGAAGAAATGGTGCGCCGACCCCATATGAACTGGGATAAGGGCAGGAGAGTGAAGATGATGGTGTTTCTTCAATAACTGAAGGTTAGCCATTAACTAGAACAACACTGCAGAACCTGTGACTGGTCGATTTATTCATTTTGTTTCTCAGCCAAGACTTTTTTTCGCCAACACCGCGATTCCCCGCTAATCTGCCCATTATCATTAGTTACCTTTAGTGCCGAAATACGTGTTCGAGTGAGGACCCTTTCTTTGTTAGACGGGCTGCATAATGTAATAATTATAATTATGAATAAAAATATTAGTCTGTTTGTTCGTATTTGATGCACCGCCATATCGTTCATCCGATTGCAATAAAACTTTGTCAACTTATTGCTTGAACTTATGCGAGGGTTGTAATAAGTTTTACAGACTAAGTGTTTTACACTACAGGCAATGTAAAATTAACAGTAAAGTGAAAAAAAAATACGTGGGCGAAGCCGCAGGCGAAGCATGTAAGATATAAATAACAAAAGACTCAAATTTATGGTTCTTTTAATAAAGACTAACATCAAACAAATGCTTTTGACACACTACACAATCCCTGCAAAATAAGGGGCACGCATAAGCAAATAAATTAAAGCTAACATTGTACTGTAAATATTTAAACCTTTCCAAATTCTAAAATACCCAAGTAAATTACAAGAAAGCCAACGTTACTTAGTTAATTGTAAGCATAAAAGGTTCATTAAACATTTAGGACACACGTACAAATCTAAGGACTAACTTTGTATTCTTGTTAATTTATTCACATACCCAATTAATTTGAAAGTGTGCTATTTGCATATGAACATCACAGACGATTTAATTTGTTTTGATTAAATACAAATATTTAGTTTACAAATCAAAAACCGTATTAAAATATTAAAACGAATATTTCAGCAAATGAATGAATTCGACCTTTTTAATTTACAGCTACTCTTATTTTGTCTAGACCCAATTTTAGAAAGGGGTTCAACAACCCGACTATTTAACCACCAGTATAACAAATTAGGTGTAGAACGACCATAAAAATAGGCATCAAGTTGTGAAAACAAACGAAAATTATTCCTGATAAAAATATTACACTTTCAGACTATATTCGAACTAGGATGGGGTGAATGACCGAACCCGGACTAGAAAGGATTAATTTTAGGGCACGTATACTCTCTGGCAGAGGTCTTATTTGCAGTAAAACTCTGCCTAGACTATGTTGGGTAACATTCTAGGCAAACTTTCAGATATGCTGTGGCTTAATATAGATTTTCGCAGCTTGCTTGGCCAACTATAGGTTTTTTTACTAACTTAGCAATCTTGCTAAAAGGGACAATTATTCATAACCAATTGATCTGTATACAGTTTATGACAATAGGCTCGCTCATGTATCTATTACAAAGTACTTAAATATAACTGGGAAAATTAAGGATTAATATAAACTTCTGCTTACCTTGTAGAATACCTACAAGTGGCGTGATGTTATGTATGTCATACGAAGACACCGACCTCGCAAAAAAGGAGTTTTATGAGTTCAATGTTCTCTGAAGTAATGACTCCCAAAAGAAACGACCACCCCAATTCCGTAAACATACTTTCTATCGACGGATTTGAAGGAAATTCCTCCATGATATTTAAAGAAATTGCTCCGTTGACTGTCTCGTGGTCACAAGCGTGAGTGTGAGGTCCTGAGTTCGACTGCCTGGTTGAGCAAAGTGTGATTGGGTTTTTCTATCAGGAATTTCTCAGTAGCAGCCACGGCGTCTGAATTTGTGGTTGATGGCAATAGGCTAGCTCCCTATTACATGGGACTTAAACATAACTGGCAAAATGTGGGTGTACTCGTACTATTAGGTAGACCTCTGTCTAATCCTTCAGGGATAACATGAGTGATGTAATGTAAATTCGTTCTGTTCGACAATTTAAATAAATACATGTTGTTGAACTGTCAATTTAATGGTACGGCCAATCTAAGTGTGTTACGTAATTACTCCGTTGGTTTTATTGGCTTACGCAGGGCATATGTATATCTTCTACGAGAGACAAAACATGAAGAATAGTAAATGAGTAAAGGGTAATTTTGGATCAAAACGTGAAGTAGATGAGAAATTATAGGCAAAGATCAATTATAGAAAAAACAAAAGTGGAAAAATAATAAAATCACATACACATAAGATTACGCCTGTAATTCCTGGAGAGTTAGGCAGAGGTGTACCTAATAGTACGAGTACACCCACATTTCACCAGTTATGTCTTAATTCCCATGGAATAGGGGGTGAACCTATTGCAATCCAACCAGGCACAAATCCAGATTCCGTGGCTGCTACTGAGAAATTCCTAAAGGAAAATCGCAATACAACTTTGCCCAAACCGGGAATCGAAGCCAGGACCACTCCACCATCGACCAACGAGGCAGTCAAGTAAGGCACTTATAAAATCGTTATTAGAAATAGTGTAATATTTGCGATCCCAACAAGGTGTCAACGCATTTTTGTTTTGGATGAATGAAGTCAAAAGGCAGCCTCAGTTTATAAATGTTTGTCAAGTCTACCAAAACTAAGTCAACTTTAGTAGTCAGATAACGATGCAAACCACTCCTGTCTTAACAGTTGTACTCTCACCTTTACAGTCGGACGTACAGTCTACCGCATATCCAAGTCAGCAATTTGACTTCGACAGTACCTTTACTTCGAAGCAGTGAAAGGGATTTACGTAACTCCTACGTGCGGTTGACCGTACCAGCACTTAATGCTTTAATGAGCCATCCAGATTATATGAACACTAATGGACTTCAAGCTTTCAAAGTAGGTTTCATTTCGTGGAAGCACTAATGGATCTAGGCGTTATCTATTCAGATGCGTCTAGATTTTTGGTGATTTACGTTCAATGTTCGAGTTGATGGAATTCGTTTTTAGAAATTGATTATTAAGATTTTGGTTACAAAAAAGATCCTCATTAACCGCTGATTAACCATTAGAAATTAAAGTTTCATAGGCATAATAGACTATGAAACAGTTAGGTACATTTATAAAACAGTTGGTCATCCATCAAAATAAATATTTCATTTTGTGTCGAAAACAGGTTTCAGATACATTTTACGAACTTTGACTTGACATTGGCTTTGTTTTAATGAGAAATTTAAATCTAAAAAGGGATAAATATAATGACCACCAAAAAAACTTTGTGACCATAACCTCGATCACCTAAAATATACACCAAAAATGAAAACGGTTCTAGCTATTGTAGTCATGACTGCACTTTAAATTGTACTATGCAACCAAATTTAGTAAATGATTACCAAATAATGAGCAAATTGTTGCGCTATATCTACATAAATACACGGAACTAAATACACATAGGATGCAAGAGCGAGCGAAGAGAGCTCGGGACTTGAGGCACCCCAAATTGGACAGGTTAGGTTAGAAGGAGATGGCAGGGTCTGAAAGACCCCGCCATCTCCTTCGTGGTTGATTTTTTTGGAAAAATTCGTTTAGTGACAGTGTTGCCAGCAACAAGAAAATTGACGGTTAATTTTTCAATATTAAATATGATTAAATATCAACAATTTCGATCTCTAGTTACTTTCAATTTGCCCGGACTAAGCAGTATCGGCACTTATTATTAGAAATTTTGGAGCGAAATAGTTAATTTCTGACAACTCCTTTAAAAGCAAATGAAGAGACTGTGAAGAAAAGAAAAAAAAATAAACGAGGAAGTTGTAAAACTCACTGTGAACAATTAATTAATTTAATGAAAACCGCCAAAAAGAGACCAAATCTTGTTTCTTACCATTAAAGGTATAATTAACGAAACTTTTCGGTAAAACAGTTGGTTTTCAATTTACTTAACTAATTTAATTTTTAAAAACGAATCAACTTTGCTAATTAATCCAGGCTTGGACTTTTTCTGAGAAAGGTTTGATAATTAATTAGTTTTTTAGATGGATATGAAAGGGAGGGAGTTTTTGTGGGAATCTATTGAATTTTGTAAAGGTTTCTCCTATACCTACGATCTATTCTGCTAAAATAGTGGCGAGACAACATTGTTATTTTCAGAAGTCGGTAACAGTCCACGGGGCACTGGCTGGATCTATCTAAGTAAAGAAACTCTTGGAAAATATATTGAAAAATCCCTTTTTTCCCATGGAAGACGTTTTTTTTTATTATCTGTTTATTTATTTATTCTGATACATTCTAAGCTAACAGTGTTTTACCAAAACGCTTAAATGCTAACAATAATCATATTAAAATGGTAAATAGCAGCTTGTAATCACAATAATACAGAAAGATAAATAAAAATTATATGTCAAGTGGTGTCATATATAAAACTACGAATAAAATAACATAAATAAGTCCTAATATGTGAAAACTGACACATATAATGTCATGTCGCTCTATGTAAAGAATAGAATTAATGTCGTGTTTCGAACTTAACAGCAATTATATAAACAAACAATAATTCCCAATAAAACTGTAACGGCATAATTTTGCAAAAATTTTAAAAGATTAGAGAAGCCATTAAGATTTATTTATATTAAGATAGCGTTTGCAGCATTATCTTTTGGAACAAAATAAATGCAAAGAGTTTATATTATGAGAACAAGTGACTACATCTTACACCGTGTTATGTCAAATACTGACTTAATTATATATTATATTTAATTGCGAACGGTAATAAGGACACCTTGTGAATAAAACCGAGTTACTCAAATGAGAAATGTAGCGTAGAATCTACACTACATTTCTATTCCAACTTTTATTAAAATTGCAATAATATCATTAACACTGAAAACGATATATTTACCATGTTTAATTTTTTTTTGAGTTCCCGACACAGTGATGCGTGTGTCAGAAACTGAATGAAGTTGTGAGTGACAGTAGTTGCAGTACCGAGCGCGCAAAACGAACAAGAAAGAAAGTAGACCGATTTGTCTGCTCATAAACACCCAAACGCAATAACTTCAATTTTTCAATTCAATGTTATGTAGGTAATCATAGTGCTTGCAACAGCGACGAAATATTGAGAACTCAAAACAAATGGTAAACATGGTAAATATCCCGTTTTCATGGTAGTATTACTGACTATGTCAGTTTAAAAATTTAAATCGCAATAATGTAAAAAAAATATCATGAAATGGTAAATTGAAACTAAGTATTTCGTTAAAATACAGCGCTTCATACTTCGGACTGACCGATTCCTTGAAAATAAAAAAGAGCCTGAGAATGATTTGATTGAAAAAAAAATATAGGTGCTTTAAATTTTTGAAACAAGATTTAATAGCCAAACCACCCAAATATGACAGATGGAAAATGCCTGACAGTGCAGTCTCCTCTGAAATTTTAAAGTGACAAGAATATTGTAGTAGCTGTACGTTTTGCATTGTATGATACGAAACGGTGTAAATGAGCTCGAACAGTATAATCTCCCATGTTCATAGCTCATTTAACAGAGACCTTTAACATGAAAGAACTTTCGATTTTCTGATTTCCCACACCAATGAACACAAAATAAATGCGCATTGCTCATTCTTTTTTGCAGACAAGAGGAACTCTTTACTCGTCAAACACTTGAGATTCTTCGTTTATGAATATTCATATTTTCTACTTTAAGATGAAGTGGTAAAGGATCAAATTCCACTGACGGAAAATATATGATAACCATGAATATTATTTAAGCATAATGTACTGGTTTTCATATAAGTAGGGAAGTGATTGTCGAGACCATGCTCCTCGATTCAAGATGAAAAGCTGAAGTGAGTGTTTTTTAGATAAGTAGATACCTAAATTACCTTACGAAGGCACCATTTAATGAACTGTTCATAAAAAAGTAAAAATACCAGCCTATCACTCTATAGTGGGACATAAATAGGATGTATTTTTTTGGGTTCCATTGCCAAATGGAAACGGAACCCTTATAGATTCGGCCTGTCTGTCTGTCCGTATATCACAGCCTTTTTACTCCGAGACTAAAGGCTCACACAGTTGAAGTTTTGAGAGTAGGTGCCTTCTATAAACCGCTACTCAAATATGATATGATATAATGAAAAAAAAAATAATAAGAGGGGCCCTCCATACGTGTCACAGACGGTTGGAAAAAAAATCTACGTATATAACTGTGTGGAGTGTCTATCAATAGCGCTTGAAAAATGATATCGAGGTTTCTTAAATACTTTTTTTAGAGTCAATGGTTGATGAGATATTTGCTTCCAAAGTTGTGAAAATAGTGTTCCCCCCGTCTAATTTCTAAAGAGGAAAAAGAAAAAGAGGAAAAAGAAAAAGAGGAAAAAGAAAAAGAGGAAAAAAATTAGGTTTGTAGAACGTAAAAAAAAAATTCAACGAAAATTGGTTTGAATAAGATTTGATGTTTAGTTTTTGAGATATGGGACTTATTCTCCAAACTGCAGCAGTAACTTTGTTTTTCATTAACATACTATGAAAATCAAACTTAGTATTGCTGTTGAGTGTAAATTTGCATTAATTATTTTTATTATATTTTTTGGTGCTACAGAATCCTGTGTGTTCAAGTCCGATTCAAATTTGCCGGTTTTTATTTATTGACTTGCTTGTTGGTCGAGGGGTCGCAAGCGCGACTACTGAGCATGGGGTCCGAGGTTTGATTCCCAGGTCGGAAAAGTGTGATTGGATTTTTCCTACAGGAATTTTCCCAGTAGCGGTCATAGAGTCTGGATTTGTGCCCGATTGATAGCAATAGGCTCGCCCCTTATTACATGGGTCATAAACATAACTGGCGAAATGTGGGTGTACTATTAGGTACACCTCTGCTTAACCCTGCGGGGATTACAGGCGTGATGTTATGTTCCGTTTTGTTTTTTTATTTATCATCAGTTCATTGAGGCCAGGGCAGAGCCATATTCTCAAACGGACAAATCCATACGTGAGAAATGAATTACCATACTAACACAGGCCAGATTGATGATTACTTACCTGATAAGTTAACTCTGTAGAATTAATTGTAATATAACATAAAACATTTAAATTACCATTAGTACAACAACGACTGCAATGGCAGTTTCATTTCAAAACATCTCGTAATAACACTACAAAATAATGAAACGCCAAGAAATTATAAAAGAGAAATTAAGAATTTCAAAACACCTCAGCTGTTACAAACAGAAATAATGTTCGTGTTTTATTATATTAATATAAAAGATGTAACGACCGTAATGTTGGCGACTCCTGTGGTGAAATAAACTTGGTTAACAACGTTGAAGAGTTTCCAAGGAATGTCACAGATAGTACAAGATTTCGACGAAGATTGACTTTCACCCATTTGTTTGCCGAATGAAAAGTAGTTTTAGTCATTTTAATGAATAAACAGATATATTGCGATCTGGTTGTCTGAAAAAATTAAGGCAAGCCTAGTTTTAATTAAAATTATTGTTTTTTTTTTTACTTCATCGCTTATATTATTACGTTAACCAAACGAAATCGACATAAAATGAACTTTATTTATTTTACTGTATATGTAAGTAGGTACACACAGTAGACACAGAACAATATCATATTATATTTGAGTACATAGGTACTGCTTACCTATAACTCAAACTCTACTCTATATACATAGTTTAAAATCCGACATATATATTAAGATTACTAAAAAAGAAACTATTGGTAAATGGATGGGTAAAGATCGATCTTAGACTAAGACAGAAGGTCGAATTAGCTCCGTACCTCTGTGGCTACGAAACAATTTAATTTGTGAAATTTTGACAAAGTCGAGAAGTCCTCTGGATGGTAAGAAGTTGTGGGAAAGTTTGACTCGCTGCAAAATGAAGTGCTAAGTTTTGTTGACGTCTTTTTCTAATTGGTTTATGCTGTAAGTTGAAAAAAAACCTGCCAAATATATAGATGAGACCGATATATATTTTGAAGAGAGAATGTTAGACGTGTCTTGAATATGTTATTTACAAATAATTTAAGAAATTCCATTTCTACTACCAGGTGAAAAATACAAATATTTTGTCCAAACTATTAGAAAACCAAGCCCCGGCAAATTCTCTATCTAAAATATTATGTTAAAATGTGTATGGCTTATAAAAAATCTAATCTAACCCACTGAATCTTTGACACTATCTGTGACACTATGGCGGTTTTCACACGACACCGCTTGTGGTCAAGCGGTGACGCGGATCTCAAGTCCCATTGGCTTGTATGAAATTCCTTGCCTAAAACGCACGTACAACGGCCGACCGCGCGATCGAGTGCCGCACGGCCACAAAATCCGCTTCGCCGCCTCCGCCCGACCACTCGGACGGATCGTCCTATGTCTATTATGTAAGTATAACATTTCTAATCATACTCACATAATCTACCTGTATAAAATTGCGAATCTTCCAGCCATATAATTCTATGTAATTACACTATTCGGTGTACTAATACCTTCAAAGCCATAGTTCTAATCGATAGGCTTTGTGCACTCACCGCAATTGATCTCCCAGAGTTGATACTGCCCGAAACAGGTTTGTGCTCTGAATCGTCCAAATTACGCTCCAATTGTAGAATCTATCTCCATCACAATAACCGTTAAGAAATAAGGACCTAAACAAAGTGCCATTCTATGAGCTATAATGAAGATGGATAAAAAATCGTTAAATCGGACTTCTCTGTAAAACTTATGTGTGGTCAAAAATAAAACCATGTGTCCACATGAGAACGTCCATCTGTCTTTCGTCTTTATAAATTTGATGGAGCTGCCAAAAAGCTTATAAAATTATTCAGTGGACAGATGAATACGAGTAAAAAGATATGGTTTCATTCGACTTTTGTGATGTTATTTCAATTATGATTTGATTACTAACAAAATCAATCCCTAATTAGCCTTTTCATTACAGCTGTAGCACTGTAAAAGAGAATGTAGAAAAAAGGTACATTTTGCGAAAGGTGCATTATGAGAAAGGTGCATTTTGAGAAAGGTACGTTTTGCGAATGGGGTACATTTTGCGAAAGGTACATTTTGCGACTGAACCTTTCAAACCTATCGTAAGATGTTCTAGAAATAGGGTACGCAATCTATACAAAACCAGTATAAGCGGATATCTCATTGTACATGAAATCCATACAAAGCGAGGCGATTTTATACTGGAAATGTATGTATAACTTGATGTGTCGCCGAGTGTACGTACTTTGCGATAGCGAAAGCGATTGTTTCTTGCCTAGGCCCACTGGTATCTTTTTTATTTCGTCAGATTATATTTTCGAATCAAGGGCCTGTTTTATGTCATTCTAGAATTTTTCATTTCAACTTTATTAGATTCCAGGTTGCTTGGTTTCTGTCGTCTTCTATTGTTAAATCTAAATTTTTATGGACAGTTTTTTTTAAGATCTTTTTTGCTGTAATATCTCTGGCTCTAATCTAAAATATCTATGTAAGTAACTTGATGATATTTCGGTCTTTTACATGAATTTTGCTTTTATTTTCATAGAGTTTACAATTCTCTTCAAACCCGAGGTGCTAATCAATAGGATTTGTGCACGTCAGCCGCCTCACCGCAGTCTATCTCGGTCAGCTAATACTGTCTGCAAACCGTACCTACCAGACCTTGTTTTGGTTTAATCCAGGAATGCCAATTTTAGACTGTCCGTTGTTGTTGCATCTGAATTAGTTTGGAATTACAAATTAAGTTTTTAGATGAGCTTCTGAATATTGGTTTTTAACCGACTTAAAAAAAGGCGGACGTTCTCAATTGTGTTGTATTTTTTTTTGTATTTGTTACCTCATATCTTCGTCATTTGTGAACCGATTTGAAAAATTATTTATCTGAAAGGATAAACTTCCCGATTGGACCATAGAAATTTCATCAAAATCGGTTTAGTAGTTTGGTTTTTAAATCAAAATAGCTAGAAAAATATGTCATCCAAGTAAAAGAAATTGCAAAATTGATACTTGACAAGGATTTGTGTGTGAAACTTTTTTTCCAAACAAAACACAAAAAAATTAAAAATAGCTTTACTTTCGGAAGTCGGTGACTATTTTTTGTTTCAATGACTTTATTGACACCGACTTCCGAAAGCAAAGTTATTTTCCATTTTTTTGTGTTTTTTTTGGAAGTCGGTTATTATTTTTACAAAAAAGTTTTGTATCCATCAACTCCCAGTTGTAAACGTTTCTTTATGCCTATTGTCCTTGTTTTGTGCTCCTGTCTCCTGCTGATATGGAGCCTCGAGTCTTGGCGCTTTTTTAGCGGTCGCCACTGTTGAGTCTGGCTTTCAGTTGCAGTGGTTTGAGAATAGTGTGGCGGGCTCATCCAAAAAAAAAAAAACAAGAATAATATTACTACTGCTATTTTAATTCAAAAGTATCTGTGAATTGATTTTTTATGGGAGATAGAATACTATTTTAAAATAACTTATCTGCATCTTACACAAGATTTCCAACAGTTATTTGCAAACTCGAGATCAGAATCGAGAGAACTTTCATCAATCAACTTCATTCCAGTGTTCCTTGTTCTTTTATTTATATTACTACATAGTATAAAACAAAGTCGCTTCCCGCTGTCTGTCTGTCCCTATGTATGCTTAGATCTTTAAAACTACGCAACGGATTTTGATGTGGTTTTTTTTAATAGATAGAGTGATTCAAGAGAAAGGTTTAAGTATGCAATTTGTTAAGGTTTTGTGTAAATTGTTTGAAATATGACGATAATTGTTGGAATTGTCGGAAAAAGTCAAGCCGCCTAATATGCTCTACTACCCGTGCGAAGCCGGGGCGGGTCGCTTGTTCATAATACTATTCAAAACTTTTATTCAATTTTAATCCAGTCCAGTTAACAGTACACCTGATTGTTTGTAGAGAATCTCGTTCGATAAATTATCGGGCTATAATACAGCTGTTCGAAACACATCTAAGGTTATATATCTAGAACTTTTATTCGCTTTTCTTTTAAACTTGGCAAGCTTGTCCTGCCTTGCACGGCTATACCTGAACCGGATAGTCACGTTTTAGTTTAAATCGAGTTATTTTCTTGTCTTAAGGTTTTGATGAGTTAATTCAACCTGAATTGTGATATTGTTTTTCTGTATTGTATTTTATTAACATTCACTTAATTTTGTTGATTGGAAAAAAAATGTATTTTATATAACACAAGATTCGCCATCATAATATAATATAACATCCCACCTTGTTATCCCCGTAAGGGTTAGGCAGAAGAGTAAATAAGCATTATTGTTGTGGTAAATCTAATTTCGTTCTTTCGAGTCAGCGAAGTTACTATTTATATAAAAAATACTCTGCTTAGTAGCAATTTAATTTAAAATAACTAACAATTTTAGATAAAACCTATCTTTTAAACGGCCTTTACAGATTTTTTTTCACATTCAAAAACTTTATTTACATTAACTATATACATTAATGACTAAAATTAACTAACTTCAAACTATAAAAGAGCATCAAAAAACTAATTAATAATTACTTTACAGTAATCCCAATTCATTACTCAAATTAATTAGCAATGAAAAGCTCTACGCAGTAAAAATCGAGCATAAAAGAAAAGTAAGGCTCCGGACTAATCTAGGAACGGGGAAAAGGTTTCTTTAGCGCTTTCAAGGCATTTACGGTATTAGCTTTACAATGCTTGGGCTTTGCATAAAGTATTTTAGTCTAATTGGGCGTTTCAGTTCAATAGTTCCGGACTCCTACGATAAATAGGACAAAACAAAGTCTTTTCGTGTGTGTCTGTTTGGCCACATTTGTTCTTTTCCAAACAATTTTATTAATCCTAGTGTTATTGCATTTGTTCATCAATTTCATAGTAGCAGCCACGGAGTCTGGATTAATGCCCGGTTGATGACAATAGGCTCGCCCCCTATTATATGAGACTTAAACATAACTGGTGAAATGTTGGTGTACTTGTTAGGTACCTACACCTCTGCCTAACCCTTTGATGATAACAAGGCGTGATGTTATTTTATATTATGATGGCGAATCTTTAAGCGAATTTATTGTAGATGGTTTATTATAACACTTACGAATTACTAAAAGTCTTTGTTATTTAACAAATCGTACAAAGCAAGGGCGGCTCGCAGATTAAAATAAATGATGAATATGATTGCCAAAGTGTAAAAAGTTGCAATTGGAGGTTGTACGAGCCCTTGCTTGCTAATACATTTGATAAGTTTCGATGGAAGAATAATATTCTTGCTGATTTCTTGATACAATATTTATTAAATGTAAAACGGTGTTTCTAATAAAACGGACGAAAGTGTACTCAAATATAATTAAATAGTCACTTTACAACAAGGTAAAAATGCTTATGCTAGTGACCTAAATGAATGTGCGATGTAATCGTACAGAGGTGCTGGTTTTGAACCCAGGACTTTCAGCATACATAGGTACACTCTACCACTGAGTTACACTCCCTACGATTCTCTACCACTATAATATAATTCCTTGTTATATATGTATACTATATACCATTCTCGTAGTATGAATGAATAAAAAAAAAATCAATAAGTTTATCCTAGTGACATTATTTGATGTTTGAAGATTGAGAAAGTGTTTTATTATGATGTATAGTAACGATTATTTTGAAAAGAAAACTATAAAACTGTTATATATTGTAATTTGTCAGTCCCTTGTCGCCTCAGCGTAATAAATAGGCGTAGATTTACAAGTTGTTTCATAAATCACAGTACAGGTTGACTTTTGATGCCTGATTTTGTATTTTATTTAGGTTTCTGTGGTAGGGTGGTAAGTATGACAAATGTATTAGCACGAATATCATAAATCTTAGGATGTGATGAATTTGTATAAAATATTACTTTTTTCTTCTCTAGAAAGACGAAGGGGTTATGAATGGCAAACTATATTGCGTTGCGAGGGTGTCAGATGTCATATTGGAAGATTAGTTTGTGAATAAAGGTGTTTTTTTATTAGTCTTCAAAGCATCATCTGCCAGGCCTTTTCCCAACTATGTTGGGGTCGGCTTCCAGTCCAACCGGATGCAGCTGAATAACAGTATTTTACATGGAGCAACTAGCTATCTGACCACAACCCAGTTATTACTGGCTAATACGATACCCCTTGGTAAGACTGGATGTCAGACTATCGGGTTACTTGACTTCCTGTAACGACTGTCAAAGATCTACAAATTAATGACAGCTGAGACCAACGGCTTACCGTGCTTTCCGATACGCACTTCTGATTTTTCTGAGTCATGTGTGTGTTGTATAATTTTATTATCACTTGCTTCGTTGAAGGAAAACATCGTGAGGAAACCAGCATGCCTAAGAGATATTTCTCGGCGGAATGTAAAGCCAAGTCAGAGGCCCATGGGCGACATAAAAACTCTAAAACCAGGTTAGGCACTAACCATAAAGAAAGATAAAGAAAGAATCACTAAAATACATACCCCTATGAAATAAATCTCACACTTTTGATGAAACCCTGTCACGAGATCCATAACTTAGTAATCAGAGGCAAAACTGACATAAATATAAAAAAAAAATGGTCATATAACCTTCATAAAGCGCTGCTTAACTGTTAATATCAGTAAGGACGTGTGCCCTATTAAGGTTGGTTTGAGCTCAATAAAAGTGTTAATGAAGTCATAAGTGTGGCCTACAGGAAGCCACGTGAGATCATAAAGGATAATGAAATTCTTTATTAACTATGTCATACTGAAATATGTGTTCTGGTATGATGAATGAGTCATTATTTTTGTTTGATTAGGTGTCATTGTATATCTAATAAGTGTTAGTAATTTGGATGATGAAATGTTTGATAATAGTATTTGGTTCGTTGAATTGAAAACATTACTTTCTAAAACACGATATTCGTACTTATCAACGCTTTGACAGAAAATGAAACAGAATATTTTTGATTCATAACATAACATTACACCTGTAATCCCCGAAGGGTTTTGTCAGATATGTTTTGAAGTCCCATGTAATAGGGGCGATCCTATTGCCATCAACCGGGCACAAATCCAGACTTCGTGGCTGTCACTGAGAATTTTTTGATGCAAAAACCCAATAACACTTTGCCGACCCGGGAATCGAAGCCAGCACTCCATGCTTGCGACCACCAACAAGGCACACAATTCATGGTTGTTTTTCTGACTGATTAACTAGAATTTAGATGAAAAGCTCCCACCAACTACACCAACCTTTATTCAAATGTTGCTTCATTTTGTAAGTGACGTTAACTGTCTGTCTAATAAACACATTGCCAATTCCTTTACACGAAATTAAGAACCACTATCTAATAAATTTGTGCAAGTAATATCACACAGGAAATTGTTTGATCGACGAGCGACACGGTTACGTATTTTATTGCGATACGTTCATTGAATAAGTCAGGTATTCCTAAGAGCTATTAGAAACACAATTCATCATCTGCCTTGCCTATCCCAACTATGTTGGGGTCGGCTTCCAGTTTAACCGGGTTCACCTGAATACCAGTATTTTACGTGGAGCGACTTCCTATCTGATCTCCACAACCCAGTTAGTACTAGGTAATACGAAACCCCTTGGTAAGACTGGTTGTCAGACTTTCAGGCCACTGACTACCTTTAACAACTGTCAATGATCTTCAAATGACAGCCGGGACCAACAGCTTAACGTGCTTTCCGAGGCACGGAGGAAACTCGGTGTGTAACGGGTCACCTATCCACAGACCAACCTAGGCAAACGCGGCTTTACCTAAAGATTGACCCGAGCTGCTGTTATTTTTAGCCACGAGCCTGTCACAAACTTGATATAATACTTCGTAATTGGCGTAATGTTTAGTATAATCATTTTATGTACTGTCAGCTGTGAAGCTACCTATCATATAATAAATAAATATTTAAAAAAAAAATTGTATTGTGATACACCTCACCGACTGTCTCATTGGTTTAGTGTTGGCAAGTGTGACTTCTGAGCCTGAAGTTATGGGTTCGACTCTCAGGTCGGGCAAAGTCTTAGTGGGTTTATACATACATGTAGAATTTCTCAGTAGTAGCATGTCCGGATTTGGCCCGGTTAATGGCAATAGGCTCGCCCCCACTTTCTACAAGGGACTTAAACATAAATGGCGAAATGTGGAAGTACTATTAGGTACACCTCTGCCTAACTCTTCAGGGATTACAGGCGTGATGTTGTGTTTTAAGATTTATGCATTCTAAAAAATCATTCTACTAGTAACGAACGTAATAAGGAAATGGAGAAGTATTTTCAATTAACACTTTAATTCGTATTCCAATGAAGTTTTTATTCGAACAAAGAGCGCTAGCTAATATCGTAGGTTTTATTATATTTTTTGCGTTTGTTATTCAAAGGACTGTTGGATTTTTTCCTTTTAGCGAATGAATAAGTGATGAAAATGGTTAAGGCTATTTCCAGTTGAATCAGTTATTATTGGATCGAGAATAATATCTGAAGTATGAAAAGCCACCGCACCCATCTGCGGTTACACTGGTTTCATTTCAAAAGAGTACTAATTACCTAATGTATCGCTGATGCTACGGACATTCGCAGAAATAGATAGTCGAGTGAACTGCAGTAAGTTCATACAAATGTAATGGGAAAATTGAGCTTCTTGAATCAATGTTCTATGCGCCCTAGATGGGGCAGAGGGCATCTACACAGTAGTCCTTCATCGCGAACGATCTTCAATATAATCTGGATCTCTTCAAAGTTCGAGTGACTCGGTTTCTTCTAGGCAAGCGTGCTCCACCCCAGGCCGCATCATCGATTCACATCCGGCGAGTTGCGCCAAACGCAAGCCTATTTAGTATTAAAAAAAAAAAAACAATAGTAATATGCTTATAAAAATAGAGCGTAAGCCGACCCTTGCCGACCTAGGCAGATGTTTATGTTTATGTTAGTAAATGAAAGTCAATAAAAACTTATGGCTTTTAGGTCACTCAACGCATTTAACGTAGGTTTTAAGATGTTCTCCTAATCAAGTGAACTAATTTAATAGAAAACTACTTAGCTTTATATTGTTTACATTGGCATGCTTCAACTTACCACGAAGTCTTGACCTTACAATGTTACGATTATCTTAGCTAATTAATCTATGCGTACTAAGTGGATGGGTAGGTTGTGATGCCAAAGACGTGCTGTCTTAAGTGCTAAGAAAACGTGTCTTTTATCTCAAATAATTTTCTAAGTATTTTTAACCCTAGATCACATTCATCTATCTTGATAGATTCAAATCTCGCTGATATATTCATTCTTTTTCATACTTTTCAGCACATTTATGTTTAAATCGACTTTATCCTCCATTAACATATTAAAAAATGTAGAAAAAACCCGTGACTTACATTAGCTTTCTGCCAAGATGTCAGTTTGTTTTGATTGATCTTACTCGTTCTAGGCACTTGAATGGGGTATGGTTAGGTACGGCAATAAGATTTTCTTACTCTTATCTTAGCCTTAATGTTCAGTAAGTAAGTAAGTAAGATTTTGTATTTTGTTTTTTTTTTGTTACTATTTTGCTTGATGATCTCTTGGTTTTTTGACAATTAATAAAGATACATTTCAAATAATTTATTAAAATATTAGCATGTATAGGCCGATTCTTAGTTATGTGGTAAAGATTCATATGGATTTATTTGGTTTAACTATAGAAAAGCTTTTTTTTAAATTCTAATTACTTACTTTAAGCAGTTTTTTTTAATAGTTAGTATTTATACTAGCTGTAGCCCTCGAACTTCGCCAGCGTGAAATTATTATAAAAATATTACTTCCCAATTGGACGGGATTTGTGAACATTTTCAAGGGTTTCTTTTTCTAAAATAAAAGTAAGTAAGCCTAACTTACTCCTTATAACAGAAAATATCTCCCAGTAAAAGTCCCGTCAGAATAGGTCCAGCCGTTTCGGAGATTAGCCGGTACAAACAGCCAGAAACACAAATAAAATAAAAACTTTTTTGCAAAAAAAAACCGACTTCCAAAAAAAAAACACAAAAAAAGTGGAAAATAACATTACTTTCGGAAGTCGGTGCCAAAACAGTCAATGAAACAAACGAACGAAACGAAGTCGGTTTTTTTTTGCAAAAAAGTTTTTATTTTACCCTTTTTAGTTATAGTATCACACACAAATCCTTGTCAAGTATCAATTTCGCAATTTCTTTTACTTGGATGAAATTTTTTCCAGCTGAACCGATTTTGATGAAATTTCTATGGGACCAATCGGGAAGTAGATCCATTCAGATAAAAGAAGAATTTTTCAAATCGGTTCATAAATGACGGAGATATGAGGTAACAAACACAAAAAAAAAAACATACTACCGAATTGAGAACCTCCTCCTTTTTTAGAAGTCGGTTAAAAAAGGGTAACAAATTTAAAAAAAAGTTTTTTTTTGTTATTGTAGGTACCGTATTATAATTATATTATATTTCAAATGCATTCAATAAAAAGCTGTCATTTTGAAATTACAAACAGACACTTCAATTATTATATGTAATTGTAAAGATCATAATCCTGTAAACTGTACAATAAGAAAGTATGAACGTTTCGACGAGCATCTAGCACTTTCTACAGTTGACATAACAAAATCCTTAATATCCGGCCTAGTTTAGAATTTCAGTACCAACAAACCGCTATTTTAAGCAAAGTATCTACGGAACAATGACCCAGAAAAAAAGTATTCGTCTCGGCAGACAAATGGCCTCGTCTACCAACTTTCAAAGGCTTCATTCTTTCCTCCATTTTGGACATTAGCCGCGTTTGAAACATTTTTTCTTCGTAAACGAGACTTTATAGTTAGCGAAACTCAGTAAATGTGCTCGATTGCCAAGAGCTTAGCCGTGAAATATCGAAAAACCATCAATTTGCATAGCTATTGGTCTCAATAGGCTCAACTTGGCTGTTTCGAGGTCTGCCAACTAATTTGGTAACAAAAGACCGCAATGTATTTACATTTGACGATCCCTTTTTGTTGTTGTCTTGATAAAGGATTGCGATCGGAAATCTTGTGTTGTGGTATTAAACTTTTATCAGTCTGTGGTTACATTTATGGATATTGCTTAAGTCAAAGACATAACCAGTGCCATACATAAGTCGGAACTAAATTACAAAACATTCGAGCAATTAATTTACTGATTTTTTAATTCTATTTTAGTCCGGAATTTGTGAATATTATTTGGGTCGTACCTCTTCTAGGTCAAGCGTTTTACGCTGAAACATTTGAAGCATTCATTTAATTAGGAGCAAAGTTTCTTTTCAAGATAAAAAAACGTAATTAAAAATATTCTTAAACTTGCCTTTAATTTTTTTGTAAGACGTAGCGTCTACAATGTTTTTTTTTTCAAGTTGTTTCCTATTTTTTATACTTTTACTAGCGACCCGCTCCGGCTTTTCACGGGTGCAATGTAGATAGTAATGTTTTCCCTACTATAATATGCATGTATTATACATATAAACCTTCCTCTTGAATCACTCTATCTATTAAAAAAACCGCATTAAAATCCGTTGCGTAGTTTTAAAGATCTAAGCATACATAGGGACAGACAGCGGGAAGCGACTTTGTTTTATACTATGTAGTGATAAGCCTTTTTGCTCAGCCATAGAAAGGCTTCCAATTAGTCTTTTCATCGCGTGCGGTGCGGCGGTTATTTCTATCAGTTTTAAGAAACCATTTAGTATCATTTGCCATCGACTTCGTCGTATCGGAAAAGTATTTAAAAAAGCAAAGAACCAAGGCTTTAAAAAAATATCTATGAAAGTTGAAGTTTCTTACCAAGTTAAAAGATTGAGCTATTAATAAAAGTGACTGGTAATCTAATTTTTCTTCCTCTTCGTGTTGCTGGCACTTCCACTGCTTCTTCGGTGGCAGCGCAGAGGTTTTTGGGGACAGGATAAAAAGTGGAGTATTGTTTGTGACACAGCTAAGGAATAAAAACAATGCCTGTAAAAAATAAACTTAATAATTTAAATGAAAAAAGTGAAAAGAATGTTGAGAGGATAAGAAAAAGGCGACAAACAAAAGCTATCTTCAAGACAGATGTGAGAGGCAACGCCGGGAGGGGACAATGAAGGCTATTTATACAGTGTCCTCGATAGTGATGTTCTTTAGAAAAGTCAGGTGCGTAGCACTCGTAACCGGAGTGCGTGTATGACCAGATAGTTGACCCGCGCAACTTCGTCTGCGTAACATTTTTTATTGATGCTCCGCTCCTATTGGTCGCAGCGTGAACCAGTAGTTCCTGAGATCAACGCGTAATGAAAGGAATGTGTAAGGTTCGTAGCAGGTGACGTTCTGTAGTTTTTGCCTACCCCCATGGGAAAATGGAATGAGTTTATGTATTTATACTTTAAATATCAAATTATTCCCACAGACCTCGAAATGGACAATTTGGGAATGAATAAAACGCAAATTGGAAAAGTATTAAAATAATTACGCACCATTAAAACTGTTAATTTGTTAAGTTAAAATTAAATGGAGGATGAAACGAGTTTTTAATTGGAAAAGGTACCATGTGTTCGATAATTCGATTAGTGGTTGAAATCATTATCGCTTTGGTCGAATTTTCTACTCGGGTTCCCATAGTTATATGGCAAATGTTTCGGAAGTGTCCTTTATTATATTGAAGGTAAAACGAACGAAACGAAAATGGGGTTAGTGAGTGTCCATCCGGCTAATCCTCTGAAAATTTTAAGTGCTCAAATTAGCCAAAGAAGTTAACTGTTGGAATCTCAGTCACCGTTATTTATCTATATACATAGTGTAAATGGAAGGGTGTCTCGAAGCCGTCCACCAAGCATTCTGTACATCAAAATAAGTAACACTGCCCAAAATTAATTGTTGGGAAACGGCCTTTTATTGGTGTAAAAATCATAGTTTACGGTAGCGCTCAATGTAATGCACTCAAAAAAAAAATCATTGATGGATGCACTGTATATTACAGAGGTTATGGAGGTATTAAAAGTAACGTTATAACATTTAAAATTTGTATTAAAAGTATAACGTGTGAAAACGTTGGAACGTTGACATTCAATATCTCCGTAACTAGAAGGTTCCCAGGTATGGTCCAGATAAAACTAAATGGTGTTTCGAACGGAAATACTTGTAGGTTTTTCTTTAGTAACGTGGCGTTTAAGAAGAGTTCAGGGGTTAAAACATGTTACTCGGCAATGGTTGGCTGTCTTAATTAAAGCAATAAGGATTTTAGTTGCTGTTTTAGTTTGCTTGACATTTAAAATGAACTGTTCAAATAAAAAAAAATGAACAAATCGTTCTAAATAAATAAGTCTATCATTCTTACTGTAACTTTGACTTTGCCAAACAAAAAAAAAGGACAAATATTATTGTATTCCAAAAAACGCCACTTATCCAGGCATTTTTCATGAAACATTCTTATTTTTAGAGTTATGTTAAAATAAATTGAATGTTTATTAATAAAATACTTTCATCAAAAGAGTTTGATACAAATTACGTTTAACAAAACATAAACGTTACTACATGGTTAAAGTTAAGTCGTTTTAATCCTCTTAAAGGGTCATTGTACTCATTATAACCAATAACTTTTACTATGGGACCAACCCTGAAAAAAAAAACAGCTGTTCAGTACATTTTGACGAGTAGGCGAACATAAATGTACTGAACAGCTGATTTTTTTTTCGCCATTTCGGCATTTTTTTTCATTTAACCATGTATAATATGTTTCATAAAAATTGTTTCAGTTGTACCTACGCTTCATTTTGAAGTCTCATGTTACTTCCTTCCCC
This sequence comes from Standfussiana lucernea, assembly GCA_964057025.1. Classification (NCBI taxonomy): domain Eukaryota; kingdom Metazoa; phylum Arthropoda; class Insecta; order Lepidoptera; family Noctuidae; genus Standfussiana; species Standfussiana lucernea. Next base: position 5,565,073 of record OZ059804.1, on the reverse strand, counting down.
CGGTTTTTGGTGATAATGCATGAACGCATAATTAGAAGAAGTTTGCAGCACACAAGTTACCATAACGTAAAATCACACCTGTTTAATGTTGTAGTTTGGACACCCACACAACTCTGTCTTCCAAGTCACAGGTGAAAACCTAGTTTGGGAGCCAGTGCACCTATCTTTGGGACATAATGTCTGTATGTTGTATCCTAAGATGTCTGTCACAATGTTGTCACTGTATTGAAATGAAGAATTTTATTTATTTATTTACCCACATTTTGCCAGTTATGCTTAAGTCCTAGTGAGCCCATTACCATCATCCGGGTACGGATACAAACTCCGCGGATGCTACTGAGAACCCATGATAGCACTTTTCTTGAACTTGGAATCGAACCCAGCACTTCATGCTCAGCAGTAGTAACCAACGATGTATTCCACAACTTACCAGTAGCTAAATATTCCTCGAAGCGACTGCCTCACGTTAAACTTGTAAAAAACTCAATAAAGACGAAATTAAGGCCCGACAAAACGTTAACAAAGAGGCGGTATCTAAGTTTTAATCTCGTTCTACCCACTGCAATGTTGCACATTGTATTATGCGATCCGCAAGTTGGCTTCCTTCCTTCCCATATAAAAATGCATTGCATATTCCCGGCTTTTATGTAAAACAGTTTTTGAACTTAAGCCTTTTTACCGCGGAAAAGGCAAAAAATGTTTCAACGGAGAAATCTCGTTTTTACTTTATACTAGGATTTGTTCGTTTCCTTGATTTCGCCTGTTCATTGCTATAGTCGTTTTGGCTGGGGAATTCTTGGCAAGCGCGGTCGGAGCCTCGGGTACAATAGTGCCGGTTGAATTTCAAGCAGTTTCTACGTTTCGAGTTCCTTGGCTGTGTTCTTAATGTTTTTAAATTTATTTTTTGCTCTAATTTAGACGTGTGTTTTGTACTGTTACTTGCATTTTAGATCACGTTCGTATCTATTTATTTGAAGTTAGTTGCGAAATTGTTACAAGCATCCGTAAACAATGACTGTGTATAATTTTCACAAGAATAGAGGGTGTTTCTCGCAAATGTTCAAGTCGTCCTGATCCAACATAGACTGGGGGCAAAAATGAATGTATACAGGGTGTAGACGGACTCTTTACGAAGCCGTCCACCAAGCATGCTGTAAAGGTATAACATTTAAAACTTTATTTAAATAACAACGTGCGTAAAAAGTTGTAACTTTGTCTTTCAAAATCTCCGTAACCAGAAGATTTCTAGGTATGGTCCAATACAGCAAAATGATCGATGAAAAAGTTCATCTCGGCTTCGTTGATGGTGTTTTTACAGCCTTTATTTAGCCGTCAAATAAGGTCAACCCGGACATGTGTGTAGCATGTCTTATTTACTTTATCTATAACATATTTACGAGAAATGCACCATTTCCATAGTATAAAAGTTATAGCATGAAGGACAATAAAATGAAAAAATCCCCAACTACTCAGCATCAATCAGCTCAATTCCACAATAACCACAAGAGGACTGATAGTCAACCAGCTCGCACATACACTCACCACTTTTCGTCGTATGAGTTACAGGTGTACGTGTACGACATCCCGATACGGACGTCAACGTTGCTCCAATAAATGTAACTGTTTCATAACAGTGTTGAGTATGAAGAGATACAATATTATTAAGAAGTTGTTGAGGTATGTATTTTAAAATAATAAAATGTTGAGGCACTTTACTTTCTGTATATAATGGAGCTCGTGACTAAATAATAAAGTGACTCGTGACTAAAATAAGCAGCCGCTCAAGTCAATCTTTAAGCCGTGCTTGCCTAGGTGGTTTGTGGTGGGTGACCACCCATTACATACCGAGTTTCCTCCGTGCCTCGGAAAGCACGTTAAGCTGTTGGTCCCGGCTGTCATTTGTAGATCTTTGAAAGTCATTATAGTCACTGGCCCGAAAGTCTGACAACCAGTCATACCATAGGATATCGTATTATCCAGTACTAACTGGGTTGTGAGGGTCAGACAGGCAGTCGCTCCATGTAAAATACTGGTATTCAGCTGCATCTGGTCAGACAGGAAGCCGACCCCAACGTAGTTGAGAAAAGTCTAGGTAGATGATGACTTTCTTTATTTAATTTCATCACCACAGCACTCAACACGGGTGATAAAAACATTACGAGTAAACAGGCAGGTCTTGAATTGAAAAAAAAAATTACACATTTAACATTCGGCCACCCGAACTGGTCCGATGGATTACAGCATGTACCGTCCTACTGAGAGTGCTACAAAAACATCATCCCAGCAACAAAAACATCATAGGCTGGTTATGTTTATGACAGAAAGAAAGAAAGAACAAAAACATTATTTGTCGCAGAGACATGACGCCAACGAGCTGTTAATCCCGCCACCTGTCGTGGTATGTTTATATCTGTACGTGTATGACACCCTGACGTGAACGTCAACGACGACGTTCCAACGCACCTGAGTGTATGTCACTTGTGCTATAACAGACGTAACTTAAAGTTAAAGGATAGGAAAGGAAGAAGGTTTTGAGGGAAAATATTTTAATAGTTTTTTTTTTGTAATATTATTAGTTTCAAATGTATTTGCTGACCGTAAAATATTTTCACTATTACGTTATTTTCGCCGAAATATTTTTACTATCATCATCATTCAGCTAAAAAACGTGTACTTATTTAGGCACAAGCCAAAACACAGTTTAATTTGTTCTAAACTCGCAATAAACGTTTGCAAGCAATACCTTCGCTTTAATTTGAAATCCCCCCACTATTCCAATTTAACACTAAATAGAGCGTTACATAAGGTATTCCCAAACACCCATCCTCTACGCTAGGGAATAGAGTTTAGCGTGCATTCTGCAGCATAGTGCAATGCTAATGATGTTTGTTCGCCGCTAATTAGCTCGGGGCCGAACTGACCTGAACGAGTGCGCGACAATCACATGTTCGACACAAACTAATTTTAAAGTTGTGGGTTTGCTACGAAAATGTTGAGCGGAAAGGATTACACTGCTACGGTGCTACGGCGTAGCTCGTAGGGGACGTCATTTCATATCAGGCTACGATGTCGTAGCAAATATTTGCTACGTTACTCTAGTCATTATTATAATATTTACAATTTCGTTTGTAATATTTTTTTTTACTGTCATTATTTTATTTTGTGAAGTCTCAATATGTATAAACCAAATTGTAAATAATAATGACTTTTAGCAAAAAGTTTTTCACGAAGGCTCAGAAGTCCAAAATCAAGGTTTACCAGAAAGCTATGGAGCGTAGCATTTTAAACATCAAAGTAACCGATCGAATGCGCAACACCTCAATACGCTGCAAGACAGGCATCGCCGATGTTGGTGAAAAATCTGCGAGGTTAAAATGGGACTGGGCGTGTTACATTTCCAGGTTGTCCCAGGACAGATCGGTAGGAAGGGTGGAAGGCGAGGCCTGAAGACGGTCGTCGTCACCGAGGCAGACCCAAGAAACGCTGGCCAGAGAAGGCGAAACACCGGGAAAGTTGGAAAAGGAATAGAGGAGGCCTTTGGCCTGCAGTGGGACAGAATAAGGTAATTAAAAAAAAAGTAAATGAAAGTCTTCTTCTTTATCGTGTGGTTAGTACCTAACCTGGTGTCAGAGTTTTTATGCCACCCATGGGCCTCTGACTTGGCTTTACATGCCGTCGAGAAATATCTCTCAGGTATGCTGGTTTCCTCACGATGTTTTCCTTCACCGAAGCAAGTGATAATTTACACAATACGCACATGATTCCGAAAAATCAGAGATGCGTGCCTTGGGTTCGAACTCGAGACAAAAAAAAAAAAAAAAAATGAAAGTGAATTCCTTATTATTGCAGTGAGATCAAGATACAGCTTCCATACTTAATAGATACATCTACAATAAGGCTTATAGTCAAGATTACAATACATTTAGCTACAGAGGGCCCGTATGAATATTCAGGGAGAATATTGCATGTCAATATGCAGTTTAGTACAGCATTAATGATGTTAGCTCGCCATGAATAAGTTACATTATGTCGGTAACAAGAGAGGTATGAAACAACAGCATGTTGATCAATTACATATTTTGGCAAAGATGGTGTTTTGAAAGAAAACTAAACGAAATACTACACGTTCATACACAAACACACATATTTTTCCCATGGGGGTAGGCAGAAACCCCAGAACGCCACCGGCTACGATCCTTATACAACGTGGCGCCGACAATACGACAATAAATGAAAACACGGGTAATAATAGTGCATAGGAATATTTTTAAACTCTCCATATCAAATTAATCCTAACATCGAAATTAAAAAAAAAAAAACTAAATGGCATTAAACTGTTAACGAAATACAACACCATTTATTAATATTGGTTTACTAACCTAAGGTATAATTTGCACTAATTCGCGTCTGGAAATAACATTTAACGTGTTTATACCAATGCGGGGGTCGCTAACCTGTCGGTGCCAGCCTACTAATCTACATCATGTAGAAAATTCTGAATATGAAAACTAATGTCCTGTGACTAAACTACTGGATATATTCGATTGAATTTTTGTATGCAGACTGGTAACGGCATGAGGTATACGCAGTTTAATTTATTGTCGTAGTGTCGGCGCCACCCTGTATACTACTTTTGCCTCGTTCACGTTCATGCATCTGTTCATACACGACATACATCTGGGTCAATACTATTGCGTCAATAGTATCTACGGTCACCAATTTAAATTCAAAGTTTGATATGACGTATTGTTAAAATATGCATATACACTTTAAAAATAAAGGGCCAAACAGTTCTGTTTTAACTCCGAATTATATGGCCACACGACAAAATTGGAAAAATAATAAGCATACATAGTGCAAGTAAGAAAAAAACTAAATATTTTCATTTGAAAATAATTATTAAATCGCATCTATCACACATCAACATGAATATCTAATAACTCATTAAACGCTCATGTTTAATAATGCCAGCAGTCTTCAACAGATATCCAAAAAAAAAATACAGGCTTACTCACATAACTTAATTAGCAAATTAATGGCATACGCAACAGATAACTGCAGCTACACCGGACACCGGATGTTAGCTGTTAATCAGATAATAATCCAAGTTTTGAACGGCATTCAGGCTAAACTATACAACCGATGCTGGTAATGGGCCTGTTGCACACATCCTTTTGTTTAGTTTTATGAATAGTTAAAATTAAATGTTCATGTTTCGTCAAAAGATCATCACCATCATTATCAATTCAGTCCGGAATCATCCATGGGTATTGGCTTACCTTTCTTCTGCCATACTTCAGATAATGTCAAGAGATAGTACACAGAAATATTTTCAAAAAAAAAAACGAAGCAATCCAATGTAAAATAGAACTACACAGGAGATATAACAGTCAGTGCAGTATTGCAAACAACACAGGTGTACTACCTCTTCCGTCAACCTCATACCCCGATGGGACGGCAATCCGATATGGTCTGGAGTATTAGCGCAGGATCAATGGCTTAACGAAGTTTCTGAGGCATGGAAGTGTCACACCACGTACAGTCACGAGCACCAATATGTAACCACCAAGCAACTTTTAAAAGCGATAATCGGCAACTATTATGTTTAAAATTGTATGCCGTTTTGAACATAGTATTTTGGAACTCCTATTTTTATGAAATAGATCCTATCTCCAAGTTACAGTCGTTATTTCTCGCGAAAATTGCTTTTGAATATTGCAAAGTGTATACATGTACAGTGCTCGTGACTGTACTTCCAAACTCCGGGCTGCTACTGATTAACTCCTAACAGGAAAACCGGATAACACGTTACCCGACCTGGGAATCGAACCCTGAATACATAAAAGAGACTTACGGTGCAGTCACATAGTGCAATAGGGAAGTCATAAGAAGCTATTGTAACACCAATGAGTACTACATATTATATGGCACATGTGGTCGACATGACAACTGAACGCGTACGAAAGTTGCTTTGGAATACAAGGTGTAAACGGACCCTTCACGAAGCCGTCAACCAAAGGTTCTGTACATCAAACTAAGTAATTCGACGCAAAAATTATTGCTGGGAGACGAAATTTTTTTTAGGGTGTAAAATCACGTTTTACGGTAGGACTTTATGTGACGCACTCAAAACATTGTGTTGATGGTTGCATTTAATAGTACGGGGGTCGTGGAGGTATTTAAAGTAAAATTTTAACATTAAAATATAAATATACTAGCTTATGCCAGCGGCTTCGCCCGCGTGGAGTTCGATAATTGACCCAGGGGTCGTTCTACCGGGATTAAAAGTAGCCTATGTGCTATTCCAAACTATAATCTATCTCTGTGCCAAATTTCATCCAGATCCGTTCAGCCGTTCTGGCGTGATTGAGCAACAAACATCCATCCAAACTTTCACATTTATAATGTTATTTCACATTTATTTTATTTATAGATATAAGTGAAAAAGTTGGAATTTTGACCCCCAATATCTCCGTAACTAGAAGGTTTTCAGGTACGGTCTGGAACAAAAAAAAAAAGATCGCAATGACAGTGATAACAAGTGGCTTTCGGCTTCGTCAGGGGTTCTTTTACACCCATTACAGGCTCCATTAATCTTAAATACGACCTTCTCGCTTTTAATCAGCCTCCGTCAGTAATATTATTAGAAAAAGTACGGATTATTCCAAATGATTCCTTACAGCGACTTCAATCCCGCTTTTCTAGTATGACTCACATTAAATGAATTTCCTCTTCGTTCCGGCTCGGCGGAGTAATCCTTCTTAACAAAAATATCTTAATAAAATGTGGAAATGAGGAAATTACGGCGCGTTATAGGATGAATTCGGAATATAGAAAAGAAGGCTTGGCATGAAATGGTATTTAATTAACAGTGTTATAAAAGGCTTCTTGTAAGAAACCTTGGTTTTGTAGATAGTAAAAAAATCGTTTATTTGCTTTCAAATAAAAAATAAGATTTACAACAAAAATGAGCCTTAAGGTTAATAAAGTTGTATGTTATAGTTGCAGCCAATACCTAAGCTAAGATAACTTAATTTCTTGTAATTATAGCTATCGGCGCCCACCCTCATTATTTAACTAATGTTATTGAGCCTGGTTTGAAGAAAATCTATATCAGGACTATTGAAATAAAAAAACATTTTGCATCACCAACATGAGTGGTCAGTAAGGTACACAAATTATAAGTACAGTAATAATTTGGAATAGTTATGAAATATTGAAACAATTCAAAGTACAATTAGTTCAACATTCTATATTGTTTTATACTAAGCAAATAAATTAGGAACCACTTAAGTGCAAAACTAGAATTAAAATTAACAAAGAAAAGAAAACTATTAATAAACAATGAAAACATTACCCTCCTTCTCGGTCAGTCGGGTAAGAACAGATAAACGGTGTTGTTAAAGCGTGTTCATGAGTGTGTGTGTGTGTCTGTGTGAGTGTGCGTTTGTGAGTGTGTGTGTGTGTGTGTGTGCGTAGATATTTCTTGTACAATACTCTGTATTATGTACAACACAGGTACTCTATCGAAACAATTAACTAGCTTGTGACATATCACCATCATCATTTTACTGACCTTATACCAATTAATTCGGGGTCGGCGCAGCATGTCTTCTTCTTACATACTTCTCGTTAGCTCGTCAGCAGTCCCCTCTTTTCTAGCCACATCATCCTTTATACAGTCCAACTAACTAACTAACTTAACTCGTAACTTATGCTCGTGACTGTCACTCCTAATTCATCAAATATTTACTGACTACCTGTAGGCAACACTCACTTAACAAGCATTAAAAAAAGCAAGACATAAAACTTAGTAAGTACCCCAAAAGAGCACCTGCTTTGTCACAAACAAAACTGACTAGCCTATCCCGCGCAATAACTCGTACTGTCAACACCCATTGACCGTTTTCAGCATCTCCTATAAAAACTATAGTAACCTTTTTCAGAAACGAGAGCCTTTTTATCGGAAAGGTTTTGAACAGAACTGTTATGGCCGCCAAACGGACACCTGTGACTTCTAAAGACGAGAATACGATGTAATTTGAGATTACAAACGTGATTCTCTCCGTGTTAGACGAAACATTCAGTTTATACGTGTTGTTCCGTTGTCTTGGCTAGCTGAAATAGGTACTACGTTTCCTAATCTAGATTCTGGGAACACGACGTTTTATGTCTCATTTATTATTCATTGAAATTGTTTGGTACGCTCTGATAAATTCGTGTCTATGTTCTTGCAAGTATTCTCTAGTTTTGTTTACACTTGCTTAGGTTGAGGATTGGTAAAACCGTTCTGGACAGATTGCTGGACACGGACACCTCCATTCAATCTGTTAGTGTCTGGTGGTGTTCATGTTCCGGTTGCACCGTTCTAGTTCACTTAAGACAATGCATTAATGAAGTCTTATTTGAAAAGGACTATCTAGTTCGAAACTTAAGAAAAAAGCTCTTAATATCTGAATAGAACTCCTGCCTAACCTTCATTCACACAATTTTTATTTATAAGTCGTTCTCCGCAACCTAGTGAAATGATAGATTCATTTATTCATCAACTCGTCTTCGATCGGTGCGAAATACGGAACACACCGTCTTGACATAAAACACACTTGCTCTGATTGTAGGTACCTACTATGTACTGAATTATGTGACCCTTGATGTCCGTATGTACATAATCTATACATTATGTATGTCAGGGTAAAGGAAGGGTCTCGTCAGTTATGTAGGGAATTTTGCAGATAGTCACATGCAAAATACCAAGGTTTATCAAGCTATTTTGGGTATTGAATGGAATTGTATTTGGATTATTTAACCTTTTGAAATATCCTTGGGATGAAACATATATATTTTCTTCGTATCGTTTCTGCTTCAAATAATTATACTATAACTTTACCTAATAATCATTCTCCTGTTCTTATCCCAATTGATTTGTGGTCGGCGCAGCATGTCTTCTTGTCCATACTTCTCTATTACTCGTCATCTCAGCATTCAACCTCTTTCTAGCCATATCATCCTATGACTTTGCCTCGCACCGTAATTAAAATAATGTGAACCATGTAACCATGGCGGTAATGGGCTTACCTGACGAAGTTGCGCAAGTATCATGACTTGTAGATGATATGCACCTTTTGGTGCTGAGTCAGCAATTCAAAATCGTCATCTGCCTAGCCTTTTCCCAACTATGTAGGGGTCGGTTTCCAGTCTAACCAGATGCACCTGAATGCCAGTAAAAGACATGGAGGGACTGCCTATCTGAACTCCACAACGCAGTTTCTGAAACACACGATGCTCCTTGGTAACAGTGGTTGTCAGACTTTCGGACTTCTGACCACCCGTAACGACTGTAAAAATCTACAAATGACAGCCGAGACCAATGACTTAACGTGCATTCCAAGGCCTAAATATATAACGGATGATCACCCAACTACGGCCCACGACCTAGGCCAGCGTAGCTTCGCCATTGATCAAATTAACAGTCGATGAATGCTAAATAGGTTACTATTTAGCCACGAATCTCTCCAAAAATGTATACCCATTTAACATTAGGTATAAATCCCCAGCCCCCAATTCAAAGCAACCCACGTGTTTTACCCAAAACCTAAACTATGTTACAACAAGTTGCGTTATTCATACAATATTCAGATAACGGTCAAGTGGGAGGCGAATAATTGATGAAGCATTTACGGGGCTGTATGGAATGTAGCAAGTATTCTCAGGTATTTAGGTATCCGTTTGATCGGATTTGTAGCTCATAGTCTGACTAATAATAGATATAGTATCAAATAACCGTGATCAGGATCTGAGGAGCTGATTATTTTATGATGACAAAGACTGAAAAGTAAGATTTGCCTTCACTGTATTTTATGTTGTTATGTGTTGGTTGATTGCTTATATATTATCATAACAACTATAGTAAATTATTGTCTATGATAGTATTATATAATGTTTTGACGATATCCTTTCCTGTAGGGGGGAGTCCCTGGTGTCCTGAAATACAAGTCACGGCTTAGTTTAGGCACCAGTCTCCCACAAATAAACTGTCATACTTCATAATAATTATATTTTTGCCATTATTTAAAAAAAAAAAAAAATGTGCAAGTGTTAATTTAGCTTTGATTGGGTGCATTTTGTTAATGATAATATTTTTTTCTTATGGTAAATAAAGATATTTTTCAAGATGATATATGATATTGAATAAGAATAAATAAATTGTATTGTTAGGAGGTTCTTGTCTCAAGAGCCCTGAACACCGGTAGCTCGGACCCTGTTTCCGGTGCCGATGGGCTACTATTTTTTTATATTTTTAAATGTTTTTATACAATTTTGTTAATAAGAATATTTGAAAATATAATTTACATATATGTTAGAAAAATGAATAAAGTGAATAAATATAAAAATAAAAAAGCATTTTTTTGTAAAGTTCTGTGGACATATTTGTTCATCCCAAAGTAAAGGCACTTTCTAAATGTGTACCGGAACATGTCAGTGTCAGTATGTTTAGACAGGATTGGGGTTGAATATACATGAGGTACCAATACATTAAAAGAGTTTTTAAGAATAAATGTGTAGATACGTTACCAGTTTGCATAACCTTTTTAAGAAATAATAAGGTGACAGATTCGATTATGAAAAATATTACAATAAGACCTAGCGCGACTGCTGAACATGAGGTCCTGGGTTCAATTATCGGGTCGGACAAAATTTGATTGCCTTTTTCCATCAGGAATTTCTCAGTAGCAGCCTCGGAGTCTGGATTTATGCCCGGTTGATGGCAATAGGCTCGCCCCCTATAACATGGGACTTAAGCACAACTGGCGAGATGTGGGTGTACTATTAGTTACACTTTTGCTTAACCCTTCGCAGATTACAGGCGTGATGTTATGTTGTGTTAATACAACAACAAAAAAAACACGAAAAAAGGTGAAAATAACTTTACTTTCGGAAGTCGGTGACTATTGTTTGTTTCATTGACTTTTTTGCCACAGACTTCCGAAAGTAAAGTTGTTTTCCACTTTTATTAGTTTTTTTTTTTGAAAGTCGTTTATTTTTGTGCAAAAAACTTTTTATTTTACCCCGAATTGAGAACCGATTCCTTTTTTCAAAGTCGGTTAATAAGAGAACCTAAAGGTGATAATATTAATATGGAAAATCTTCTTTAGCAGGAACAAGAACAAATACACCACCATAAGTTATAAAATGAAACATATTCGCCTATTCTCCTATCCTATATTAAAAAGCTAGACTAGCTCCTACACAAGTTTATTCTCAGCTTAGCCTAGGTATATAAACATGTCTTATCACGCAGCAAGTTTATAAGGAAGCTGGACTACTATACACTACTTTATACAGGATGACTAGGTAAACGAAGAACATAGGTACTTAAGGATATATGGTGTAGCGAAATAAAAAAAAAAAAGAATCTTCACTAATGTACTTTTTTTAAATTTTGATTATAATATAAAAAATACAAAAGTTCAAATAAAATATATGTTAAAAAATTCTTCTTTAGTCGCGTTTATAATATATATTAGTTATCCGTGTAAATGAAATGTTTTTAAAAGGTTAGCAAGGTTAAATTTGGAAATTCAGAAGATCTATTATACAATTACAATTGCAGCTGGAAATTTGAATTTTAAATTCGTATAGAGCTAAATTAGTCGAATAAATTTACACATTTAATATTAAAGTTGTAGTTTTTCTATTATGTTACCTTAGATATTTATTTATTTTATTAGATATGTTAAATGTGTAAATTTATTCGACTAATTAAGCTAATAATAATTTAATAATTATCCAGCTGCAATTGAATTTCCAAATCTGACTGGTACCTGGTAACATTTTTGGGCTTACCCATAACGACTGTCAAAGATCTACAAATGACAGCAGAAACTAACGCTGCTTACCGAGGCACGGAGGGGGAAGTGGACAACCGATGTTTGGCCTTGAAAATGCTGCTTACCGAGGCAAGGAGGGGGACCTCAACAACCGATGGTTGGCCTTGAAAATGGACATGCACAGTTGTTATGTTATTGGTTACCTGACCCCCGACTGTTGCCTTGATGAATTCAGGGGTATAGAATTGAATTTTTTGATGTGTCCGTCGTTTAACCAGGCAGCCCATATAACGTTACATATGTAAGCTACAAAGACAACGCTCTGAAGCCTTTGCGTAAAAGACTTTGTGTTACAGAAAAATTATGTTACCGTTACAGCCCGTTCACACGACGACGATTCGTTTTTTTTCACGATCCGTCAATTTTTTTGACGGCGGCAATGCTTTTTAAATGCCCGTGCTCACACGCGCATTGAAAAATTAGGGACACGCCTTAAATCACGTATAGTCTTTAAAAAAACAGGTACTTCAAAAAACACGAATTTCCAATTTTTTGTGACGGATTCGCTGATGCGCTCGCTCCCGAAAATTCACGGAACTAATGTGAACACTAATTCGTATTTTTTTTTTGCCGGATCGTGGTAAAACACGTTTCCGTATGCAATGTGAACGTCCATCCGCCATGACGTAGCGTGTTTTATGACGGGTCGTCAATGACGGACGCCGTGTGAATGAGCCGTTACTTGAGAGAAAACAGCTATTCTATGCAAAAGCGTATACCCAGGCCATCCCTGGGCCTTTGCCCAGCCTACACTGTCCCACTGCTGGGCCCATGGTTTTCCAATTTTATTTTATATTTGCCTATTCCGACTTTTTTTCCGATATTTTTTATACGACGCAAATTTCTATTAATGAATAAAGTCATCACTTACGTATGTACCTTTTTTAGTGTGTTTATTTATTTAACGTCACAGTATATTCGGCGACTGGTGGATCTGGAATCATTGTATTTATTGCTTAGTAAAAGTTTGTGTTACTCTGTCCCATATACCGTGTATATGTCTTCCAATTATGGTCGACTTGACTTTGGAATTCATTGAAAATTATGAACAAGAGCACTGTTTTTTCCTATCCACAGAAAAAGTTTCCCTAAAAGCAAAACATTGTTATATGCTGTTATTATAGTACTAAAACATTCTTACAAATGATTCCTTGAACTGCAAATAGGTTTCTAGACTAGAGAAAACTATTGTTAATGTGAGGTAACGAACGAAAACACCTACATTCGACATTGAGGTCAGCTATTGTTAAAGAAACTAGATAAGTTCGTCGATGGACCTAACTTTGTCCTCTGTCATGGATACAAGTCCCTACCACGAATTCTCGAAGTTATAATATCATTGGAAGTATTTTTTCCTGTATTTTTTGCTGTGTGAAGTATAATTAATAAATTAATTCCAACTAACTTTATCATTTGGGAGCTTCATTTAAATAAAATATAAAAGTTTTCCGAGAAAACAGGAAAAATTTTCTTTTTTTATAATAATGTTTTTTTTTAACAATGATTGACGTGACGTCCGTGTGTGGCCAGATGTATGAACGTGGACAAAGCGAAAGGAGTACGTACCTAAGGATCGTAGCAGGTGGCATTCTCTAGCTTCTGCCTACCCTCATCGGAAAAAGGCTTCAGTTTGTGTATGTATGTATGCTTTGACTTGAGAAACAAAAAGAAAACAACTTACAAATATCTTTCTATGGTGAAAAAAGTAAGTTTAAGGGTTTTTTTGTTTTTTTAATTACTTTTTTTTTCATTTCCAGCTTTTTAGTTTACAAATGTGAAAGATTTCGCAGACGATTAGCCAAACAAATTTTTACCGTCTTCACCGCGTTAAGGTACTCCCAGCTTATGTTGTGTTGTGATTCAAAATTTATACCCGGTGTCACTTTCACAATTAATCCGTCGAGCCGTTCAGGCTGCAGAGCGGGCTAAACATTTGAATTTGGCGCCATAAATCCGCCATTTTGTTTTTTATTTATTTTGATATACCTAGTGTCATTCTCACAGTTAATACGAATCTAACGACAACTCTCAAGCTAAAATCCATTGAGCCGTTCAGGCCGCAGAGCGTGCCAAACAATTATACATACATATATACTCTCGAAAAACATAACCCTCCTTCTGGCGTAGTCGGGTAAACAGATACTAATGAAATTTTACTCCTGGCTCTTACAAAACGAGATTCTCAGACACAAATATAATTTCAGATTTCAGCCGAGATTTACACAGCCACCCGACCAGAGCAATTGGAACTCGGAATAATTGAAGCGGTAACAGTTCCTAGCCGTGTCCCACAGACCAATTAACAGTGTCTATTGCAGGCCGCTGGACACAGCCAAGGTAGCAAGGTACCTAAGTCTGTGTCCCGTTGGTTAAATGGTTGAGGTTCATGACTTGCGGTTGAGAGCTTTTTGTTGGTTACTTCATATAGGAAAGTTGTAATTGCATTTGAAAAGTTTCATTTACATTGCTCTTAATTTAAACAGCAAAACAGAACTGGCACTCCAGTGTGGGAAAGAGACAGAGCTGTAGAGAACATCTAGCGCCATCTCTTTCTCATTCTGGAATAAGTTTAAAACAATACTGCAAATAAAATATCTTCAGCTTTAAGACGTCATGGTAGGCCAATATCTCAGTTGTTATGATTTTACTCACTCCCATTTGAATGCAGTTCTGTTACTACAAACGCTTCTGAAAATAGCAGAACTATTGGAATCGCAATTATTATAATTTCATAATCAATACGTAGATATTAGGTAGTCTTCACACAGCCACAGCTGCCCAGTCCGCGCGGTCGTGCGGTGAAGCGGTTCTCACGTCGCGTTGGCTTGTATGAAATTCGTTGATGCCTAGCACACGTGACGTCCGCGCGGTCGGGCAGTGTACTTCCGAGAATCGTCTTATTTAGAACGAATTGACGCAAAATACAAAAGGCCAATACAAAAAAATAATTAGAACAAGGATGCATGTATTTTTCATGCTAACGATTATGCAGTTAAATTAATTATTACTGATAGGTAAGTAAGGATATATAGTTCAGGGTTTGAAATTATCAAGATAATTGTTTTATTTGATAATTATGATGATTTCTTTATTTTTTTACTCAAACCGCTTTTATTGGTTTAACGCACTCGAATTCAGTCCAAAAAGGGTCTTTATTTTTCGTCATTTTCGTAACTATCACTCCGGTCTCATAATAGTAGCAGTAGTAGTAAAAATTCTGTTTATTGATTAAACACAAATGTTAGTAACCTTTTCTTTAAGTTGACGTCTTGTTGTTTTAAGTTGACAGGTGACGTGATAATGATTAAATAAAGTGTAATTATCGAACCCTGATGTAGCTAAAACGCCAGTCCTATTGATCTTTAGGGCAACCCCATTTGGGTTTACATTCAAAAATTCAAGTGCTCAAATGATCTTTTATACTCAAAAAGACCTAGCCCAGTTTTATTACCACGCCACATATTTCACCTTTGTTCACACCGTATATTTGCAAACCAAATAAAAGAAGTTCAGAACGCAATATCGCAAACCAGTAGTAACTGTCGGACAGTATGAAAGGCACAAAAGTGTTCTCTTTGCTGGCAGGTACTCAACTATCTAATGGGCTTAACTTCGCACGAGACCTTGTTTCTATAAAGTATTAACGCCTAATAGCTTTGCGACCAAGCTGGGTCATAAAGTGACGATTTATAGTAAAGTAGAGGAGGAAGGTTTATTAGGATTAGAATTATTTAAGGCCACTGGTTTTGGAAAGGATGTGTTTTTCTTCTTCTTATCTGTTAAACTGATTTATATTGCCCAGTGCAAAAGAAAATAATTAGGCAACTTTAATGTTGAAATTTTTCGCCTGTGCGTCTCGAGTCGCGGAATAAGGACGAAAGCTTCGACCAGATCGTTTTCCTGAAAAAATCAACCGACGAAAAACGAAAAATAAATACCTTTTTAGTCTAAATAAGCTTCTAAATTAATGTTGGTAACATTTTGAGGCGTGTTTAGCGCGGTCACACATACAAAAAAAATTACTAGTCGAATTGACAACCTCCTGTTTTTATCGGTTAAAAAGAATTGGATGTATCCGGGTGTGTATACCAAGTTATGAGCATGTTACCTGCCTGGCAATACGGTGCCTATGCCGAAAGGCCCAGCGCAGTTTGAACAGTTGCTCACTATAGAAGCTGCTACTTTGCAGCGTTAAGGACCATGTAGACCAGCACGTCTGCGCGTCGTCGCGCGATGCGGCTTATTGAAATTGCCGCGCCGCAAAACCTCTCACAAAGGCGCGGCGTGGCAAGCTGTAAAGTATTAGTAGAGCATTATGTTTGGACTCGCAATGCATCGCGTCGCACCAGTGTGCACAGTTCACAGCGTGCGTTTTTATAGAAATTGTTCCACGGAGTTATATCGCAGAAACTCGCAAATGTCGCGTCGCGCTTGTCTGCTTAACCCTTTTGTCAACGACTTGAACTAGTAACCTAGTTACTACTATTTACGTAATCGATTTGAACTTAGCTAGACTGGTGAGCCACAAAGTCAATGCTAACACCCACTTCTCGCTCAGAAAAAGAAGAGTACTATGTTTTATTTACCAATTTAATGACAGCATACCCCATAAATGGCCCAGCAAAAAGCAAGCAAGCCCTGAAAAATTACGTACGTTTTGATAAAAGCACGTTTTCCCGTGTACGGGGTTATGCGGTAATGTGACGGCAATGCAGGCTGGACACGTGGGCCCTTAACGACCGGCCCGGTACGTGTGTATGTCCTACGTGAGAACCGGATGGCTTTATGCTAAAAAACTTTTTGTATTTTATTTTTGGTGTTTTCCTTGATGTTTTTTTGATAAAAGGTTTAATAATACGTGTGGGTGTTGTTGGGTTTTTACGGTAATCGGGAGATTAAACTGCGTGGAAATTTTGTTTTTACATAGGGTAATTTTTGCCGTCCGTTTACGGTTGTCAGATCGTTAACATCGTAGTTGTGCAGCTCCTGATTATATTGCGTTTTAAAACCATTTGTCGTCACCTTTTGATATTGCGACATAACAAAATGTTAATCGAAGTGCTGTGAGTGCCGTGGAAATATCGATTTCGCGTAAATTATGCATATTGGAATACATTTCTCAAGCAAAACGCTGAAAAGAGGTTAGAAATTTTATCACGGAATTTTGCATGAATCACTTCGACCTAGAAGACTAGTGACGGTGACATCTATCACGTTCCATTATACGCAGATTTAATTCGAAAAGAAAAATGGAAGATCAATTTGTACTTTTATTTGACAAAATGAAAAATGAATTGCAAAAACATGCAATGGAACTAAAAGAGAGAATGGATGAACAACAACAACCTATTATAGCAGAACATAAAAACTTAAAAACAAAATTTGAAAACCTGGAGAAAGAGATTGTAAACCTGAAGAAAGAGTTAGTAAGTCTGAAAAAAGAAAGGAAACATAACGACTTAATCATTTACGGAGTGAAAGAAGACGAAAAATCTACCCAAGAATTAATACAGAAAGTGAAGAAAATCTTTAAAAGTGACTTAGACGTAGATTTTGAAGAATACGAGGTAAATAGAATATATCGAATTGAAAAGGAAAAGTCAAGCGACAAACCAAGACCTATCTTATTTTCCTTTACGAACGAATGCAAGAAGAATGAAGTAATAAAAAAGAAGAAAAAATGTGCAAAATGCAAAAAACTATACTAAGAAAACTTCAGAAAAAATTAAAATGCTGCGGGTGCGACTAAGAGTAGAGAGAAAGGTTGGAAACATGCGAAATTGTAAAAAGAAAACAGAACGATCTAATACGATGGAAAAGTTATATGGGAAAAACAGGAAGAATAAAAAAGACAATGAAAGAACTAAATAAAATTTAAAAAAAATGGTTTTTGCCCACTTAGTGAAGTCATGAAGAACAAAGAAATGCCTATGGCAGAAAAAAGGAAAGTAGATAGTCTACCATATTTACTATAATAGGGTAGCCAAATCTGGGCATTGACAGAACAACTACAAAATTGGCAGAACAGACTGGAGATAAGTTCATTAAGAGGTTAAAGATCAAACAAATTTTTTCTTACAACTGACAGCGAAAGTGGACATGGACGGGGCATACGAATAGAGAGAAGAAGGGGAAGAGGTCAAGACTGATAATAGAATCGTACACACGAGAATGCAAAAGAAACAGAGGTAGAAAGCCTAAGAGGTAGGAAGATGACATAAGAAAAACAGCGGGTCCTCATGGACTCGCACAGCAAAGGACAAGACAGAATGGAAATCTTTAAAGGCGGCATTTGTCGGAAGGCTAGTTTTATCAGATTTGTCGATATTTATGTTTTTTTTTTATTTTTTTTTTAAGTATTAGGTACACTTCATATTTTAAAGTATCTGTTGCCCGCGACCTTCTTTTGCGCGAAATTATTATAAAAAAATATTACTTCCCTTTTGAAATCTGATTTTGTTAATAGTTTCAAGTGTTTTATTTTTTTGCACCGTACCCATTTTTTTATTAAGTACCCTTTGTAACAGGTATCTGGCAGCAAAAGTCCCGTTTAATTCGGTCCGGCCATATCGGAGATTAGACGGAACAAACAGACAGACAGCTAAAATTAAAAAAAAAAGTGTTTTTGTTATAAGGACCGTAAATACTTTCATGCGCATTCAGTAAAAAGCAGTTTTTTTATATTACAAACAGACACTTCAATTTTATTTATTTGTATAGATTTTTATAGCATGTAAAAATAAGAACACTAATAAAACTTTTATTATTATTATGTCTTTATTATTATTTTTTTCACCCATTATTAACATTTTTAATATTAAAGTTTATTAAACATTTAAAAAAATAGAAGGCCCATCGGCATAAGGAACGAGGTCCAAGCTGCCAGTGGTCAGGGCTCCAGAGAGCCTCATCACTATTTGTGCCGGGTCCAGGAGTACTGCTTTCTGGTGTTGGTCGAATCTCTTTGCTATAAGTCCATTAACTGTAACGATCATCGCTACAATTATTTGAGAGTCCACTTTCCACATGGCCATAACCACGTGTGCTAAAAAAAATATCTTGATTTTTTGTCGTGCTCAGCTTTCACGAGATTCTCGTCATGATGGACAGCGATATTTACAATCATTGCACGGGGTTCTCATCGATTTATTTATTGCCATTTATGACTACGGCACTTGGAATGCCGTCGGTACTGTTTATAACATAAAGTTGATGAGATATTCTATTTTATGATGTAAGTCCTTGTAAGTTACGGAACGTTCTGTTATGCCCGATGTCCATTTATTCAAGAGTTTAGCGAAGCTGATTAGTACAGTGGTGTTAATCGATCGGACCGTAGCGAGTTAATTATAGCAGTAATAGCCTAGTGGTGTGACCGTCGGCCAGCCAAGTCATAGGATTCGAGTTCGAACCCAAGACACGCACCTCTGATTTTTCGGAATCATGAGCGTATTCTATATTATCACTTGCTTCGATGGAGGAAAACATCATGAGGAAACTAACATGCCTGAGAGATATTCCTCGATGGCATGTAAAGCCAAGTCAGCGGCCCATGGGCGGCATAAAAACTCTGACACCAGGTTAGTCCCTAACCACACGATAAAGAAGAAAAACAGTCACTGTCAAGGCTTTCGCGACTCGCCACTGTACTTGTAGTCGCTACTTGCCACTGTCCTTGACCAATGTATCTGGCCTAAGAAATTAATCTGTTTACTGACACTTGTGGGTGAGAAATGATGGAGTGGAATTAGCCGAAACCTACGAGTTGTGAGTTCGATGGCTCGAACGCAGACAAATACTTTACTTGGTTTAAATTGTTTAATCACTACTGCTCTCATAATCAAGGAAAACATCGTGACAAAATGAGTCCTAGATCCGAAAATTCCAAGACATGGATGCAACCCAATAATCGGCACTGGGCCCGCATGGTGTATTATGGCTCGCCCCACTTAAAGACAGGAAGTCTGTGTTTGTGTGGTGTGTGTAGTGGGATCGTTCTAGGCTGATACTGAAAATCGTGTTCTCTATGTTAAAAGTGCATGAAAATCACAACTAGTTTTTAAGATTCGCTGCTCAGAATATCCTATAAACGTATCTCGGTGGCCACGTGTGGTTTTCTCCATAAGTTCCATATACCAACGTTCACAAATTCGGAATCTTCCAATAATCCTCCTTTAAAGTATCACCTTAATCAAGCACTTCTTTGAATGTGCCTTTAATCCAAAACCACCATTTAAATTGCCAAGCGCACGTTAATTTGCCAACCTTTGACTAAAATGGGACACATTGCCATTTTGGATTTAACTTTACTTCAGTGGACTTGAGTAAATAAGGTTAATCAGTTTCCATTACTTTGGGCATTGCTTGTGATAATGAAAGGGCCACCCCCTTTCATGACTGTGATTAAGATATTAGAGTAAATAATATTAATGTACCTATATGATTGGTAAAGGGGTCGGTAAAAATGTTTTATCCAGACAGATTACCCAATGATGTAGGGGAGCTCATGGCTGAATTTTATTTCAGCCGCACGGGTCGTTCTGCAAGGTTAATCCGCGCTTGCCAAGGTCGGTCCGTGGATGGGTGACCAACTTTTACATACCAAGTGTACCACGGCAAGCACTTAAGCTGTTGGGCTGTCATTTGTATATCATTGACAGTCGTTATAAGTAGTCAGTGGCCCGAAAGTCTGACAACCAGTCTCACCAAGGGGTATCGTATTATCCGGGACTAACTGGGTTGTGGAGGTCAGATAGGCAGTCGCTCCAGGTAAAATACTGGTATTCAGCTGCACCCGGTTAGACTGGAAGCCGACCCCAACATAGTTGGGAAAAGGCTAGGCAGATGATGATGACAGACGTTACAGCTAGTTAGAGGCCCGAAAGTCTGACAACCAGTCTTACCAAGGGGTATCGTATTATCTAGTACTAACTGGATTGTGGAGGTCCGATAGGCAGTCGCTCCATGTAAAATACTGGAAACCGAGCCAAACATAGTTGGAAAAAGGCTAAGCATATATATATATATATTTGCACTCAGATGGTTCTTGACCTGATTTTCTCCTACAACACCTTTTTATCAAAGCACTGAAAGATATATCAAAGGATCCAAGTAAAATCGCAAGCTCAAGCAAGTACAGAATCTAAACAAACAATATTTTTCTATTTTTAAAGTGTTTGTAAGTATCCAAGCATGGAGCTCGTATGTCTCGATATAAACGAGGTAGATACCAGCGTAAGCTTAGCGCATCGATTTGCCACTCCATTGAAACTAGTTTCAGCACTGAAACAACTATTTTCAGGCACGACAGCAAAGATCTAGGAATAAACTTTAGTCTGAAACTAGTTAGTGGAGTAGGAAGTAGCGTTGGCAAGTTTATTACTTTTGATCTTAGAAGGAATTGATTTAATTAATTGAAATTCTGTTAACATAGCTTGATTTCCAGTAAAGTGATATTAAAAATAATTGTTTAAAGTTGGATAAAAAAAAAACATTTAGTATAGCTTTTTCGGTTTGTTTGGCTATTTATTTTATGGCAATTAATGATTGATCCTTGTTTTAAATTAGCTTTGTAATAGTTTTAAAAGTTAAAAAGTCGCTGTACAAAATCGCAACAATTTGAGCAGTCCATCAATTGTCTAAAAGTTTAAACAATGGCTTAAAAAGTGCGGCAAAGGATAACAAGTAAAATTAGTTTCTCAACAAGATGAACTTAAAACTGCTGTCATTAGTCTAACAAAGTTTTCAAAGTCTGCAACTTACTAGACTACATTTTTCAATGCCTTATTTTTTATCTTAGCTAATATTATAAAGAAGAAAAGTAACCTCAGGGAGTACTGATCCAAGCAAAACTTTTAGGTACTGATAGAAATATCAGAAAACAATTTTTTTTATTATTATTTTTTGCTACATAATTGCAGTGTCTACCTATAGTATGACACTCTGCAATTGTGTAGGAAAGTCACCCTTGCAAGACTAAAAATCGTTTCCTGATATTTCTATCAGCAAAAATAAAAAAGTAAAAAGTTTAAGTTTTCTTTCTGACGTCATAATGTAATATGTAGTACGAAAGGTGTCATTTGTTTTAATTTATTGCCATTCCAATCCCCCACATTAAAAAAAAAAAAATATGTACTAGTTTTGTACACCTGTTAGGGTAGGAAATGGTCCTGAGCTATATTTGTTGTGTTTCATGTACCCATATTCAAGCAAAATAAATGATTTGATTTGGTTTTGATTTTGAGGTAGTGAATTACCAACATAATATTTTAATATTATGTTTATTACCTCTGCACACATAACGACGAAGGTAACCAACAACCTACCTCATTTAATGTTTGTGTTTATCAATATTTGCATGCTATTTTTATGACGAAATGTGTCATTGCACTACATGTTATTTATCCCATCTTTTGTACCACATTTAACACAAATAAATAATTTTGACTTTGACTTTGAGGGCGGAACTACCATCCTGTACTGAGCCCGGACTGCGGTCCACTTCCCCCTTGCAGTAATTTAGGCTAGTAGTGTACTCATCGTCTGCCTAGCCTTTTTCCTAAACTATGTTGGGGTCGGCTTCCAGTCTAACCAGAGTGCCAGTATTTTACATGTTGCTACTGCCTATCTAACCTCTAAAACCCAGTAACTAGGTAATACTATACACCTTGGTAAGACTGGATGTCAGACTTTCGGCTTCTGAGTACTCTTATTAACGACTGTCGAAGATCTACAAATGACAGCCGGGACCAACGGCTTAACGTGCTTTCTAAGGCACGGATGAAACTCGATATGTAATTGGTGGTCACCCATCCACGGCAAGCGCGGCTTGACCTTGAAGATCGACCCGTGCGGGTGTTATTATTTAGCCATGAGCTAGTAGTCTAATAAATAGTAATCTTTGCTGTTTTTGCCAAGTTTTTTGTCCATTTTTTTCTTCTAAAAAGGTATTAACTCTATAAGACTTTCCTCGAAAATAATGTCTGTAGTAAGTTGCAGAAACGGAAAGTACAAACTTACGAAGGCGACTTAAACATTCGATTGAAAAAGTTGCTGTCACGGATTGGAACTGTCCTTTTATTTCGGAAATCGCCTTGCACGACCATCTGTCTTTGAAACTACGCGCGAATTAAACTTTGTCCGTTCTTTTGAAAACATTAAGTTGGTTAATAGTACGGATACAACATGCTGCGAAGTTAAGTCTTTGAAGTCTTGTGTTGCCATGACCTTTACAAAAATAGCTAAGTGAGAATTGTAGTTCATTGGCCGATTGATTGGTTTGTTTGTGATTCACCGGAAGATCTCGATCCGAATAAGTCTTCACTATTGTGTTACTATATTTTTCTTGTAAGCCGACTTAGTCAAGGCCTCCTGTCCCCCCCCCCCCCCACGAACCAGCCCTTGCAGTAGGCATCTAGGTCTAGTCACCTTTTTCTGGGTCGGCCACTATTCTTCGAAGAGTTATATTTTGTACTTAGTCAGTGATCATTTTGAATACGGGTTCCGAATAATTCTCAGGATCACTGAATATTTTTTTTTCTAAACTTGTTTGGCAAACCATAAGCGTAGACGACGATCTCAAAGCGACAGCGGGGTCAATGTGGAAGAAGAAAACCCGAAACGGTGAAATAAATAATAATATGGATGAGACCTACGCTAAAGCAAAACAATCTTCAGAAATCGATGTCTGAAAAATATTTATTTAAATTAAATAAATAATGTGTAACTAGATTGTAAAATTGTTAATAAAGGCTGTTTATGTTATATTTATGTAAGCGTATACCTGTTAAATAAAAAATCATCTACTTTATACACAAATAAATAATGTTAAGTAAGCTTAAATTAACCTAAATCACTATGGATGTACGTTCAAAATTATAATATTTCAAGAACGATACCGAGACACAAAATCCAGATTGGCAGACGATCCTTGTCATTTAAATCTCTGTCTACCCTCATACATAATAAACGGGAATTATTCAACCCGACCTACCTTTCAATTCGTCCCATTCGACCCACATTTCATCCGGATGAGATTAAGTTACCTGTCGAATGGAACAACACATGACCGTGTTAGTATTAAACCCTAATTGATATGTACTCACACTGGGCTTAGGGTTACCTATGTCCGTTGGTACATACATGGTATTTGTAGTATAGTAACAATAATGATAGGTCGCAGAAATCGATGATTCCCGATGTCCACCACCGGCTTGTTCACCAGTGGACAGAGACACAGCCTTTTAAAAAAATTACCCTTAGGCACCACTGGTGGACAGCGACACGACTTTTTAAATAGTGACGTTGGGCCCCACTGGTGGAAAACGATATAATTTTAAACATAAGTATTCTCACTGTCCACCAATGGCGGACAGTTACACAACTTATTAATATTGATCCCTGTAACCACCACTTTTAAGTATTTTTATTATTTTATCTGTAGACTAGTAATAGACATGGGGATTTTAAATGTATCGTGCTGAGATAACAATAAAAAATAATAAATTGACAATGGTGCACGAAGGTCCCTGCATTATAATGCTATCACATTCCCACTGCTGGGACAACGGTGCGTGTTGGTGAATGTCAGGCTTATTCCTAGGCACTCCATAATTTTATTCCCGGCGGCTCCAAATTAAAAAACCAATATGAGCCTCTAGGAACATTTTTTTCATTTTAACTAATAAAATTAAGGAGCTCTTGGGAATCAATGTATGGAGAGAAATTGTATGGAGAGTAATAGATTTGGAGGTCCTGGGAATAAGCCGAATGTCACAAATTTCTTACATTACGGTTTACTCACGCTGTTTGGAGTACAGTGGTGCACAATTATTTATTACAAGTTTTAATAGCAAGCCATCTGTACTCGATAGAAGTTCTCATCAGGAAAATTTGACGGATTCCATACAAAATTTCGTCCTCTATTTAACCTTTAGGGGATGAACTTTCTGAAATTCCCTTTCTCCTATTCCGTCCATCCTAAGAATTTCATGCGTAGCTAGCGGTTTACGCGATGCGTTACCTGCCAGTACATTTCAGAATTTTAATAAGTAAAATATTAAACTATTTAGTCTAAAAACGTCTATATTTAAATATAGACCACTTAAAACAAATAGAAAGTCCGATCGCCGCAAAATGCTGCCTAAATCACCACAAATCTCCAAACGGATTAGCGCTCCCGTACATCCATGAGCATGATAATCAACTAAATTACTCACATAAGCTTACTGCTGTCCCTCTAGTAATCCAGAAAGGTTCCGTACAAACATTTAAATTTTAATCATGTGTGCTTAGGATCTCGTTTCTTATTCAGTAGAAAATAAACGGGAATGTGTTTGCTGTAATAATAACATTTTGGTAATTAATTGAATGATAAGCTTAATTTTATGTGGTTCCGTGTTTTATGGAGTGGGGTGGTACTTACATAATTATTATAATAAACTGCTACGAGCCTTACACACTCATTTTTACCCCAAGGGTATTTTTATGGATTTGTAAAGAAAGAACTGTTTCTTTTTATGTTTTGAGTGAAATCTTGTCATGTCTTATATTGATTTTTAAACACCATTGAAATTAGTTTTACGGCAACTAGTTTTATACCCGCGGAAAAGGAAAAAAGGAGGAACATTTTCTAGTATATAAATAGTGCCTCGTAAGGAGTGTAGAGAATCCATAAATACTACAATCACCAATTCAGTTGCCAAAGTATCGTTGGACCAGTCATTGGGAGACACTTGCAGTAAAAAAAGCCGGCAAAATGCGAGCCATACTCCCACACAAAGGGTTTCGTAGCAACAAACAATGTAATAACAATATTTTTAACGCTCATTCATATGACAATTTACACTCAACAGCAAAACTAAAATTGTTTTTCATAGTACTTTGATGAAAAACAAAGTTACTGCTGCAGTTTCACGAAAAAGTCTTATATCTCAAAAGCTAAATATCAAATTTTATTCAAACCAATTTTCGTTGAAAGTTTTTTTACGTTCTACAAACCCACATTTTTACCAGAATTTTCTTCTGTTACTTTAGAAATTAGAAGGGTGGAGGTACACAATTTTTACGACTTTATAAGTGAATAGCAAATAACCATTGACTTACGAAAAATGTATTTTAGGAACCTCGATATAATTTTTTAAGAGCTGTAAGAGAAATAACTGTGTGGGTGTTTATCGCACCCCGCACAGATATTTTTTTAACCTTTCGTTACATTTTATAATATTTAACTAGAGGGCCAGCCCTATTTTATTAAATTCCTAATTTCATCTCACTTTTGTGTAGCGGTTCATAGGAAATATCTGCTCTCCAAATTCAACAATGTAGTGCCAACAATCTCGGAATAAAATAGCTGTGACATACGGACGGAGAGACAGACAGACGGATAGGACGAATCTATAAGGTTCCGTTTTCTGCCATTTGGCAAAGGAACTCCAAACATTGGATTATAGCTCCCAAAAAACTTCTCTATATCCCGAATTAAATTAACTAGAATTAGACTGAATTAATAATTTGTCAATACACATTTTACTTTCACCAAAAGTTACTATCCATAAACACTAAAGAAGTCATCAAAGTGTACTTCATGCATGCAGCAAATTGTCCAAAAATGTTCACAAAAGCGTTAGACTTTGCAAACCTTAGGAACTTAGGTTTATTTTCAACTATACCTTCACCCCATTCACAGTCTAAGTACATAAATAAAGTGCTATGCGGCTTTCATTAAGGCTCTGTTTAACCGCAAATTTTGTGACCGAAAAGCCGGCGTTTGCAATGTACTACTATTGACACGTACTAGCTATTTACGTGGTTTAACGAGCGAGCTAAAATGTTTGACGGTGACTGCTCTGGGTGCGGGAGTTTCGACTTTATTTACTTTGGCGGCTGACTGTGAATAGAAGTAAGTAGTTTGTGGGCTCACCTGCCGTTAGAGCTTGTTTTGCGTGATTGCTTCGTTATACTACAATGTTCTATTGGATCCAATTTATTTCTTAGTCATTCATTATTGTCTTGGTATGGTGGTCGCAAGCGCTACTGCCGAGTGTGAGGATACGATTCCCAAGTTGGGCAAAGTTTTATTGGATATCTCTATCAGGAATTTTTCAGAAGTAGCCCGGTTTTTTATTAATTTGTGTCTGATTATTGGCAATAGACACGCCCGCATTTCTTAGTAATTAAACATGGCTAGCGAAATTTCGATGTCATTTGTAGATCTGTGACAGTCTTTATAGGTAGACATTGGCCCGGAAAGTCTGACAATCAGTCTTAACAATACCGTATCGTATTATCCAGTACTTAACTAACTGCGTTGTGGAGGTCAGATAGGCGGTCGCTCCATGTAAAATGCAGATATTCAGCTGCATCTGGTTAGACTGTAAGCCGACCCTAAAATAGTTAGGAAAAGGCTAGGCGGATGATGGCAAAATTTTGATCTACTAATAGGTACACCACCGCCTATCTCTTCGGGGATTACACGCGTGATGTTATGAATGTTATTACACGACGAACGAATGTGATATTCAGCTATTGCTTACAGTATTTCCTGGAAGCAAACTATGTACAATTTCTTATAAAACTTTTCCTAATAGATTTCCTGTTTATGTTTCATCATCATCGCCTTTCAAAGCCCATCGACTCGATCTTTTCATTGTATAAATTCAATATTTTTAGTATTGTATAGTCGAATAGCCTATATTGTGTGAGTACTATGTACTAGAAAGCTATCATTCACTGGAAACCTACGTCATTTCTTGACTTGAATGTGCCCTGGCGGTTGAGAGTATGTCATCCTCACTGAAATGTCTCGCTGATGGTGGCGCCTGTGTCGGGTCATTTAGTTCCCTTCAAAATGGTTGAGTTGAATGATGGCTCATCCATGCGTCATGTTCGTGAACGGGCGCTGTCAGTTGTGACTGATCATCTCTTATTTGCCACAGTTTATTTGAACTAATGATTTTATTTTTGAATTGGGATTTTTTTTGTTTGTACTATGGACACTTTTAACGTGCACGTCTTGCTACAACGTTTTCACATAATGTACCATCTTAACAAGAATGATATATCCAAGGTTTTTGTAACAATATTATGATTTAAAAGAGTGTCCATGGAGTTTCTTGCCCATTCTTCTCCATAGAGATCTACGCTTTGGAATGGGCAACTACAGTAGGTACTTTCACAGTTATTATGTCTTGTGACTGGGACTGTAGCTTCATTTTTATCGTTGTCTTTGTTTCGACAATTCAAAAGTGCCTGTAATTGGCCTACTTGAAATAAATGCTTTGATTTAGATTTTTGATCGTTACCCATTTCTGGGCATAGGCACAGGCATACGCCTAACTCTCTATTTTTCAAACCACAAACTCTAACAAAATTCGCAGATTTTTTGCTAAGGAAACGACCAGTTCTTAAAAATAAGTGCACCTAACCTTTACATTCCCATTCATTCAGTAAAGTTGAACTCACCAAAATGCAAGTTTCATATCTCCAAATGCAGAGACCCTCAAAAGTCGAGACCTGGCAGTTTGCCAAGTGGCCCACGTTAAGATACGGAGCGGTTCGAGTGGCTAATCCCGGCTTATTGCTGATATAAACCAACTCATGCGTTATTTTAAGATAAAACCGCTGGCTAATTACAGGGAATGAGTTTAAACGTTTATTTTGTTGAGCTTACATACGGGCAATTTTTCAGCTAAAACTTCGTCGCTCGTTGGTCTACGGGTTTGAAGCACGACTGTTGAGCATGAAGTTCTGATTACTTAGTGGGTTTTTGCTGGATTTGTGCCCGATTGAAGGCAATAGTCTCGCCTCCATTACCTGGGACTTCAATAAAACTGGCAAAATCTAGGTGTACTATAAGTACAGCCCTGTTGGTAATACCTTTGGAAATTGCAGGCATGATGATGTGTTATGTTATGCGTAGTTGACCGCCAACGCTTGCTGGAGATAGTAACACACTATAGTTTGTTGTTGCCTTAAAATTGCTTCATTTGATCCGGTAATTTTTCCTACAAGTCCTTACACAGTATTTTTTTCTGATTTTGCATGACTGTCAAAATTTCACTGATCTTTAATATCGGTATAATAGGGTTGCTGTTGAATTGCTACTGTCTTTAATGCTTAAATACATGCAATGTGCGTATGAACTATGGAGTTAACATTATTTTGGGCGGGCTATAAGGCCTATCAAACAATATCTTCATATTGGCGTCGCGCGTTAATTCCTTTATGTTTTCGTTATGACTTTGCCTGGAGTTGAGAATTGATGTTGCCCGTATAATCAACCTTAAAGAATTAACAAATGCTTGTATGTGCACTTGAGATTACGTTGAACGTTGCATTGGAGGCATAATTCTAGAAGCACGTTTTTTTCGAAGTCCCTAGCCTGTGTCATTGTTTTAAATTCCTGATAACTACTTTTACATCCGCAACCGGCTCAATGTTGGCAAAACTTGACGACGAATGTTTATTTTTGCAATAGTCGTAAAATAAAACTTACAGACCACAAACATTAGTACCTTACCTGTACCGTATGACGTATTGGATTAATGTTATGCTAATTATGTGGCTGACTTGGTGAACGTAGGTGCAATAGTTAGTCAGTGATACAAAAACTTGTATACAAGGTGGATCGTCTTTACGTCAGTGATACCAAAACTTGTATACAAGGTGGATCGTCTTTACGTCAGTGATACCAAAACTTGTATACAAGGTGGATCGTCTTTACGTCAGTGATACCAAAACTTGTATACAAGGTGGATCGTCTTTACGTCAGTGATACCAAAACTTGTATACAAGGTGGATCGTCTTTACGTCAGTGATACCAAAACTTGTATACAAGGTGGATCGTCTTTACGTCAGTGATACCAAAACTAGTACGTACATACAAGGTGGAAACAGACCCTTCATGAAG
Source organism: Standfussiana lucernea (assembly GCA_964057025.1). Lineage (NCBI taxonomy): Eukaryota > Metazoa > Arthropoda > Insecta > Lepidoptera > Noctuidae > Standfussiana > Standfussiana lucernea. The sequence continues at coordinate 5,535,277 of OZ059804.1, read as the reverse complement.
CCGTCAACCAACATCAAATTTAACTCTAAAATTATTGCTGGGAAACTACTTTTTTTGGGGTGAAAAATCACGGTTTACGGTAGGACTCCAAGTAACGCACTCAAAATTTTGTGCTGCTGGAAGCATTGGGTCACCGTCACCTACTTTGGATTTATCGGTGCACACGGGAAAAGTCATTTATTAACGGGAAAAATGGTAAGTTTCTTCTTAGGACGCCATGCTCCCCACGTATTGAAATTCCAATAGACTTGTGTTTTCACCCTTTAAAATTTTGTTACAGCCCTGCTGTGGCGTTTTTTTCGTATGATTATAATTTTTGATTTCATCTGGATTTTCTCACCTTCGACGCCGAAATCTTGAGGTCTCTAGTTTAACATTTTTTTTATGCCAGACATCTGGCCCGAACTTAATTTACTTTCTTTACAAAAAGATGCAATAATAATCTCAAATTAAAGATAAATAATAAAACATTAATATGAGAATAGTAATTTAATATTTAAAGTAAAATAAGGAAGCTACTGACATAATTGGTAGTATTAACACGTTGAACGCCGTGGAGGTCAACATATGAGCGACACTGTAATAGCCGATAGGGCCAGGAGAAAATTCGTAAATATGTAAAATTTTACACAATGTTTTTATTGCATTATTGGAGCGGAAATAAGCTAAAACTTAGTTATTGGTTACAAAAAAATCATTTTAGTGTTTAAATTTGCTATAATTTGAATGTCACTCATATGTTGTCCCCCATGGCCTATGCGAAGAGAAAATCGCATGTCCGTTAGCGGGGGCCGCGCGGGTCACGGTGTCGAGCACCGCCGCCCGCGCGCCCGCACCCGCGTACTTGCAGCCCACGAGTTTAGAGTGTTTATGTCGTTTAGTGCGTGTTTAGTGTCACATTGAACGCGATACGCTCATAACGCTATTTGGTTTTTGCTAATTTTATATAGGTATTCATACTGCGTTCATATTATAAAGATGGATGATTTCGGAGATTTTGAGATAAGTCAAGAAGACTTAACACACATAGACAATTTAGAAATAAATTTACTCAACAACAGTTTTCACGTCAGCTCGGAAGAGGAAGATCTGGACGATCAACCAGTTTGCCGTGGTCGTCGCCGTGTAATGGTTTTTGAAAGTGATGAAAGTGAGTTGGACCAGCTACAAATTGCTTTGAATACTATGAGTACTCCGTCGACATCTGCACGTACATGGACGCAACCAGCAGGTAATCAGCGACAAATTATTGCTTTCACTGAGATTCCTGGTTTGCCTTTTAATCTTCGCTCTGCTATGATTAACAAATCGCCAGATAATTTTTACTGCCTTTTGGTGTCAGATGAAATTTTTGAGAAAATAGTGTATGATACTAACGAGTTTGCTTTACACAAAATAACTGCACGAGAAGCTTCAAAGTCAGCACGCATACGCAATTGGTCGCCTACTAATGTTGATGAAATGAAAAACTTTTTTGGTTTGATATTATTTATGGGATTGGTGAAGCTTCCAAAAATGAGTGACTATTGGTCCAAGGACGAAATTATAGGACACGCTTTTGCACGAAAAATAATGTCTCGGAACAGGTTTGAGCTGTTATTACAAATGCTACACTTTTCTAAAGAAGATGATGCTCACAAGACTGATCGATTACATCGCATTCGAACCCTTCTGGACCTAATGAACAAAAATTTCAAGAATTATTACACTCCTGGCGAAGATCTGTGCATTGATGAGAGTGTCGTACCATTTCGGGGAAGAATTATTTTCAGACAGTACAATAAACAGAAACGACATAAATATGGTGTGAAGGAATTTAAACTATGCACCTTACCTGGATATACCTACAAAATCAGTATTTATGCGGGCAAACAAAATGATCAAGTCAATACTACACCTGAAAACGTTGTGATGTCGTTGTGCAGTGACCTTTTGAACAAAGGGCACACATTATACACTGATAATTGGTACACAAGTGTCAGTTTGGCTAGAAACCTTTTGCAAAATGAAACGCACCTTGTCGGTACAATTCGTAAAAACTGGAAAAATCTTCCTAAAGAAGTAATCAATGCTAAATTGAAACGAGGCGAATATATTGCCATGGAGAGTACTGATGGAATAACTCTATTAAAATGGAAAGACAAAAGGGACGTTTACGTTCTTTCTACCAAGCATTCCACCCGCTTCCAATCCGTCACGAAGCGAGGTAAAACCACTTTGAAGCCTAAAATCATACTAGATTACAACAAGGCAAAAGGAGCCGTCGATTTATCTGACCAGATGGCCGCATATTCGACACCTTTGAGAAAATCCGTCAAATGGTACAAAAAAGTGGCCATAAATTTGCTTCTAAACACGGCCGTTGTTAATGCTTTAATATTGTACAAGACTGTTACTGGGAAAAACATGCAAGTAGTTGAATTCAGGAAAGAGATATTGAAGGGTTTATTGTCAAAAAAGGAAGAACAACCAATAGAAACCTTGAGGCCAAGACGTATAAAGCACAAGCTCACGAAAAAAGAAGGCACCGCCAAAAATAATCGTCGTACATGTCAATATTGTTACAAACATAACGTTGAGATAATGGGAAGGGCGTTGGCAAAAAACAAGACCAAAAAGGTGGTTACATTTTGTGAAACATGCCCAAATAAACCATATCTCTGTTACGACTGTTTTCATCAAGTTCATTAGAATAATTTTGTGATGTAAGTTTAAGTTTACCTGGCATTGATCTCAAATTAAGTCTGATTTTGCATGTGTTCCTCATAAAAATAAATATATAAATGAATAACTAATACTATTTTGATTTTTATTTAGTACACATATACCTACATATCCTATTTGTAATCAAAATTTATCCAAACTGGTTTCGGCGTTATACCATAATTGAACGCAATACTATCATACACACTTATATTCTCACTACATTGCAAATATGGCTTAGAAAACTTGACATATTTTTCTAGGTATTATGTTTACATAAAAACCAACTGAACTGCATTAGTCTACAGGGCCATGGGGGTCACGTTATACCGAGATTTGCTTAGAACATTTGTCCGACGGCTCCATAGAGACGTTTGAAATCAACTCCAGCTTGCGGTCACATGTTGTCCCCCGCGGCTCCAACGGAACAGTTAAGTGTCGACCAAATGGTGACCCCCATGGCCCTAATGGAAAAACGAAGAAAACACACTGGCGTTCAACGTGTTAAGATATGTGTTTTAGTTTAAGCTTTGATGGTGTCCTTTGATTTTTACTTTATTGTGGCAGCGATGTGTTGTTCACACTTTTTTTTGTTTACACTCTGTTTTTTATAAGTGAAGACTTATCATTGGCTGTCAGTCTCACGTACTATTTTTAATCGGTTTTGTTAGCTGTTAGTCTTCCATAGATGATAAATAAATAAATAAATAATAAACAAGGTATTAACAAAGGTATTTCCATTGTTTCTATTATCCTAGTTTAGTCACCCCCGGCAGATTAAAGGTCTGACTCTTCGAAGCGTTCTATCTGGCAAGTATTTTTTAAATGTAGTGTGCGTCTCCACGGCGCCCGAGGTTCTTTTGTTGTTACACATATGTACATCTTTTTATTTTTAATAGGAGAACACACACATCTTTTTATGCTCTTGTATGATTCCTTTTATTGGATCTTACACTTGATCCTACAGACTCACCCGGTAGGTTACATTTGGTAATGCACAGGTTATGGACGTATTTAAAGAAAAGTTATAACATTTTGACGGCACCGGTGGCGCTTTGGCTAAGCGATTGGCTGCTTCGCCGCTTGTCGCTTGGGTTCAATCCCCGCACGGAACAAAATATTTGAGTGACTTACAGGTTTTTGTTCCGGGTCTGACCGTTTATGTATGCGAGTTTAAATATTTGTAAACGCTATATTTCAGTTTGTTGTTAGGCTAGTTACTTACTTTATTTCCCGTAATGTATGTATTTTAATTTGCGTACCAATTGATCTGCGGCTAATGCTCACGAATTCGCCACTTAACGTCACTTGTAATGTTTTATCGCGGATTTTAAATCACAACTCCATTCAAAATATTTCCGATCGCTATAATTATCGTCATTTGCACTTATCTTGTAGTAACTGATAAACAATTACTAATTTGTAGATTTATTAAAATCATTTAGTCATTTTAATGTACGAAGAGAGTGATATTCCTTGTGAATTAAAATGTTAAGATTATTATTGGTACTTTCCAACTTTGTGTTATTCAGTGCTGTAAGTGCTTCAGAATATGAGTTAAATATACTGCATTATAATGATTTCCATGCAAGGTATATATAATTTTTCTCTGCATTGACGTATTTGTCATTTTCATATCATGAGAGTGCATTTGATAATAACGTCATCATCACTTTTGTATTTCCCTGAAGGGCTAGGCAGAACTATACCACAGTACCATTTTGCCAGTTATATTTTTGTCTCATTAAATAGGCAGCGACCCTATTACCATCAACCATGCACAAATCCGAACTCCGATCAACTAATGAGAAATTCTTAATTAAAACACACAATAACTCTTTGCCCGACCTGGGAATCTCATTACCATATAGGTGTAGTTTTAAGTCGATATCTTTAAACTATACTTAGCACGAACAGTGGCTAAACGTTATTCCCGTCATAGTAGTCAAGAGACGGGAACATATTCAAACCAAAACGCAAGCTAAGTTACGTTTATAAATCTCCGTATTTGAGTCAATAAAGTAGCAGAAACAGTAAGTAAGCAGTGATAGCCTAGTGGTGTGATCGTCGGACTGCGAAGTCATAGGTCTCGCACCTCTGATTTTTTGGATTAATTTGCGTATTGTATAATTATCACTTGCTTAGGTGAAGGGAAACATCGTAAAGAAACCAACATGCCTGAGAGATATTTTTCGACGGCATGTAAAGCCAAGTCAGAGGCCCATGGGCGGCATAAAAACTCCGACACCAGCTTAGTCACTAACCACACGATAAAGAAGAAGTCAAAAACGAAGTCAAATGTTTTTCAGATTGGCAGATCTAATTGTTGCTAGGGGAAACTTAGTGTATTTGAAAATATTTTAGAGTACAACAACAAAACCAAATATTCGACAGCAAAACTCGACAAATCCGACCCGTGCGTTTGACAGCTGAAGTAGGATTATTTCCGAATTTCCGAAGTTTAAATATTACGCCGATGTTCTCATAAGTGTACTACTGGTGACAGTTTTGTGCATGGTACTCTAATTAGGAATAGGATGGAATTAAAAAGTTCAGAGAACGTACAGAATGCTAAGAATGAGTCGAGCTACACGATAACTGACAAATGCTTGCACTGACTGGACAGGTCCACTCAAATCTGTGTGGTTCTTTCTTCAAAAGACCATTTCAGATACTAATCTGCATATACCTCATGATACTTTAAGGTTCTCACGTATTTTCGGGTTTTGTTTTTTTTTTTCCTGATCAGTGTATTATTTAAAAGCGAAACGAAATCATACATAACTATGTCTTATTCAGGTTTGTCGAAACCAGCCCAACGGGGTCAGCTTGTGACCCATCGGAAAGTCCGTGTATCGGTGGTTTTGCCCGACTCGCTACCTTGGTCCGACAGCGCCTGGCCAGTGAACCCCACTCTCTTCTTCTCAATGCAGGCGACAGCTTTCAAGGCACTATTTGGTACAATATTCTAAGATGGAACGTCACCCAGGATTTTATGAACATGCTGCCTCATGATGCTCATGTTAGTTTTTGTGTTTTTTATTAGTTACAAGATTTACCTCAACGGTAGTTTTGGTAGCAATGTCTTATACTTCAGCAGAAGTAAATTTTAAGTAGGTATGTAAACATTGTAGCTTTTAATGTATAAATAATTACAGGTAGACAGTGGTGGTTTCTAAGGGAACCGTATTACCCAGTACTAATTGGGTTGTGGAGTTCAGATAGGCACTCGCTCCATGTAAAATACTGGTATTCCGCTGCATCCGGTTAAACTCAAAGCCAACCCTGACATAGTTGGGAAAAGACTAGGCTAAGATCTTCAAAAATAAAATGAATAGAAGCGGAGTTTCCGTATAATAAAGTACCGAAGGAGCATGAAGATTGACCCAAGGAAGGAGCTGTTTATGTCCATTGGTGAAGTCAGGTTGTGGATAAGGGTGACTATGTTGAAGAAAAAAAATATTAGCTTTTATTTTTAACATTACAGGTCCTTGGAAACCATGAGTTTGACAACGGGATTGATGGAGTGGTACCTTACTTGGAACATTTGAAGTCCCCAGTAGTCACAGCAAACATAAATGATGACTTAGAACCTACAATGCAAGGATTATACAAAAAGAGTATCATCGTGGAAAAGAACGGCAGAAAAATTGGTATTATTGGTGTTTTAATAGTCATTACTAATGTGAGTACAAAATCTAAAATATATTTTATTTTTAGCCGTCTTCAAAAAAGGAGGAGGTTCTCAATTCGGTATTTTTTTTTGTTTTTGTGTTTGTCTCCTCATATCTTTGTCATTTATAAACCGATTTGAAAAATTATTTTATCTGAAAGGATATACTTCCCGATTGGTCCCATAGAAGTTTCATCAGAATCGGTTCAGTGGTTTAGTTTTTAAATCAAAATAGCTGCAAAAAAATATGTCATCCAAGTAAAAGAAATTGCGAAATTTTAAACTTTTTTTGCAAAAAAAAAAATACCGACTTCCAAAAAAAACACAAAAAGTGGAAAATAACTTTACTTTCGGAAGTCGGTGGCAAAAAAAGTCAATGAAACAAACAATAGTCACCGACTTCCGACTTATTTTCCACTGTTTTTTGTGTTTTTTTGGAAGTCGGTTATTTTTTGGAGTATAGTATTGTCAAATCTTTCACGTTTAGAATAGAGCACAAAATATCTTTGTCCATCGTGACGATAGTCTAATTTCTTTTAAAAGCTGAAAAAATCTTTGTTTAAATCTGAACTTATACTAACGAAAAAAAACCTCGAGGTTTTAGAATACTTCCGTAATATTTCTTATAGAGTTTATGGACTGGGTTCTGTTCTGAACTCAGCATAAAATACTTGCATTGTTTTCCAGATTTTGGCATCGACGGGTAATCTAAGATTCACCGATGAAGTTCAGACCGTAAGAGAAGAAGCCGATAAACTAAACGCACAAGGTGTCGATATCATTATAGTCTTGTCACACTGCGGCTTGGATATTGACAAGTAAGTGTATCATTAATTAAAACTTGAATATTAATAATTGCTTCTCTAAATAAGACGAAAAATATTACGAGTTGAATAATTGTGTATGGCTGTAAGAAATAACGTAGACGAAAGAAAAGATTTATGGATCGAAAAAATTATCTGTGGCTACAAAATATAAAAAAAGTTTTGTAGAAATTCATGGAGTAGAACGATATGCTACCCAGATTTCAATCAATTTGGGATAACGGCAGACTATCTTAAAGGAATTGATAATTGCTCAGTACAGTGATAACCCCTAATGTTCCTAATTTAACAGTTATTATTTTTTTCAACAGAGAAATAGCCCTTCATGCTGGTCCTCACATTGACATCATAGTTGGAGGACATAGTCACACGTTGTTGTTCAATGGAGATGTTCCTGACAACAGTAGTTTCACACCATACGGACCTTATCCGGTAGTAGTGGAACAAGCCACTAGAAAAGTAAGACAATTTGAACTTATATTAAAAACTAGCTTACCTGCGCAACTTCGTCTGAATAACATTTTTGATGGATGATCCGCTCCTATTGGTCGCAGCGTGATGTTATATAACCTATAGCCTTCATCGATAAATGGGCTATACAACACTAAAATAATTTTTCAATTTGAACCAGTAGTTTCTGAGATTAGCGCGTTCAACCAAACAAACAAACTCTTCGGCTTTATAATATTAAGTATAGATAATATGTTATAATATTTGTAAGATGACAAGTTATAGGATGATGTTTTTCGACTTTTTGAGGTTCTCATAGTACAAGCAGCAGCCCATACGCAATATTTGGGCGAGATCAAGCTGACGTTTGACGATGCTGGCCAACTTCTGAGATGGGCTGGCAACCCTCATTATATTGGAAACGAAATTGAACAAGGTACGTCAGAATCTATTGTATGTAGTTACCTCGACCAATTATCCACGTATTAACACGGAGTGATACCATCTATATGTAGAAGAGGCATCTATTGTATATGTCGGAGAAAGCGATAACTTTTAAACATCAAGTTGCTGATTTGACCATTGTAGTAGGGGTAAACGCCGTGACGTCAGATGTTGTTTTAATGGCGGCACGTGGACAGAGTCGTTTTGTAGAGTGGGGATTGTGCCGAGATCACTTTTGCTCGGAACTCCAACCAAGTCACTCCTTCAGAACGAAACTGTCAGTTTGCCCATTTTGTGGAGATTATTTCTTAGTGTTATTTAATGTAAATTTGTGTTAAATAATAAACTGTGATTTTTGTGTACCGAAACCGAAACTATTATTTTAACATGCCATCATGAACCCGGTACCACCGAACCCTAATGACAACGGCACTATCGCTCAGCCATCGCTTACGCCGTCATCAGAATTGGGATCTGGACTCGATTTCCACTGGCGTGCTATGTTCGAGATGCAGCAGAAGAACATGATGCAGCTGATCGAAGCCATCAGGACACCAACAGTGGCACCTCAGATCATGCTGCCAGAAATTAATCCGGAGCTACCAGATACCGATCCACGTGCTTGGTGCGATTCTATCGATATTTGCCTCGACGAACGTCCACTGGAGGGTGCATCGCTTATTATAGCTCTGGCGAGTGCAAGTCTGAAGCGGAAGTTCGATCGCAGTACCGGTGATGGCGCCACTGATGCAAAGCGTTTAAAGCCACAAACTTCCACTATGTTCACGTGCCATAAGTGCGGAAAACCGGGACACAAAGCGGTGAACTGTCGTTCGAAGTTTACGCAGCCTGCTGGAGCTAACGTCCAGAAAACTACACCGGCGGCGACTTTATCGGGTTCCAGCAAAAGAATAACGTGTTTCCGTTGTGGAGAAGCCGGACACATCTCTAAGAACTGCCAACGCGGCAGTGCGGGTGGCGCGTCATCGTCGGCGGGCAGCGCTGCCAACGCAACGGCGGAGCGACGCATCGATAGCTGCGAAATAGCAGGTGTTTGCGGGCAATTGGAACAATCCGGTGAGTCGTTTTCATTTTGTTTTGATTCCGGCGCCGAGTGTTCTCTCGTTAAACAAAGTGTAGCTTATAAATTCTCGGGCAAACGTTCACTTTCAACCGTGCAAGTAATTGGTATCGGTAATAATTCGAATGTTTTTAGCACTGAACAAATTCTTAGTGATGTTGTGGTCGACAATAACGAACTGTCAATTTTATTTTACGTACTACCCGACGATTGTATGAAATACGATGTTATGATCGGACGCGATATTTTGACACTTGGCTATACGGTACATTTAACTGAATCTACCCTACGTATTTCGAAAGTCACAAATGTAGGTTGTTGCGATTTACCTCCCGTAATTGATCTTTACAATGTTGATTCTGATATTTCAAACGAAAACAAGGACCGGTTGACGTCCCTTTTGAATGAGTATTCGAATGCTTTTATCAATGGCTTATAACGACGATGATGAAACCGGAATTGACCTAACAGAGGCGAGAGAACACGCGGTGGACGGTATTAAGAAGAGTGCGGCTTATGAAAAAGCCCGTTTTGACAAAAATAAGGCCAAAGTAGTTAATTTCAGTGTTGGTGATTTGGTATTAATCAAATATGAAGAAAGAAACCAAACTAAATTAGAACCCAAATTTAAAGGTCCTTTCAAAATTTTAGAGTTGCTTGAAAACGATCGCTATGTTTTAAAATCACTGAATGGTAATAGAACCTACAAGTACGCTCACGATCGTATACGAAAGATGCCTCTAAGTAGTGTTCCTAATGAGTTAAACGTAGAGGACGGTGATGAAAGTACCTCCACCGAGTAGTAGACACATACCATGGCTAATTGGTCGCAAATTGTTTTGGTCTTGTACTGACCTGGGAGTCGCAGACTCTATGTGATGTGTGTGGTCGTATCACATGAGGTGATGACGATATGGGTGGCACAAGTGTCACTAGCTGCTGCGGCAGCTGGGCCATGAGCGTTGTATGTGATCGAAGTTGATTTAGTTGCTGAGTAAATATGATTGAGACTTAGAGGAACCTTTTGTTTGATAACTGTTATTTTCAAGTTATGCTTTTCCATAAAGATGTGGTCAGGTTGACCGAGCCTGTACTGTTGCTCCAAATTTGACTGTTTGGTTACAGGTACTCACGAGGACGTGTAACTTGTCAGGCTGGCCGTGTCGGAGAAAGCGATAACTTTTAAACATCAAGTTGCTGATTTGACCATTGTAGTAGGGGTAAACGCCGTGACGTCAGATGTTGTTTTAATGGCGGCACGTGGACAGAGTCGTTTTGTAGAGTGGGGATTGTGCCGAGATCACTTTTGCTCGGAACTCCAACCAAGTCACTCCTTCAGAACGAAACTGTCAGTTTGCCCATTTTGTGGAGATTATTTCTTAGTGTTATTTAATGTAAATTTGTGTTAAATAATAAACTGTGATTTTTGTGTACCGAAACCGAAACTATTATTTTAACATGCCATCATGAACCCGGTACCACCGAACCCTAATGACAACGGCACTATCGCTCAGCCATCGCTTACGCCGTCATATAAATGTATTTTGATTTCTGCTATAGCTTCTGCGCTACAAATCCTTGCTTACAATATTATTCTTTCTAATTCTAGCGGCAGATGTTTTAGACAAGATTAACGAATATCTTCCTGAGGTTCTCGAAAGAGCTAACGAAGAAATTGGCACGTCTTTGGTGGAACTATCAGCAAACTGCACATGCTCGGAGTGCAATTTCGGCAACTTTATTTGTGACGCTTTTATGTTTGCAGTTAGTTTTTTTTTATTCCCTTATTATGGTTCTAGAAAAACAGACGGAGTGTCCCTTAGAGGATTTTTTAAATTTAAGTTTTTTTTTAAAATCGGTGAATGAAAACACCCCGAGGAAATCAGCAAATCATAAAAGAATATTTGAAGATACGGATACGGATTACGGCCGACTCCCTCTCAAGAGGCTTATTTTCCCAGGAGTGACAACATTAGAGGTTTAGCTAATATGCGTATGCTAAAGCCATAAGGTATTTGTAAAACAATTATTTTCACTATTGAACCAATCCGCTTAACATCCAGATGCCCTGGGATGTAATCCCCGAAGGTTGGAGATGAACCTCAAAGTAAACCTGACCTTTTGCCAGTTATGTTTCGCCTGATTGGATTTTGACTGTTTTAGGCGCTACCTTTCGCTGGTCCCAACACCTGGAACTATGCTCACTTCTGCACCGTCAATCGAGGTGTCATTAGACAAGCTATCAATAGAGGAGGTAATGAAGCTGCAACAGAGAAACAAACTGAAGTGATGAAATGTTCTTTATTATTAAACTCAGCTAATTAATAATACACATTTCAGTAATAACTTACGAATCAGTGATGGTGTCAAATCCTTTCGAGAACAATGTTGAAGCTTTTGACTTGAAAGGTGAACATATTATGGAGATGTTGGAGTTTTCTGTGGCTAACGACCCTTGGCCGGGCGCGAGGATGTTGCAATTTGCAGGTAATGATTTTGATGGATGTAATCTTGACGGTTTTTTGAATCTTAGAACACATGACATGTTTGTTACGTTATTCGAACCATGCTTTGTTTATTGTTTCATCTTCACCGTGAACCTGAACTGTACGTTTTATATTACTCCCTAAATAATATTTGAGACCACCTACTATTGCTTGCTGGGCCTATAACAGTGTTTGTCTTGGGTCATTCTGCACCAAGATCGTCAATCATCGTAGTTTTCTTGCCCTTATCATAATTTATTTTGTAAAGGCGCACCATATCTTCTTCAATATTTCTACATTATTAAGCACCGCAGTAGTTACCCTGTTTCTATCCATCACCATTTTTAACATGATTCAGCCATCGTTTCTTTAGTCTTTCCCTACTCTTTTAGCCATCTACATTCACACTTAGAATTTCTTCACGACTTTTTCCTCCGGCGCATCACATTCTAAAAATGTTTATTTACAAATAATTTGAAACTAATCAATTCCAAATGCCCCATTGCAGGACTGCACGTAGTTATCGATGGTTCGCGGCCGGTAAACTCGAGGATCCTCAACGTCACCATCAGATGCATCGAGTGCGATGCCCCTAGGTACGAGCCGCTCGAGCTCGACAAATACTACACAGTCGTATCGCAGAGTTTCATTGGCAATGGTGGTGATGGTTTTACTGTGAGTGTTTCAACCTTTTTTCATATTACGTATTTTTAAGTTTTGAATGCGTAGCGTGAGACGCTTCCCCAGGTTTAACTACGAATGTAAAGAGGTGGCTAGAACTGCGGCGGCGGAAAAGGTCTCTTGGTTCAGTTTATGAGAGGTCAATGTTCAGCATTGGAGTGGTATTTTTAATATAGATCCCATTTGCATAGTGGTGTAAACACGTAGTAAACAGCAGATGAGTTTTTAAATGACAACGTCGACAGCGAGCGAGCAAATCCGATTCAACGTCTGTAGCAATATAGAATTTTTTTAAACTCCTTAATTAGTAACCTCGACTGCTGAGAGCTTTAGCGTTTAGTTTAGAGAAGTTATAGTACACTGATTTAATGATTTTCGAAACTTTTCAGATGATAAGTGAAAACCGTAAGAACGTCAGACTTCTCGGAGTGGACTACGAAGTGCTGATGAACTACATACGTCATCAGTCACCTGTTTTCGCCGACACTGATGGGCGCATAACGATAAGCAATCCTTGTCAAGCGTAGGATGATCTTAAGTATTTTTTAGGCTGTTAAGCTCTGTATTTATTGTAAAATTAAGATATTAAACAGTTTAAACAGGAAATGTATTTTAAATTAGATTAGATTAAAACTGCCATGATCACTAACCTTGTGATTAACACTTAAAACGGTATATTTACCATGTTTATTATTTGTTTCGAGTTCCCGTTATATCAGCAAAGTTATGCGAGCGCCATATTTATCCGAGATCATGGTGTTTGTAACAATAATAAACATGGTAAATATCCCGTTTTCAGCGTTCATCATTACTTGGTTAGATGTACCTTGAAGAGGTGTCTAGGACAGACTGGATGCGAAAAGCGGTTGAGAGAGTATAGGGTACAGCGTAAGATCTACCTACATCAGCTATTGCTGGAGAATTACCTGAATGAATTTGGTAATGTATTTCTAGCAAAGCGTTTGATCAACCCGCGTCATCTTGGCGTGATCGTCGCGTGTGCGTAAAGTGATATACGCAACATGCTTGTCGCTTGAGCGTATCATCATAGTAACGATTTCATTGCCTGTTTCCATTGACGTGATTGGTCAATGCGCTAGTAGCGTGTGCGCAACGTGTTCGTTACGTGAGAAACATGAAGCGAGTCACAAATTGCTACAACTTAAAAAAAAAATGTTCCATCTTAGTTAAAGATAAGATAAAGATAAATTTATTCAGTTCGCATAACAGATAGACAATATTAAAAAGCTAGTAACAAAAAACAATGATCCTTATTTTCTACAATGTTATATATTCCCTGGACTCCACACTAGGATACCCTGTGTCGTGGGGTCCAGTCACTCACGCGAGAAGTCTCGGCGAGAAAACTCACCCAGACTTGTTCTCAATGAGAACGAGAAGGCGAGAAACCAATCACATTCACGTTTCTCGGATGTTCTCGGGGGTTCTCGCGTGAGTCTGTGAGGTGTATTAGGAAGAGAGGTTTGGTGGTTTTGGAAGTGTGTGTGTGAGTGTGAGCGTAGGGGAAGTGTGGGTTGTTGTGTTATAGCACAGATAATATAATACTACGTACAGATACCAAATCCCATACAAAGAAATGACACCTCCCTAAGTCTGGCTATTGAGCTGGCTATTATCCTTTCTCCATTTTTTCAACAGATGGCAGTATCAAGCGGCTCACTAATTGCCAGAGACTGTAGTTTTACAACGCCATCTAGGTGTCGGTCTAGATACTAGGTGGCATCGATACTACTATGATATAATATTGCAAACGGATCCAGTGATGTCCCTGAGTTGCTGAGCTAGATTGGGCTGCGTGTACCTTGTTTGTTTCTGCGTAAATCTCGTTTGTTGCACAAACCAACGACAAGGACTAATTACAGACAAAACTCGGACATGATTAGGGCGAGCCATGTGTACAATGCTGCTTACCAGGAGGTTGAGATCGACATCTTTAATACAAGCGTGTCTAAATTAAAGAAGACTCTTTGCAACCACTTCTTCGACAACCTATAACCATTGTATTGTACTTTGTCAATTAGTGTTCTTTTTCTTTAATGTTTTTGTGTGTACTAATCCTTACCACTGTCTTTTAGTTTAATTCCTTTTTGTTTATTTAACGATTGTTTAACTATTTGTGAAAACTTTTAATTGGCCATATTGTTGTTATTAACGAAACTATTGTGTCTGCCTAGCTGTAAGTTTTCCGAAAATAATAAAATAAAATAATATGACATATTTCTTTTGCAAAAATATACAGGTCTTATAAATAAATGAAAAGAAACTACATGTTTTGCCATTTAGAAATGGCGTACAAAAGAAAGTTGGTTGTTATTATCTAGAAATATTAAATTTACAAGAAATGTCGTAATTAAATTGCCGATGCATTCTGTTTTCAATCATTTCAAAATGATAAGCTGTAATAACAATTGGCTAAAACTTTTTTTAAACTGTATTTTATATACGTAGAGTTTCTTTGGTAATAATTTAATACGTTTGGAGAGTTTATTATAAATGATTGGTGTCAAATAGATAATACTTTTATGCATCAGTGCCGTGCTCGGCCTATTTCTAGCCTGTCATTATCACGACGACTGCGACTCGTAACTTCTGTAATTTTTTTAATTATTTACGATTAGTTTGGAAAAAAATTGCTACTTAATATATTATAAATCTTTTTTTCTTCTGGAGGTAGTCAGTTAGTAAACACTTACATTTTGCCGTTCCGTAAACAAATAAATATTAATATTGTATTAACTTTACTTACGATATAAAGATTGTGTGGAAGTTAAAGCCAAGTGTATATGGCATACGTGACATCGTTTGCATAGTGATCAGTGATTGTAGTTTGGCAGAAACATAAAATAAACATAAAAAGTGACTGCAAGTTCCAGTTGACACGAAAGTGGGTGTTTTGAAAATAACATATACTTAACATAACTTCACTTTGATCGTTAGTGTGACGCTAACGGACCAATACTTATATTTCGAGTACAATTTCATAGCGTCCGTGGCAGAGTCCAATAAGTTGTGACTGACACGTATGAGGTTGCGAGTTCGAATCCTAGTACAAGATTCACTTTTTGCCTTTTGTTTTTTATTTTTGCCAGAATGATTTGCGCTGGTTGTAATGCTACTATTCTCGTTACACAAAAGAGAATTAAATGCTGTTTAAGCAAATGTGTCCACCAATACCATTTGGAATGCGTTAAGTACGATGAAGCGTTAACGCCTAGGACTAAATGGACTTGTCCAATCTGCGTTTCTGGCCGTCCTAAATTGGACAACACCAATACACCAGTCCATCCTAAAGGTCACACTGTACAAACTGACCAAGCGGGTCCAGTAGCTGAAATGGCTACAATGCATTCCTCTATATCGGGACCGTTTAATAGCCAAAAAAAACCTAGCCCAAAACCAGTACTTGGTCAGAGACTTCCGCCAGCTGAGAAATCACCACCAGTTACGCCTCGAGTGGCATGTGTTGGCACTGAAGTCAATCTGCAAGACGCAATACTTGCAGAAATACGTAACTTACGGCGGGAAATGAATGAAAAGTTTGATAGTCAACAGGCCTCTTGGCGAAATTTGAATCGACTCTAGCTACGGTCAAAAAGGAAGTCAATGATCTTACTTTGAAATTTTCCTCAATGTACGAAGACTTTGACGAGTTCAAGAAGACTGTATCTTTTCTTTCTGACGCTCATGATGAGCAAGTGGAATTAAATGCCCGAAACAATAACTGTATTGCCGAACTCCTCAAGAATAACGCCACGATGACTGCCCAAGTGAGGGAATTGGAGATTAGATTGCAGCAAATTGATCAGTTAGCGCGTGAAAGCAATATCGAGATACAGTGCGTTCCTGAGCACAAAACCGAAAACCTGTTAATGATTGTGAAACAGGTGGGCAGAGTTGTAGGAAATGAACTTCAGGATAATGAAATCCAGTCGTTTCATAGAGTTGCTAAATTAAATGAAGAGACAAATCGTCCACGTAGCATAGTCGTCAAGTTAGCCAGTCCTCGAGTTCGGGATAATCTACTTGCTGCAGTTAGAAACTTTAATAAGAAGAATGAGTCGGAGAAGTTGAACAGCAGCCATATTGGCATTGGTGGAATGAAGCAGCCGATTTTTGTGACGGAAAATCTGACTCTGGCTAATAAAAAACTACATGCAGCGACAAGAATTGCTGCTAAGGAAAAGAAATATAACTTTGTATGGGTTCGGAATGGTCGCATATTTGTTAGAAAGGATGTAACAACCAAATCTTTGTTAGTCAAAAATTTTGAATGTTTAGAGTCTTTGTAATTTTTTAGTTGGATTACCAACATACTTTGCAAGCTAAGGATGTTTTAGAAATTAAAATTCAACTTTAAAATTTACTATCAAAATGTGAGAGGCTTACGAACCAAGACAGAGGCTTTTTATACTGCTGCTTTAAATTTTGATTATGATATAATAATCGGCACAGAAAGCTGGCTTAATGATACGGTGTTCGATCATGAAATTTTAGATAGCCGATACAGAGTGTTTAGGCGCGACAGGTCATCGACAGTGTCCTCAGCTACAAAAAGGGATGGTGGGGGGGTGTTTATTGCAACTCTAAGCAAGTATGAGGTTATACGGAGATTGAATTGGGAATCCCGTTGCGAGGAATTGTGGATCACAGTCAAGTGTGATAGTGGCTTAAATATCAATATTTGTGCGGTTTATATTCCACCTCCTATCAAACAAGATTATATGGATGAGCTTTTTCGAAATTTTACAGAAGTGATTAACAAAAAAAGTAAAGTCAATTCTATTAATTTACTGATCGGTGATTTCAATATGGGTAGTATATCTTGGGAATATAATGTGGATTCTGGTCTGTTGGTCCCCAAAGGATCAAGCAGTATTCAAGGAAACACTTTAATAGATATGCTAACTTTTAATAATCTTCATCAATGCAACGCGATAGCCAACGCTTCGAATCGTATTTTAGATCTAGTTCTTAGTAGTAGCAATAACACTGCGTTGGTATCTCAGGCTTTGAGTCCATTCATACAGATTGATCCTCATCATCCAGCGCTGGAAATCTCATTTACAACAACTCATAGCAAACCTCTAATGCAAAATAAGGTCCCGTACTTGAACTTTTACCTCTGTAATTACGAAGCGGTCAACGCTGAACTTGCGAAGATTTCTTGGTCTGATGAATGGAGATCTATTACTAATGTTAACGAAATGTTGCAAAAATTTTACGATATCCTCGTGCCAATTATAAAACTGCATACTCCGCTCACAAGACCACGAGATGAACGTTATCCGGTCTGGTATACCCGAGCTTTACTAAAGGTTATTAAAGAGAAAGCTAAATATCACAACCTTTATAAAAAATACGGGAACCCTAGAGATAAGATTACGTTTGAATGCCTGAGGTCGCGTTGCGATAAGTTGATACAAGATTGTTATGCAAACTTTAAAAAGAATATAGCTGAACATCTGCGCACCAATCCTAAGTATGTCTGGAAGTACTTAAAACATAAACGTATAGGTGAAAATTATATTCCCAACAAAATGTCTTTAGGTGAAACTAGGTTTGCCAGAGGTGGTCAGGAAATAAGTGATTTGTTTTCCGAGAATTTTCAGTCTATATATCGAATAAGTAGTAACGTACACACTTTAACGCCAGTTGAACCTAGTCTCTGCAACAATAACACTTACAGTCACTGCAAACTTGAAGTTGAAGAAGTCCTTGATCATATTTTGTCTACCCTGGACTGCGACAAGGGTCCAGGGCCAGATTCTATCCCATCTCTTTTTCTTAGAAAGTGTGCAGCTAACCTGGCTGATCCTCTGACTACAATGTTTAACTACTCACTATCACAAGGCTTTTTCCCTGATCAATGGAAAATAGCACACATAACGCCAATTTTTAAATCTGGTAACATTGATGATGTCGCAAATTATAGACCAGTTTCAATTCTTTCAGGATGTGGTAAAATTATTGAGTCGCTTGTTCAGAGAAAAATATTTTCTCACTTTAAACATGTTTTAGATGATAACCAGCACGGCTTTCGTCCCAAAAAATCAACACTGACTAACCTAGTTGAGTATGTGTCTTATATATCATCTGCATTAGATAACGGTAGTGAAGTTCACGCAATATATACCGATTTTAGAAAAGCCTTCGATTTAGTAGATCATGACTTACTTATTGCTAAATTGGAAAGCATGGGTGTTCATGGGTCGCTGCTGCGTTGGTGCGAGTCATATTTAAGAAATCGCTCGCAACTGGTCTAACTTAAAGGTTTTAAATCTAAACAGTGCGTCATACCATCAGGCGTCCCTCAAGGGTCACACTTGGGGCCTTTATTTTTCTTAGTCTTTATTAATGATTTAGGCAGCAAAATTGATTCTAAATATAAACTTTTTGCTGATGATTTAAAGCTATATCAGACTATACACAGTGAATCCGACATTATTCAGCTTCAGCAAGATCTAAACAACGTACACAATTGGTGCTTGCAAAATAAAATGTCCTTAAATGAAAGCAAATGCTACTTCATTAAATTTAGTAGAAAAAAGAAAACAGATCAGGCTTATTATTCAATTAATAACAACCCCCTCCAAGAAGTGGATACTATTAGGGACCTTGGTGTTATATTAGATAGCAGTTTAAGTTTTCGGAGTCATTACGATCAAATTATTGGTAGGGCATCTAAATTATCGGGCTTCATCGTGAGAGAAATGAAAATTTTTCGGGAACCAATCCTGACTGTTTCCATTTATAACAGCGTTATTCGCAGTATACTGGAATATTGTAGCGCGGTATGGAACCCTTTTTATCAGGTACACTCTGATCGGATAGAGCGCATTCAGAAAAGGTTTCTATATCACCTATGCTACTCGGATAACAGATGTCGTATATTGAACTCGTATAACTCCAGGTTGAGTTATTATAAAATTAAGTCATTAAGTGCACGAAGGAAAACTCTGGATTTGATGTTTCTCTATAAATTAATTAATGGTCATATAGATTCTCCCCAGCTGCTAGAAAAAGTGAATATTAGTATCCCACGTAGTGGTAGCCGCTTAATTAACCGTAGAACTTTCGTTCTACCTAATAGTCGAACTAATCTGGGTCATTTTTCGCCAATATGCCGTATGCTTTCTCTTGCTAACTCCATTCGTAGCGAAATAGACGTCTTTTCTGGTTCTGAAGCTTCAGTGAGACGAAAGCTGAGAGACTTAATTGTGTAAATATTTAATTTTATGTTTTGAATTTTAATTTGATTTGATTTGTATTTTAATTTGAGTTGTTTTTTTTTACATTTTATTGATTTCAATTTGTTTGTGCTTTAATGTTTTATTGATTTTAATATTTATTTTGACTGTATTTCGATTCAATTTTTGTTTTAATCTGATTTAATTTTTTATTTATTTTAATAGTTTTGTGATTTAATTTATATTTTAATTTGATCTAATTTTTTATTGGTTTTAGTTTGATTGTGAGTTATTTAATTTGAGTTGATAGTTTTCCTGTTTGTATGTGCATGAAAGATTCACATCGAGTAGATGTCAATCAGTCTTTTTCTGTTGTACCGTTTTTGAGCTCTTTGTGATTGTACATCAGTTTTGTGAATTACATTAAAAAAAAATAAAGAAAGCAAACTTAAAACATTATCACATAATTTATCTCATCATTGCTTAATAATAGATGCAAAAAAAAGCATACAAAAAGCTTTGTGTGTTCTTTCGAATTACTTAAGACTTTTGTCAATTGTTACACCTAAAAACGTTGTACCTAGTTGACTTTTTTTAAACCCTTCCTTGATAAATTGATATTGAGGTTTGGTGATATTAAATGTTGACTGAAAAACATAATTTTTGTTTTATCTAATTTAAGTTTAGATGGCGTTGTTTATAAATGATAGACTAGCTGATGCCCGCGATCTTCGTTCGCGTGAAATTATTGTAAAAAAATATTACTTCCCCATTTGAATCGGATTTTGTTAACAATTTCGATGGTTTTAATTTTTTTGCACGGAACCTTAATTATTTTTCTAATGTAAAGTAGTCTAAGTTACTCATATCTTAGAACATCAGCTATCTACTAGTAAAATCGGTCTAGTCATTTCGGAGATTGGCTGGAACAAACAGACAGACAACAAATAGATTCTCTACATCGAGTTTGACATCGCACCGTGCGTTCAAGGACAAGGAATAACAATACAACAAAAAATATCTCGAGTTGGCGGAACAGTTGAATTTGTGTGTGTGAGCTACCTAGCAAATTTCACGTTTCAGTTCATGTGACAAATTGAGTAAAACTCTATCTGTTGCAAAAAGCTCTAAACAAAATGTTTTGTAGATGGCTACTTGATCATTTTATGGATTCTAATCGAAACAAAAGACTTCATTTATCTTTTTTGTTGAAATAACGTGATTTATGAGTGTAAATAGATAAGCCAACGTTACACAAGGAAGTTTTGATTTTTGCAAATCTTACTTCAGCCAAAATCTGCAGTTTAACGCATTTTAGTGATTGTTATTTTCATAACTGTTACCTATGCTGCCATCTAGTATATTTTTTAAGACTTATTATAATTTGTTCAAATCAAATCAAATCAAATCAATCTTTATTTGTTTATTTGTTGTTCGAGTTGAGACCCCATGGTTATATGGTGTGTGTATAGCGTATATGAGTGGGTGCGGTGTGTATGGTGGGTGAAGGGGTAGGTATCTCTTTAATCTTCACTGCACTACAAGAATTTCAGTTTTTGGTCTATTCATTGCTATACATTTTCGAATAAAAGCCACTTTGTTTATTAATTCACATTTTGCATCGCAAAATAATACCCCTGCAATCAATTCTGCGTTTTCATCGAAGATTACATCTCAATCGACATTATTCTCGATACCAATATTTTCATTATCTTAATACGATTCCTTATTAATATGTACTTTATCGTCCTTATCGTATACATATCTTATCAATTCAAGCGATACATGTAGATCGGTCAAAATAATTTGGACATTATATTGTATGATTAGTAGTGTGTACTACTGGTGTTTTAGTTACAATGCTTAGGCTACTATTGTTATTTTCTCATTTTGTTCTCTTCAATGCTCAGTCTGCGTCGGAATATGATTTGAATATACTGCATTATAATGATTTTCATGCGAGGTAAGTGCTTTTCTATTTTTGTTTTTAATTTGTTTTTAAAAAAGTGAATCGTGTTGCTACGTATATTTTGTTTAAATTTTTTTTAACAAAAAAGTTGAAATCGCGTTGGTGGCGTTGGCGTTTGTTATTGTTTTGCTTCAGTATCAGAAGAAAATTCTGGTTTTGAATAGAACTGAATTGCAAGACACTGCTTAATTTTTTATGTATCTCAGATGTCTGTGAAGCTAAATTTCATATCATCGGAAATTAAGGTAGGATTCCTAGAAGTTATTTTTATTGATGTCTTTATAAAATAAACAAAGGCCAATACTCGTATGAAAAAAGTAGATAAAACATTATGTTTCAAATCAAATAATACAGTAAAGTAGTGTCTTCTAAATGAAACTAAAAATAGAAACAACAGAATCATCGTCTTTCGGCCCTTGTCCCATGTTAATTGGGGTCCGCGAAACACGTTTTTTTCTTCCATTTTCCTCGGTCAACCGTCACGCTATCATTTACTCTTTTTTTCATATTATTCTGACAATCCATCCATCGTTTCCTTGGTCTTCCTCTCCCTCGCCATCCATCAACATTTAAATTCATCACTCTTTTAGTCACATGCGATTCTTCCCTGCTCATCACTTGCCCATACCATGACAGTCGATTTGCTTTCAACTTTTAAAGTATAGAATAAAGTCGTGAAAGTGCAAACCTAGTCTGACGAAGAAGCAGTACAGCAAGTCGAGCCCCCAGAGATTGATCTAAAATCTATCGCATTATTAATTTATCTAAGCCAGTAAATAGGGTCTTAACATAGCATTATGATAACAAACCAGCATGCCTATTGCCCGAGTATAGAAAATCGTACCAATTCATATCATATTCAATAACGGCTGATATTGTTTTATTGGCAGTGTGTGATATACGGTAAGATTGTGAAATTGCTTTAGTCTTTTAGCAACTCTACAACAAGTATCAAAATGGTTTGGTCATAAATTTTAAGTATGTGAAACAGATCATCAAACTGAATAACTTTCTTCGTGGAACCAACATCATAATCGCGAAAAAATACCCAGCTGTTCCATACTAAACTTCAATAGGTACCTACTCGTCCCACGTGTATGGGAAAGCTGAATATTACGTTGTTGATCCATCAATACCTAATCGAAGTTCTGGCATCAATACGGCTGCGTGTTCTCATTCAACTGCTGTTTTTACAGGTTTGTAGAGACTAGCCCAGGGGGAACAATTTGTAACGCAGCGGACAACCCTTGCATTGGGGGCTTCGCTCGTCTCACGACCTTGGTTCGTGACCGTTTGATCACTGAACCCGAGTCTCTTCTCCTGAATGCAGGTGATAGCTTTCAAGGAACTATTTGGTATAATATTCTACGATGGAACGTCACCCAAGAGTTTATGAACATACTGCCTCATGATGCTCACGTAAGTTTTTGGATTGTTCTAGAATCTTGAAAATATAATTATGAATGAAATCTTACTACTATTATAAATGCGAAAGTTAGGGCAGATGGATGGATGTTTGTTACTCAATCATGCCAGAACGGCAGAACGGATCTAGATGAAATTTGGCAAAGAGATAGATTATTGTCTGGAATAGCAAATAGGCTTTAGGTAGTATGATCCCGTGGGACAATAACCGAACTACACGCGGGCGAAGCTGAAGACCAAAGCTAGTAATTAATAATCTTGATCATCAACGATTTATTGAAATGATTATTCTACTCGTCATTAATGCAAAATATGAGCTCTTGAGGAGGAGTTGCGGACACTAACTCCACAATACAGTAAAATGCATGAAATAGACGAAGCATTTCATATGTTCAGCTAGAATTAAAGAAATACTTTTTTTTTTTTTTACAAAAATCAATCCAATTAAAGATGATTTTTTATAGGTACTAGGAAACCATGAGTTTGACAACGGAATCGAAGGAGTCGTCCCTTATTTGAAATATTTAGACTCCCCAGTAGTCACAGCGAACATCATTGATGATGAAGAACCGTCGATGCATGGACTTTATGAAAAGAGTATCATCGTAGAAAGAAAAGGCCGAAGAATTGGTATCATTGGTGTTTTAATAGCAACTACTGATGTAAGTTGCAAATAATCTGCTATGATTTTTAAATAGTCCTTGTTTCTTCCACATCTCGTCCGTCTAGGACTAAAGGCATACACACAGAGAACATTTCACTGCACTGCTTTGTAAATAAATGCCGTTTCTTGGACGCCTTTCATTCATCTTCTAAAAATGACCAACCATCGGAATGTACTCATTACATTTTAATCGCTACATTTTCTTTTTTACCCCAACGTTGTCTCACTAAATTATTGCTCGAAGAACTCATTTGAACAAAACTTTAACTCCCTGTTATATCTATCGATGTACTTATACTTCTTTATTTTGCGTTTTTCAGAATTTGGCGTCTACAGGCAAACTGAAGTTCAAAGATGAAGTTGAGACCGTAAAAGAAGAAGCCGAAAAACTAAACGCACAAGGCGTTGATATTATTATAGTTCTGTCTCACTGTGGTTTAGACATCGATAGGTAAGAGTTATCCTAAATAAGTTAAATTGAATGGTCTTCTAAGAGTTGTTTGTTACAGGCGCGTTACTTTTTGTAACTA
Source organism: Standfussiana lucernea (assembly GCA_964057025.1). NCBI lineage: Eukaryota > Metazoa > Arthropoda > Insecta > Lepidoptera > Noctuidae > Standfussiana > Standfussiana lucernea. The sequence goes on along the minus strand of OZ059804.1, from coordinate 5,511,139 downwards.
TTTGTAGGCCACTACTTCCAAAAGTGAACAAAACGCCGTGAGAAATCAACATGTCCTTGAACCAAAAAGTCGAAGATGTGACTGAGACATCCTGCCCTGGGCCCGCGTGATATATTACGGCCTCTTTTTCTCCAAGAAAGCAGGTCCTGGCAGTGGGATCGTTATAGAATGATTGTACTAGTGGGTTTCCTAATTTTAACAAAGCTTGTTTAATTCACACTGAATTATTTCGTCAACAGAGAAATAGCCCTCCATGCCGGCCCTCACATTGACATCATAGTTGGAGGACATAGTCACACGTTGTTATTCAATGGAGATACCCCTGCAGACAGCGGTTTCATCCCGTTGGGGCCCTATCCAGTTGTAGTGGAACAAGCTACTCGAAAAGTAAGTTTTGTGTATTTTAATTAGAACTTGCAAGTGGCCTAGTGGTCGCAAACGCAACTCCTGAGCCTGAGGTCCTGGGTTACATGTCCAGGATCGGGTAACGTATTATGGGGTTTTTCATCAGGAATTTAAATTCCGGATTGGTGCCCGGTTGATGGCAATGGACACGCAGTTTATTACGTGGGATTTAGACACCGGCGAGATCTGGATGTGGATACGAATTGTATCTATGGCTTTACCCATTTCGCGTGTTGGTTTAAACCTTATCCAATGCCTAATCCTTCGTGGATTACAAGCGTAATGTTATATCACGTGTACTTAAATTTGAAGATCACAATTATTGAGAACTAAACTGCAAAAACATGATACTGAAATTTCCGACGTTTTCAGGTTCTAATCGTGCAAGCTGCAGCACATACTCAATATTTGGGTGAGATCAAGCTCACATTTGATGCTGGTGGCCACCTTCTAAGATGGACCGGTAACCCTCATTACATCGGAAATAAAGTCAAGCAAGGTATATTAATTTTCTGCTAAAAAGAAAAGTGGTGGTGGCACAGTGAAAACAGCCGCAACTTATATGTTGTAAAACGTAGGTCCAAACCCAGGCAGCCAGTTTAATAAGTGTAAAATTATTTAATCACCACTGATCTCAAAACTGTGAAGGAAAACATCGTGTGATGTCATGTACTAGATCGACTTTGAAGACATCTAAAAATAAATTTATGGTTAAAAAAATCCATGTGACATGTGAAATGCATTGACACTAACCCGCACCGAGCCCATCTGGCGGATTATAGCTCACTCCTTTAATAAATTATTTATAGGTCCAATATGCTATGAATTATGCTAAAACGAATAGTTCATGGGAGTAGTAATTGTTTAATAAAAAAACAGTTTATAAATAAGACTGGTGTTTGTGAACACTTGAATAAAACTGGTCATTTTCGGGGGTCAGCTAACCACTTAAATCATGTTTCCTGATTTTTTAAACTTCTACTTACAGCTGAAGATGTTTTGGAGAAGATTAACAAATATTTGCCGCAGATTCAGGAGAGAGCTAACGAAGAAGTTGGCTCATCAATGGTCCAACTATCAGCAGACTGCGCTTGCTCCGAGTGCAATCTTGGCAACTTTATTTGTGACGCTTTTATGCATGCAGTGAGTAATTTTTTATCCACTTCAAATAAATTCATCCGATCGCCGTCCACTACCGTACAAAGGCCTCTTCCAAAGTACGTCTTCCGCATCCAGTCTTTCCCAACCTTCTTTTGGAGCATGTCTGTACACCTAACTGGAGGCAGTCCAACGCTACGCTTACCTGTACGCGGTCTACACTCCAGAACGCGTTTGTTCCACCGGGCAACTGTCCTCCGACAAACTTCATTAGCCTCCCACATAAACTTGCTTACTTGTATGAATTTTAGCAAAGTCATGAAAAAAAAACACTGTTTCAGGCTCTAAGCAGAGCTGACGGTAATAACTGGAACTACGCGCACTTCTGCGTCATAAATCAAGGTGGAATTCGGACAGCTATTGATCAAGGAGGTAAGTTATCTGACACAGATGATGTATTGCAATATACTGAAAATCGTCTGTCTATTGCAGTGTGATTAGAAAATTACACCGCTTATCTGCTAGTTTCTTCCAGTCTTCAGCCAAATTTTTCGTACTTGCAACTTTTATAGCCTTTTTTAGATAGTAGCTGCTGTGTTTAATAGTAATTTAAGGCAATCGTGACATTGCTGCCATAAATCAACTCGAATCATTAATTGTTTAGTAGCTACGTCTATTCCAATTTTGATCACTGAACTGATAAATTGGTAGCATTGTAATAATATTTGCCTATGTATGTCCAATTTCGTTACCTGATTCAAATTACTCGTATGCGATCTCTACGCTTTGATAAGAGTTGGTGTGATCAGAAGAGGCGAGAGAAATGGTTATCTTTCCTAAATGAATTAATTTAATATTCTCCACATATTCAGGTGATAGCGATGTCTATCTGACCTTTACGGTTACTGGGTAAAACGATACCCCTTGGCAAGAGTGTTTCTCAGACTTTCAGGCATATAGTATAACTAACACTAGTCTTCAAAATTTCACTTTCATTAAAGTGCCCTTTCCACTATCAAAATAATATATTACATTCGTTCCAGACGCTGATTCGTATCAAAACTTTTCAACTTTAAGTATTTTAAAATTCATATTACAGTGATAACTTTCGAGTCGGTGATACTGTCTACCCCCTTTGAGAACAACGTTCAAGTTTTTGAATTGAAAGGCGAACATATTATGGAAATGTTGGAGTTTTCTGTGGCCAACGACCCTTACGCAGGGGCGAGGATGTTGCAAGTGTCAGGTAATCATCAAAATGTAACTTTTAGTTTAGTTTTCTTACTTATTACCAAAGACACAGTCTATCATGAAAATAACGCCTTCTTCAAAGTCTTAGAACAAAAAACTAGTTTAAAACTTTAGGCATTTTACATCAAGTTGGAATGAAAGTTTTGAAACTGTAATGCATCTTCTAAATTGTATTCAGTGTCTTTTGTGGCGTTGGTACCTAATTCTGATGTTACTTTAAGTTTTCTAGTTATAAAATCATTAATTTCTTCTATGCAATCAAGAAAACTATTTTCAAATTTGGATGAGGGATTGGATGGGTCGATGGGCTAGTGACTTTGATTTGAAAACTGACTCAATAGAGCCAATATTTGCAATGAGTATTGGCTTTACAATAAGTTCTGCAAAATTTGGACTAAAACAAACGAATTTCCTTGAAATACTGTCCATCATTGTTTGCCGAACCCTAAACAGTGAACTAAATCGAAAATTTTGATTTTCGCTATTGGAATTACAAATAACTGCTGTATAAAACAATTTTATATCGCTTCAGCAGATTTTATGTAATACAAACATATTCCCAAAGTTATTTGTTTAACGTCCGTTTAACAAATAACTATAATATAATGTTTGTTTATTTATAGTAATGATTTATTATTTGGTATAAATAAATATATTGCCATTTGCGATGATATGGAAAAATTAATAGTTCCGCGAAACCCTACTGAAATATGCACACTTATCGACAAAGATCGGTGTGAACCGGTTGGAAAGACTTTTTACGTCGACTCCTAAACAATCGCCAAAATCACATTAAAATCTTGTAGGATGGATGTTTGAGAGAAGATTCGTTAATACACCCGGTGTCAAAGTTAGTATTCAGAAGATATCTCACTTATTTATCGTCACCTTATTCCAAATATCGCTTAATCGCAGGGTTGCGCGCGACTTTCGACGGCTCACAGCCAGTAAACTCGAGGGTTCTCAACGTCACCATCAGGTGTATCGAGTGCGATGTCCCTAGATACGAGCCGCTCGAGCTCGACAAATACTACAGGGTCGTCTCGCAGAGCTTCCTCAGCGGTGGCGGCGATGGTTTTAGTGTGAGTGACAACCCTTATACGTAATATATACTAAAATTTTTAAATGAGTAGTAACTAATTCTTTATTTATTTTACGACGTCAGGCCTTAAAAGCTGCACGGGCTGACCATGCTGGTGTAGAACTTTAGAACATAGGATATTTTTATTGCGGTAGTACGTTTTCGTGGTTTAATTTACAACCTCCACGCGGGTGAACCCACGGGCAAGAGCTAGAGTTTTATGTTTGATTAATGTTCTATGACGGCTTCGAATATTTTAAGCTTTAAGTGTTCAAATCAGATAGATGATTTGTAAGTGACGTGACATTAAAATGAAAGGCAGATGTGTTTTTATCGGCTGGCAAAGAACATTACCTCTAGAATCTTCTTCTCATGGGTCTAAAGACCAAACAATAAATTAGCAAAGACATAGTTGTTAAATAAATAAGAATGTTCCGGACATATCCGCCGCTACGGACATTACCAAAATTAAAAACGCATTTTAAGCCGCGTAAACAATCCAATAGCCCGGATCAGCACATGAGAGGCAAAATGATTAGTTGCTCCCAAAAGAAATGTAAAAGTTTTAAACCTTGACACCATTCTATAAGGTCCCTTATTTCAGCTAATATCAATAGCCTACAAGGCTCACCTACAAGTTGACATTAGCATAATATTGTCTCCATAATGTACATCGAAGTTACCGTGAAATTGGAATATTTCATCAGGCTTGCTTTATGAAGAAAATTTTGTAGGTAAATGTCAAAAGGCTAGTCTAAGTTCCTTGTAATTCTATTTGCTGATAACGGTTTTATAAGTGACTCTTTTGCAAGGGATAACTGCATAGCACAACATAACTGTAAAGGTTACTAGCCCATCGATCTTTCAATCCCCTTATCCCAAAAAATCTCTTTAAGATTTTCTACTATTCGTCATCTCTTAATCCCTTTTTTTTTACTAATACTAAGCTACTTCTAAATTACTGTCTAAATATTATTGCATTGAAGTGAGCGTTAAAAATCCAAGAAAGCGCTCTTATTAATTCGCAATACTCTATTCATTTATTGCTTCCACATTTGAACTTACAGCCCGTTCGCACGACGACGATTCGTTTTTTTGACGTATCGTTTTTTTTACGGGGGCAATGCTTTTAAATGCCCGTGTTCACACGGATCACTAATCGTGAAAAATTACGAACACGTCTTAAATCGGGTACGTCAAAAAACACGAATCGTGAATTTTTGTGACGGATTCGCTGATGCGCTCGCTTCCGAAAAATCACGGAACTAATGTGAAGTTTGTGAACACCAATTCGTTTTTTTTTGCCGGATCGTGATAAAACACGATTCCGTATGCAATGTGAACGTCCATTCGTCATGACGTATCGTGTTTTAGGACGGATCGTCAATGACGGAAGCCGTGTGAATGAGCTCTTAGGTTTGACAAAATATGATCAATGTGGACCCTGTCGGGTACGTACACAGCAAAATTAGGAGAGAGGAAGAGGGCTTTTATAAATGTACTATTTATATTTTTTTTATTTATTTAAAGATGTACCTATTTAGGCGTTCAATAAAGTATCGCTTAGTAGTAGTGAAAACAATCTTACTTTAAATATTCCAGGATTAAAAGCAGTTTTCGATGGAGCCCGACCTTTAGGCAGCAGAGTACTTGACGTATCTATTCGTTGTATAGAATGTGACGTACCTAAATACGAACCTTTGTCACTTGAAAAGACCTATAGAGTTGTTACAACCGACTTTATAGCCAATGGCGGGGGAAATTACACTGTGAGTCACATATGGCTCTTTTGTTTCTGGGAAAATGGCCGTTACTTTTTCAAAGTGCATGTTCCGTGTTACATATTTTTGTCGGTACCTATATTATTATGGTGGTAGATTTGGAATCATCATGCGTGTTTCATCTCAGAAATTATCCCACAGGAGCGTACTACCGGGATCGTATCCTATGCAATGGTCCATCAATGTGCAAAATTATAACAAAACAAATCGACTTTCACATTTTTAAATAGGATCACTAGTATTTTCAAACCTGTCTACTGACGACAACGGTTCTTGTGTGATATTTGGTTGTTTTACGTGTTCTATCAGATCAGCTTCTAAAACCCATCTGCCTTTTAACATTGTATGTCAATAAGATATAAGGCGATTAGTTTTGAAGTTATACCCAAAGTAATTTATGTATAATTTGCACTGTCTCTTCTAAACGTTAATAGTTATTTCAACTTTACAGATGATAAGTGAAAACCGTGGAGAGGTAACCGTCCTGGGAGTAGATAACGTTGTTCTAATGGACTACATACGTCATCAGTCGCCCCTATTCGCTGACAATAATGGCCGTATGACGATAAGCAATCCTTGCATTGTGTAACATATAAAAATAAAATAAAATAAGATGGAGCTGACATTGTTTGTGGCACTTTTTGTAAGATTTACAAGCAAAGTTGTATGATATGTTTTTATTGAATAAATTTGGAGTTTTATTTATTTCACAAGTAAGTATTATTATAATTTACTTAGTAGTACGTACTAAATAAATTATAATAATATGTCAGCTTCTCTAAAGGCTTAAAAAAATAAGAAATTGAACTACAGACTTCAATTTCCATACTAAAAATAAAATAACTTACGAATCCATCAATATTATCTACAAGCAAGATAAAATCTTAAAGCATATAAAATATTCTCACTCACAAGATTTATCTAGTGCAAAAGCGAATTGCTGAGAAAATAAAAAGTTTCAGAAATTAATTGCCATAATAAATTATTCAGCAAAATGATCTGGTAGGAAAGAACTGCTCACAAAAAATCTAGTTAGTCATGGACCAAGAATCGTTATTCATCTTATTGAAAAAACTTATTTAAATGGAGTGTGAATGATTCTCATATTCTGAGTCAGTTCTCTTTAATATGAGTCGTTTTATTAAGAAAATCTTTCAGGAATGTTGGCTAGGTTTTTACATGATATTGGAGATTATTGGTCCTTTTATCCGTATTTGGGATAATGCTACATGAATGTATCTTTTCATTACTTATTATTCAATTGTGAAGGTTAACTTACCCCCGTATAATATTATGTTATTCTTGACGGAGTTTAGTTCACGGTGGCCAAACTCAACGATGAACTTGAGAATACGAAACCTATCAGTGTTTGTGTATGCAAGCTTTTTATGGCTTACAATATTTCTGATGTTCACCGCAGTGTAAAGGCTAGTTCTTATACTCAAACTCAAAGCATTTATGTTAATTAGACCATTACAGGCACTTTTGAATGTCAAAACACAATAAAATAAAACTAAGCTGCAGTCCCAGTCACAGGGCATAATAACTTGTGAAAGTACTGTAGTTGCCCATTCGAAAGCGTAGATCTCTATGGAGAAGAATGGGCAAGAAACTCCATGGACACTCTTTTAAATCATTATGTTGTTACAAAGTCTCGGTTACATCATTCATGTCGAGATTAAACATATATGTGAGAACGAAAAAACGAGTGATAATAAATATATACACAAATACTGAAAAGGAATGAGTACCTATTGATTGGTGTCTTGTAGTGAATCAACAAACTTGTACTTAAGAAGTTAGTAAGGTAACCTCCACTAACAAGACCATCATGGATGCCAAATTGTTCTTGGATCTTGCACGACTGTGCTGACGCCAAAACTCGTAAAACTTTGCTCCTATTCTCGGTCTAAAATATGTCGCAATGGTAACTTCAGTTTATTCATAAAAATACCTTGAAAGTAAATTTAAAAATGTAAATAGAAAACTTATCAAGCTCTGACGATATTTTTGCAATTTAAAAAAGTAAGTAGACTCAGTTTTAATGAAAAATATTTTGAGGAAGCAAGTTTCGCCGACCGGGGAGGACAATTAAAAACAGTTTTCTTTTCAACACTGAATACGGGCAAGTAGTTTTCTTTCATTTATTTTTCGCCATTTTCTTAAATAAGGCTAAAATGAAAAGCGCGGCTTCTGTCAGAGTAAATGTTGTATTTTTAATTAATTGTTTTTGTTTTCAGTTTTAAATTAATTGCTTGGTTTTTATATTTTCAAAGTGGATTTTATTTAGCTGCGCATAAGTTTTTCAATTGGAACTGCTCTGAAGTATTATACCAAGGTGATCGTGGCAAGATTATTGGTAATAGCTTTTTGGTATTTACAGACAATATGACCACAACACTTAAAATATTCCCACAGATAGCAACACTGCCAGGAGCCTCATCCAACTATATCGATCTTGAATCACGTATATATTGCAGGAATTTCCTAGAATATTCAGAGACATGTATAAACCAAAGCTACCATTAAACTACTGCCAGTATAAAGGCTTTGCACACCACCAGTTACTGAGATGCAATGAACCGTGAAATTACACCGAGCTGCACTTTGAAAACGCTCTAGCATGTATGTGTAGTTAGCCTTAAACGTTGTTCCTAAGGGCTGCTACACACTATGCCGGCGGCACACACAGCTGGCAGGTTTTTTTCGCACGGGTATGGTGGCTTATTGTCGTTACATAGGTAACGCCGTGTAGATAGCCGTCGGCCATGTCGTGGCCTGCCGCCGTATATGTGTAGGAACCTTCCTTCTTCTTTAAAATCCTATGTTCGCTAGATGGGGCAGAGGACGTCCATGGAAGTCCTCCATCCTGAACTGTCTTTAGCTTCACGCTTTATTTCACCCCCACGTCATCCTGCCAACACGGAACAGCTACGCTTCCATTTTCCTTGAAGATTCCAATTCATCGGTTGTGTAGGGACTAAATAGTTCTGTGTTTTTTTTAGTGTGACTAGTAAGTACAGTGAGTACGCGAGTAGCGTTAAACCAATGTTTAACGCTACTCGCGTGCCCGAATGCTTTATGGTTAGTTGGATAGTAAAATAACAGAATTATCGAATTTTTAATCTAGGGAATTGGTAGAGAAAACGGCAAAACCGTTCATTTGGAGTTATTTGCTGTGAAATAATGAAAGAAAATATTTATTGGCTATGTTTTTTATGCTAGAAAATCTTTAAAGATAAATATTTTATCCATATAGGTATTATGTTTCCTTTTTTTAGTTAGAGATAATCTAACCAAGGGGGTTAGACTGGTTGTCAGACTTTCGGGCCACAGACTACCTGTAACGATTGTCAAAGATGTGCAAATGACAGTTGGGACTTTTCGAGGCACTGAGGAAACTCGGTGTAGTGGGTGGTCACCATTCAATATAAATAAAACAGCTAGGTTTGATGTTTTTACAAAAACAAACCATTCTTGGAACGATCTATGAGGTTTGTTGCATGGTCTGCTTTTACTTAAGAAGCGGTAATTACACCTACTAAATTAAATACTAAATTTATTTAGTTATTAATTTATTTATTTACTCAAAAACGAGCATCGTAGTACACGTTAAAATACAGTTATACAAAATAAGTAACAGGTTTGTAGATATAGTAACTATATCTACAAAAGTGTAGGTGAGCACTGCTCTCCTAGGTAGGTTATGAAAATTTGTGTTAAGGAGAAGCAGTCTGGTCCCCCAAGGTACAATGACATAAAGGTTACATAGTGCTTCTGATGTTGCCTTTACAATTTTGGAGTATTGAGTTTCATAATTGAAAGTTTAAGACATTAAATGTCAAAATAAAATAATTTTAAGGTAAACAAGTGTGTGTGTGTGTGTGTGTATGTGTGTGTATGTGTGTGTGTGTGTGTATATATGGGTGTGTGTGTGTGTGTGTGTGTATATATGGGTTGAGCGTGTCGTGTGTGGGTGTCGGCGTCTGTGTGTGTGTTTGCTTGTCCACACATAATATATCGCAAAATGCAATCGCCTATTCGGTCAGCACACATTGGCTTGAGCACTGCTGCATTACCTCAACTCGACCCATTCATCATATATTTATATAATTTTAAGGTGTTGTGCTTATACGTCAGTTATGAGTGTAAAAAACAAAGCGACGTAAGCCCCTTTGAATCTCACAATAATATATTGATTGTAAATTATGAAAGCTGTGAATGGATCCCTAACATTTTAAACGATTAGATTGTGTCTAGTTTAAAGAAACAACACTAAGAATAATTTTATTTGCAAAAGAAATTGGCAGACCAAGTCCAGTTGGAGATACGAGAAGATCGAATTCCAAAATATCTAGGTGGATCGTAAAACCACTATCCATCAAACCTAGATCGTAAATTTTATGCTTATCATTGCAAGCATCTTTTTTTTATACGCAGCACATCTGGCAAGTCTGTCTAGGAATTTAATAAGACTGCAAAAAAACTTTTTGTTTTATATTATGCGCCAACTATACAGATACCTACATGTGCCTTCTTTCACTACCACGAAGCAAGATCCTAAAATATATGCCTAAATATCATTGTACATAGAATTAGAATATTGTAAAACAGTTGTGTTTCTCCAGACGGCCACACGAAAAATGAAATTGATTTTTGTCTCTCCTCGAACAAGCAAATAATACAGAATGTCGAAGTCCTAAACAGTTTAAAATTTAGTTCAGATCACCGGCCACTTAGAGTTGTAATGAAATTTGACATGAAAATACATCGTAATAAAATAATTAATAAAACCATAAAACGAATTGACAAATCAACATTAATCGCAAACAAAGAAAAATTTAACTTACAAATCAAAAACAGTTTCAGCATTCTCGAATCTAAAAATTCAGAAGATGTACAAGTACAATATAATAATATCAAACATGTCATCAAAACTGCTAGTCAGAACATAAAGCGCCTCAAAATCAAACAGAAAAAGCTTACCGATTATACAGTCCGCCTTATAGAGGAGAGACAGAATCTACCATATCAGTCTCTCGAGTACAGAGAGCTGGACAGAAAGGTAAAGCGGAGCATTCGGAAAGATATCAGGGATTACAACACTGAACTCGCCCATTCCGCTTTAACAAATAACCGTTCCCTGAGGTCAGCCATGCGTGGGATGGATAGAGGTAGATTTTCTATAACACACCTGAAAGACAGTAATGGTGTGAAACAGGGTGATAGGAAAAAATTAATACAAATTTGTACAGACTTTTACAAGTCTCTATATTCAGACGAGGACACAACTTTCCAACTTGCAGATGAAGTCTACTCTTGCTCTGATGATGTCCCTGTGATAACTGGTTATGAAGTTCACAAGGCTCTCTGTGCCATGAAGTACAACAAAAGCCCAGGTGAAGACGGCATAACGACCGACTCACTGCGAGTAGGAGAATCAATTTTATTACCACACATATGCAACCTATTTAACTCCATTTTAAAAACAGGCATATTTCCAAGTAACTTTTGTCATTCCGACATTATTTTACTTCACAAAAAAGGAGACAAATCTGACCTAGGCAACTACCGTCCCATCAGTCTTGTTTCTCACCTGTACAAAGCTCTCATCAAAGTTCTGGGAAACCGTATATCCGACCAATTAGACCTCCACCAACCTCCGGAACAGGCCGGTTTTCGCTGTGGCCTATCCACTACCGATCACCTACACTCTCTGAATCAGTTGATTGAAAAGCACGAAGAATTTAATTTGCCGTTGTACCTTGCTTTCGTAGATTACTCCAAAGTTTTTGACAGTCTTTCACACGAAGCTATATTCAAAACACTCCATAAACAACAAATAGAACCCACTTATATTAAATTACTACAACTAATTTATTTCAATAGTACAGCTTCCATACGCTTAGACACCACTGGCCCATCCTTTGCAATCCGAAAAGGAGTGAAACAAGGAGATCCGCTATCTCCGAAACTCTTCACTGCGACCCTTGAAGAAGTTTTTCAAAAGTTAGATGCACCCTGGCGGGACAAGGGCATTGTCGTTGGGGAAAAGAGATTAACTAACCTTCGATTCGCCGACGACATTGTCCTTTTCTCGTCTTCAGCGGCTGAGTTGGGCGTCATGCTCGAACAACTGAGCCACGCCAGCCTCGAGGTCGGACTCAAAATGAACATGACGAAAACTAAGTTAATGACGAACAGCACGAAACGCAAAGTAGACATAGGGGGTGTGGAGGTTGAGTATGTCCATGAGTATATATACCTCGGCCAAATAGTCTCCTTCCAGGCGAGGCAAGATAAAGAAGTGGCTCGACGCACCGAAAACGCCTGGAAGAGCTATTGGTCGATGAAACACTTCATGAAAGGACCACTTTCACTCTCCCTCAAAAGGAAACTCATGGACACATGCATCCTTCCCACCCTCACCTATGGAGCGCAAACGTGGTCATTAACGAAGCGTCAAAAGTCCGCACTCGGGGTCTGCCAGCGAGCCATGGAGCGAAGTATGCTAGGGGTCAAAATTTCTGACCGTATAAGGAACAGTATACTTCGATCCAAGACCCAAATCGCAGACGTTTGCAACACAGCCGCCAAACTAAAATGGAACTGGGCTGGCCACATTTGCCGCATGTCGCATCAAAATTGGGCCAAAGTGACAACAGACTGGGTTCCAAACAACAGAACCCGCCGACGCGGTAGGCCCAGAAGGAGATGGCGTGACGAGCTGGACTCTTGGACGCTGGATTGGGCCCAAATAGCCCAAGATAGAGAAGAATGGAAAGAGGGAAGGGAGGCCTTGGCCCTGCAGTGGGACACATGAGGCTCATAATAAATAATAATAATAATAAGTTGTGTTTCAGAGGAGAAAGTCAGAAAAACACGTGATGCTCCGACCCCAAGTGACATTGGACAAGGGCAGGAAGATGGTGATGACGATGAGCTATGTTTAAATTTTGGTGTACAATAACTTGTACACTAAAATTGAAACATAGCTCATCATCATCACACTGACAATGGAAATTCCAAAAGCAGAATAGTTGCTGCTGCCAAAAATAGAAAAATAAATAAATGAATAGAATAAATATATGATATGAATAGAGCTGCTGTTGCAATTTCCATTGTCAGTTCTAAACCGTTCGGTGAAAGTACAACAGAACGTTTTTCTTTAGGCATTCATGTAGGTGTCATTTAAACCCGATAAAGTTGTATCCATTTAAACTCAAAGAACTTCCTATTTTACATTCCTCTTCCAACCTACATTCACTTGCACAAAGTTCAGCGATATCTAGATGTAATTCATCACGGATAGTTGGTAATCCCTCGGAAAGTTGCCTTGATCCACATTCCTTGCCTACAAGTGCGCTTACTCGACGGGGCTTAACTTTTCCTGTTATCTGTTTTGCGTACTTTAGCAGAAAGTTCTAGTAGAGAAACCTATGTCAATGTTTTTATTGCAAGATCGAATGACGGGGGAAGTTTGGAAGAGTTTTCCAGGTCAAGGGCTAAATGATTGGGTATCGTTCTTGTAATATTTTCTTTATATTTGGAAAAAGGCATTTTAACCGACTAGCGACTTCTAAATAGGAGGAGCTTCTCAATGCGGCTGTATTAACAAAAAAATGTTAATTAAAAAAAAATGTATTTAATTTTCAGTCTCAATATTGTCTACCAATTCAGGGGAGGAGCGAGATAACCCCGACAGAAGTGTTGTTAACCACTTACTGGGGTTGTTTCATTCACATTTGTTATGTAAATCTCAGAGACTCAATAAAGAATTTCGCTAATTTCGCTAATGTTTGTTATCTCATGACTCTGTGATTACTAGTGCGATTTATGTGACTGTTTTTTCATTCGCTAGAGGAAGCAAGGCGGTCCCACATAAATTGTATTCACATTGTTTGGATAGTTTATGGGTTCTCTTCTTTTTTGCAAACAATTTTCAAAAACAAACCTTAAGAAGTGGAAAATAACTTTACTTCCGGAAGTCGGTGGCAAAAAAGTCAATGAAACAAACAAAAGTTCCGACCAACTGCTGGTGTCTTGGCATCCAGTTGCATCTTACAATCAGGTTAATATTAAATTTAATTAATTATTCAGCAGCTATAAACTCTACTCCTAATTATTTCTGATTTGCAGAACATAAATATAGATATTTTATTCTCGTGAGGGTAGGCAGTAACTACAGAACGCCACCTGCTACCATCCTTACATTACTCATTTTGTTTCGTCCACGTTCATAAATCTAGTTAAAATATTTATTTACACCAACAATAATCGTTAAATGCTACAAATGAAACATGATTTAGGTAATAAATAGTTGATTTGTTAGCTTCATAAGGCATTTAATGTTAGTTTCTATATAAAGGGGAGAGTACACCCACATGTTTTACGATGTCTCGTAAAACGTATTAAGAGGTGTTCCTTGTGATATCGGGAAGATGTGTACGAAACATTTTTAGTAAAAAGACGTGTTGGAATTCGGAAATGTAATCATCATTCTCCAGTCCTTATCACAATTCATTTGGGGTCGGCGCAGCATGTCTTCTTCTTCCATACTTCTCTATTACGTGTCATCTCATCAGACACCTCCTTTATTGCCATATCAGCCTTCACACAGTCCATCCATCGATTCTTTGGTCTTCCTCTACTCTTAATATATTTTACATTACATTTCTCTTTTTTATCTTTTTAATAAATTCAGATACATATGTAATAGCAAATAATTTAACAGATTGTGTTCACTGTGTTCAGTATCTTGTTTTGTGTGAAATGATTGTTAGATCTTGGTGTTGTGTAAATACTGGTTTTTAATTTATGGTTGATGGTATGCTTGATGTCAAAGAAATTGGGCTGACATTATGTCATCACATGGATAACATAATAATATGTGTATCACATCACATAGTTTTTCTGATAAATTAGACATTTGGAGTAGATACAATAGGTATGGAACCTGAAATATAAATCTACACTTTATTTCTTTATTAATCTATACTTCTATCTTATCTTCTCCTATTTTATGTCTTTATTATTCTGTATTTTTTTTTAAATTTTTCATGGACTGTTGTCTGATATAAAGATAAATTAAATTATACTCTGTTTCTTTCAAAAGGCCTATGCTTAGAAGCAAGTAACAAAAGATACATAGTACATCGTCTTGCCCTTAAATGAACAATAACCGGGATTTGTGGTCAATATGAGCAAAGCGGTCGTAAACTGGTACCTTCGACAAATATAGCTCGTCATACATAGCTGTTATACGACAAACCTTATCACCCTCGTTATAAGACGTCATCAAATCAGTAATAATTACGAAGGCGTTTGCCCTGTGGTGGGGACACGGGGTGGGCATAAATAAATAATTACGGTAAAGCCTATTGATTCCATAAATGGTGCTTTTAATCAAAAGTTATGACTTGTACAGAAGCAGGGCCAATGAAAATTGTAATGAGGTTTTTCTCGTCCATCAAACTCAAGGAATCCTTGAATCAAAGAATTTTATTGTATCAACTAAGGTTGAATTAGGAAATGTGATATTTTAGATTGGCCACGATGGTCAAGTGGTTGCAAGCGCGACTGAGGACCTGGGTTCGATTCACGGCTAAGTGTTATTGGGTTTTTCCATATAAAATATCTCTATAGCAGCCACGGAGTCTGGATTTGTGGCCGAATATGTGATATGGATAGAATATACTTACCGTGAATATATTATGCAGCCGCGCACAGCTTTGAGACGGAACCCCTCAGCAGTACCTACACACGCACTTGTCCGATTTTTTCAATATTTATCCATCAACAAAGTACTTATTTCAATAGATTGAGCCTTTGAAATTAAAACGAGGATTTCAAACACATCTTACGACTTACAGCTTTGCTATAAAACTTCAAAGAGGCTCTTTTTTAGGGTTTTTAGTACTATGCAATCAATTTAGAAGAACCAATACAGTGATGAAAAATACGTTTTTTTTTTTTACTTTTTATGTTCTTTGACAATCTCTATTTGAGCACTTAAGTCTTCGCTATTATTTCTTTTTTTTTAAATTATGTTCTTTTCAAGTAAAATTATTTGTTGAAGAGTCTTAAAGTTTTTCATAAATGAGTGAGTGAGCTCATGCCTAAAATAAACCAGACGATGAAATTGCTGATAAACTTGGGTTAAATGTTGCTGCATTTTATTTAGTATATTTTTGATGTTTTGTGATCGCTTTACCAAATAATGAAGAATTTATTTTGTTGAATGAACTACTTATCTTAAATAGTTGTACAGTTACTACTGTTAGCCTGCGTTATCCCACTGCTGGGCAAAGCCCCATGACTTCCAGTTATTTCGATTCAGGCCCAATGTGGACCATTGGTCGCTGGTCGTGTCCAACTCATCCCGTTATCTTCTACGAGGTCTGCCGCAACGCCTTTTGGCTGTGTCGGGTCTCCAGAAAGTGGTTATTTTGGCCCACAGCTCATTGGGCATGCGGCAGACGTGGCCAGTCCAGTTGTACAGTTATACACTCAAAATGGCAGACTTTATAGGGTGCCATGCCATGCATTCAAATGCTGTATTGTTAATAAAGCTTGTTAGATACTACATCATCATGTCACACACACAAAGATATTACCGCAGCAGGTGAAATAAGTTCAGAAGATAACAGATTTGGTATCTGCCAGATAATGTATCAGTAACTTATCTAGTGTTAAACAGGTAGTAGTCATAACTGAAGATGTTTCTTGCCACAACAATAGTAACACGGTGTGTAAAAGAGATATATGTATATATCTTGTTGCGGATCTTGTTAATAAACAAGATCCGCTCTTCCGCATCACGGGAGTTACAATCGCCTAATAATCTTACCATGTCTACTCATTATAGGAAACAAACTATGTTGGTATTTGTAAATATCTACGAAGTCCTGGGTTCAATTCCCAGGTCGGGCAAAGTGTTACTGGGTTTTTCCATTAGGAATATCTCAGTAGCTGCCACGGAGTCTGAAAATTTGTCAGTAGCCGGGGGTAGGGAAGCAGAAGGGGTGTCGTATTATTCAGTACTAACTGGATTTTGGAGGTCAGACAGGCAGTCGTTCCATGTAAAATACTGGTATTCAGCTGCATCCGGTTAGACTGGAAGCCGACCCCAACATAGTGAAAGGATAGGCAGATGACTTGGAACCAACCATGAAAAAAAAACATGTTGTCCCATAAATATTTTCAAACATCTTTTTGTATTCACAACAAGACAGTGGAAAAAGTTTCTAAGCTGTATCTGTATTAAGTATCGCTGATACTTACCTCACCTAACATCTTCGTAGAGGCAGGAGCTTATCGAAAATGGCTCGTTTAGCTAGTACGAAAGTTAATAGCAGAGATCTAAAGCTATCAACTAATTTGGATAGTCCACAGCTGCGAAGCTGTTACCAGCATTGTTTTAAAATATGTTTGGCTAGAAATTCCGCTACGAACTCCACTTACTTATGCATAAGGTCGTTAAGTACACAGGTGACTGAGCATGCGGCCCAAGATGGACGTTTAATCTCAAAGGATCCATTGGCTAGATCCATGATGGATCTAATGCCGAATTTTTTTCTCATTAGGTCTATTTATATTAAAAAAAGAAGTAAAATGGATCTAATCAGAATTTTTGATGTGAAAAAAAAATGAATTCTACAAGAACAAATAAATATTACTAAAACAAGTGAATACCACCAATTTCAACAAATTACTATTCTGACGCCTGTCCTTTTGAAAAAGATTCTTTGCGAACCAAAAGAGAAGATGAGGAGATGAGGGAAGAGCAGTAAGGAATAATAAATGTTTTTATAAAGAGATTACAGAAACTTAATGTTTATGAAGCACAAGCAATATTTCATAGGACCTATTTAATAAGTTAGCGGTGACCTTAATTAACTTAAAATATAATAAGGTTTCGAAGATTAGTTTGGTCTCAGACATTAAGAACTTGTTCCCAGGGGAAATCTGCGACGCAAAACTTTGAAGGTTCGACTTTTACGTTTGAGATAAAAGTCCGATAAGTGGTAGAATTTTAACTTTGTTGGTAAACTAGAGTAAATGCAGGAGACTGCGGCCATTACTGTTTTAACTATGTAAACGTGACCATTAAAGGGAGTGGGTCCATTACTCAAATACCTTCTACGATACAAACAAGTTACACACATCAGATTCTAAAACATATAATAAAACCCTATAATTCTCGAAGGGTTTGTTAGGCTGTGATGTATTTATTACACACCTAGTACACCCACATGTACAGACATGTGGGTGCACTATAGGTAGTTATTTATGTACTGAAAAAAAAAAAATTATTTAGGTTGCCATACATATAAAAAATAAGGGCATTAGAGCTGTCGTGAGACCAAGTATATTATTTACGCTTTATGTTTCTTCTTTTTACTTGAGTAATCGTACCAAGTTTTCAGTTGATTTGAGCGTGCGTAGGATTTTTTATTCAAACAAAAGGTCACCAACAGAGCGATTAAACCCAGAATTTAAACCACTCTTTCAATGGGATGGAAGCGCCAAAACAAACATTAATTTTTGTCAGTATTACGCAGAGGGTGTTTTAGTGCCATTTCAGTAGAACTTATGCTTTAAGTATCATAATGATAGGTTCTTTGTTTTTTTTGATCATACTTCTTTTCTCTGGCTTAGAGGAGATCTGTGACCTAGTAGTGGAGACCGACGCAAAACGAAGTTCGGGGCAAGACGGGAAATGCGCTTGTGTGCGTGTCTCGTACACGCACCAGTGCGCAAACGCGCCAATCGAACGAACTTCAGTCAGCCGGGAAAATAAGACGTTGACAATTATGCCTATGTTATTTTTGTAAGATGATAGTATTGATTGTGTGTTCATTAAATGTTCGTCAATGTTATTCCACCCTGTCGTTTTCGACATTTTGTAATATTATTATTTAAAAAAAAATATTTAAAAATGTAAATTATATGTATTGTATTAACGGGCTGGTGTCCGCTACGGTATAGAAAATAAACGAATGAGATTTAAGCACTCAAAGATAAGCTTCCATATCATCGTTTTTTATTTGTTAATACATAGGTGTAAAAAGATATTTAATTCGTTATTACCATTCCATACAAATATCAATAATTTGTTGAATATACAGACAGTTTAAGTTGATATTCAATTTACTTAACAATTAATTTCCCCCACTTTACCATAAATGTACGATAGTTCTCACAAGGTTGAACAATCTTCCTCGATACGTGTGGATCACACAGTGGAACAGATTAAGAGCTTTCTGTCGACACCAATTATTTGTTTCAATCAATGCAAGCGTGACTCGGAACCGATTCCGATGAGCTGCCAACATTATATGGAGGAGCAGTGTATGCATTATTCAATTTTTATTACTGAAACGATTAATCGTCTGTGATTTATAGATATTTTTTATGCACTGTAGTTGGAAAAGGGCCTAGCATGAACGCGCGGTGTTAATTCGAAATGGATTTTGAAATGGTCTAACTCGTTCCGCAAGTAACACATTTGCAAAGTTTTAAGACTAAATCAAAGTTGGGGATAAATCCTGTATTGTCGGTTAAAAATTCTATAAAAATTACGTTTTGTTGCGACAGCCGATAGATTTACAAACAGATGTGACAATTTAAAGCACATAACATTGTGGTTAATTTGAGATGCTCACATTGGAAAAAAATGTGTTGAAGGTCATCGGGAAAAATCTGACCGTCCTACAGAAGAGTTTCGTCTTGGTCTCAGCACTGAAAATGTACGAACCAACTCCTAAACCATGGTTAATGCATATGTTTGCTCATGTTAACCTAACCTAGTCTAACAGAATAAATCCACTGAATCTTAAAGCAGAAAATGAACACACCTTCTAAAACCTACTACGATAACTGCTACAATAATACACCGAGTTAAATAAGCCGAAATCTACATAAAATACAAAAGCACGTAACCCAACGTAGACACACAGTTAAAATGACCAACCCGTCCACCATCAAAATGCAATGAAGCATGATTACATTCAGTTAGTGTTCCGAGAACTAGACTGGATGCATAATTCATACTCCAACTGGCGTTCAATAATTCAGGCCGAAGGCCGAAAGCCGAGAACCGAAAGCCGGGCACTCGATGGGTTCAGATGTTTTATTTTAGTTATCACTTATTCAGTTGTTCGCGACTTGAATGATGATAAACAGTATTTGTATGAAGTTATGAAGGGTGTGGGTTTGTTATTATGATTTATGGTCGCGGTTTGTGTGGAATAACTACGTCTGGGTATTGAGAATGTTGAGGAAATTGAGGATATTCTCTATTGACGTACAAAATATAAAGTATCTCGCTGGTCCAAAAGTTTCCGGCCTGCCCACGTTGGATTAATCAGAGATACAAAAAGAAAACATTAAATAATTTAGCAGAACTTCTCTGTAGCTATCGACAATAAATCGATGCATAATAAAAAAGTGTATTGAAATAAAAGGAAATTACATGACATAACATCACGCCTGTAACCCCAGAAGGGCTAGATAGGTGTACCTAATGGTACACCCACATTTCGCCAGTTATGTTTAAGTCCCATGTAATAGGGGGCGAGCCTATCGCCATGAACCGGGCACAAATGAGACTCCGTGGCTGCTACTAAGGAATTCCTGATGAAAATCCCAATAACACTTTGCCCGACCCGGGAATCGAACACAGGAGGTCATGCTCAGCAGTCGCGCTTACGCTGCACTTGACCAACGAAGAAACCAAAAGGAAATTGTAGATAATTATATTGTTTGGCTATTTATCCTAAATTGTATAGTTCAAGCCAGAAACTTCGCCCTTGCATCAGCACTTGACAATTATAAAAAGATACGTTGTTTAGCGAAAGCAGCAGGAACCTGGTAAGCATTTAATGTTTTCGTGTAACCATCGTTATTAATACGCTACGTGGTTTCGTAGCAATTGGTATTGTGTAGTATAGTGTATCACTACATACGTTGTAGTATGCTACGAAAGTACGTAGCAGCTCAAAATGGCCACGCTAACACAGAGTCATCCTCATCTGCCTAGCCTTTTCCCAACTATGTTGGGGTCGGCTTCCAGTCTAACTGAATGCAGCTGAATACCAGTATTTTATACAGAGCGACTGCCTGTCTCACCTCCACAACTAGTGTTGCCAGGTGTCCCGATTTGCGCGGGACGTCCCGATTTTCAGGGGTCTGGGGACGCGTCCCGATTTGTACCCTGATCGGGACGCTAAATGTCCCGATTAATCAAAATTTGGTCTGAGAGGCGAAACCGTTTGACACTCGAGCATGTGAAAGCAGAAATTCAAATTAACACCAACTTTAATATGACATGCAATGAATTTTATAACTATGTTATAAAAACCAAGGCCATTCTAAAGGCGGCAAATTCCAATAAAAAATATAATTTTGATAAAAACAAATAAGTAATTTACATTAATACTTAGGTAGGTACTTTATTTTTCTGAAGTGCGTCAATTACATTAAAAGTGCGATTTTATTTTATAATTTCTACTAGTCTAGCAAGACTGATTACTTGTTATGTAAGATTAAATAGACTTAAAACCCCTTGTTTTTTTTGTTTACTGTCCCGATCTGCAACCCTAAATCCCGATTTTTTTGACCTCATGTACCGATTTACAACAAATCGGACCTGGCAACACTATCCACAACCCAGTTAGTACTGAGTATGACGATATCCCTTGGTAAGACTTTCGGGACAGTAAGTACCTGTAACGACTGTCAAACATCTACAAATTACAACGCTAAGTGATACTTTACATTTATACTAAAACCACTTTTGAATCACTAATTGAAGACCCCAAAATAAACTCGATCATTACTTAAAAGAGGTGTTTTATGAAAAAAATACCACCTTTTAACGATGTCGTTACAAGACATAACCGCACTCAGAGAACGACGCGTTTTTACACAGAACGTCGCAATAAAGAGGACAATCGCTTTTTGTTTAACACCGTCTTATTTACGAGTTCACCGTAAAATATATATTTTGGTTGTAAACGTGAGTTTTAAAGTGGGTGTAAACGATGGATATTTTAACCCTTTATTGGTGATGTACATCGTAAAATAGGGTGTAAGGAAGAAACATACATCAACTTGCTTCCTTCGCGGTGCAATCTTGAGTACAAAACCATCAGAGATGCAGTGAAATAGGCGTGGACGCAGAATTAGAGATGATTTTAGAACTTTGGTCTAACTTCATGCTTTTAGAGGTGTTATATTTAGTCGGTGTCGTAGTAACTTCTATTTAGTTTAAAAAGTAGTGATAGCATAGTGCTGTGACCGTCGAACTGCCAAGTCATAGGTCTCAAGTTCGAATCCAAGACACGCACCTCTTTAATTAAATTGATTGATTTCGGATTCATGTGCGTATTGTATAATTATCATTTGCATGAGTGAAGGAGAACATCGTGAGGAAACCAGCATGCCTGAAAGATATTTCTCGAAGGCATGTAAAGCCAAGTCAGAGGCCCATAAACGGCATAAAAACTCACACCAGGTTAGGCACTAACCACACGATAAAGAAAGAAATTCAAAAAGAGCTATCGACGAACAACACGTACGGATCTGCTACCCATGCGTCTTTCACATTCATTATTTCATATTTTAATACCAAGAAAGCAATCTTCATTCTTTAATCCCACTGTCTTGCAGTATAAAACTGTCCATCTCCTTTCATTTCATGTGAAAATACGACCTATAATAATGCACAGGACAGACTTAATGAAGCATCTTTGAAGTTTCAAGGAGTCTTTAGTTAAGTCCACGTCTTACTTATAGTATGCACTAAGCTTTGATGAACTTTGTTAGTACCTAGAGATGTATCTTCTAAGAAAGGTTTATTAAGATCCTGGATACTATTTGATGTTGTTGAATGCGTAAACATTGTTTCTTGAGTATGAAAGCGTTAGTTCTGTGGGTTTAATTTGTATTCAAACTAGCGACCCGCTCTTGTTTCATTCGGGAGCAATGGTGACATGACGCTTGCATTTTGTTTTAGACATCTAAGGCCATAGTAAATATAACAGTCATATACCTTCCCGAAAAAAGCTATAGATGATAGTGATTACTGTTTAGTCAATATTAATCGTATAGCTTGCGACTACTTTTTTCTCGTTCTCCTAAAATACTGAGTGTGTCCAGTTGGCGAAAACATAAAAGTCGTTTAATTTAAGTTTCACAATGTGGACACGCGGAAAAATCTTGGCGTGTCGATCTTGTTGTGCGAAATAATAAGTCATACTAATTTTGTTTTTCACCAACTGGACAGTCCAGTCTCTGTATCGAGTTGGTGAATAACCCGTCTCTTCGTGTAGTTCAGAGGAGGTGATTGTCTTTTTAATTTCGAACAACCGGAGCGTCACACATCATTCCTAAATATGTCTTGTATTAGAGATACGTGTGTTTCCGGTTATGCGTTTAAACTAATCTGACGTCTCTGACTGAGATCTTATCTATCACGTATCAGGAATAGAAGTTAACTCGCTAATTCTAGCCTAGTTTGTGGCACAAGGGAATTAATACCTACATATGTTCAACTTAGGACATTTCATTAAACATTTGTGTTTAGGCTTATACATTCGTTTCATAATTTAATGATAGTGTCCATTGTTACTGTTCATCCTAGCTTTCACTAGATTTAATAGTTAAAATGAGGTTTCCTGAATAATTATGATAGTATACCATAATTACATAATTGATTGTGCATATAGCACCATCATAATTATATATTACTATATATTATATTTATATAATATATTATGAAGGTGCTATTTACTAAGAAACGCATAATGAAATTATTATTTATATCAATTATGATATTGTCTGACCGTAAATTCGTTATCAACGATAGCCTAATTGACTATTAAGAAAGAATCGAAATGATTATTAAGTGTATGTTGGCTCGACATGAACAGACTTATTATTTCTCATTGGTTTGTGAATGACCTTCATTTGTGATTGTAATTATTTGATATAGTATCTACCTATGAATAATATCTATGGAAATGTAGGTCCAACATGGGCATAAGATATGTAAAAATTGTAATCTGGATGGAATTCTTGAAAAAAGCTGATGTTTACTAACGGTTTCATTGAAATGAAATGAAATCAATTTATTTGCTAGAATTGTAGTACGTTATAGATGGTCGGGTTTATATACAGAGGCTCAAACAATTCGCTAGATCTACCATGCAAAATTATAAAATACATTAATAAATAATTGAACCCAAAATAATTAAAATTTTATAATAATAAGATGTCAATGATTTGTCAATTAATAATAGTAAAATGTCAACGTGACTCTTTAAGATTAATATACTCATTCACAGAATAAAATGATTTATCTATAAGCCATCTGAATAATTGCCCTATGGTGTTATTTTTTCTACAAAATTCATAATATTATGATAAATAAAAAATAAAGCTGGTATCATAAGTATTTTAACCCTTAGTTAGGCGCATTAAGAAAATCCCGCAACTAGGCGCATGGGGTCACTACTGACCCCAAAAATAAAAGCAAAAATCGAATAGAAAAAAATAAATAAAACGAAGTACGTATTACCAAAAATATTAAAATACTTTATTACTAATAGACTCATACAAAAATAACATAACTTTGGCTTCAAAAGAACTAAAAATATGACATAGCTTCTTTTCAGTCTTAAATTAAAAAAAAATTGCTTATAGCTGAAGTCAAATGAAAAAAAAAATTATAGAGACTCATTACCAGATTCATCTGGTTCGCAACTAACACAGAAAACTTTGGAATGCTGCTGACAAATAAATTTACCACATTTATGGCATTTATTAGGCACGTTTTTGTCACCCTTCCTAGGGCATGATGAACAGCGCCCGCGTTTAGCAGCCGATTGATGCGCAGCTTCATCTATATCATGCACCTCACGAATACGGTTTTTTGTCGCAGAAGGAGTAGCTCTATGTTGAAGGCGACGTTTTTGGTGGTCCATTACCAAGGCCGATGCTAATTTTTTTTTTAAAATACGCCGTATGTGCGTATTATTTCTAGAAGTATCATTATTCGCCTTGTGTATAACAAAAGCATTGATACCAGATGTATTTAGTAGGTGATAAAATATCGACAAAGGCCATCTTTTTGTTCCTCTTGCAACGTTATAATTACTACATAGCTGATCATTACAGTCCACCCCACCTTTGGTATTATTATAATAGGTAATTATTTCTGGTTTTTGAGCGTTACCTGTTGTTTCATCAATAGAATTGTCGTTATGCATACTGGAAAGTAAAATGACAGCTTTCTTTGGCTTCGGGACATAGGATACAAGAGTCATTTGATTATGAAATCCAAAAAAGCGAAGAATATTGTTCCCTGTTATTCCTTGGCAAGAATTCAGATGGAATGTCCGGTTTCCTTTTGTTCAACGTACCAACAAGTGTCAACTTATAATCAGATGTTAATAACTCTTTGGCCAATTTCAAGCTAGTGTACCAATTGTCAGTTGTTATGTTACGGCCAGTGCGTTTTATTGGTTCAACTAGGCGTTTTACTATATCGTCTGGGGAATTGGATACTTGATATTCCCCATTTGGTTGTTTACCAGAATATACCTCAAACTTACACAGGTAATAGGTTTTTGAGTCAACCATGGCCTGCACTTTTATGCCGTATTTGTTCGGTTTGTTAGGCATGTAAACTTTTCCTTTGAACCGACCACGAAAACCGACTAACTGCTCGTCTATAGTAACATTCTCACCTGGTGTATAAGCTGCTAAATACTTCTTCTCCAAGATGTTACAAAGATTTCTAATAGCCGCTAAATTATCGACTTCTTGCCTTTCTTGGCGGTCTGTGGTATTGTCAAACCGAAGACATCGTAACAAGAATAGAAAACGTTTGTACGACATTGTCAATCGAAACTTTTCTACACCTGTCCCATCTTGTTCCCATAAATCAATGAAATTCAAATGGGAAGCTCTAAGGACTCCAGCCATAATCAATAGGCCTAAAAATGCATTTATTTCCAAATTATCTGTAGGACGTTCATCTCGAGCTTGTTGGAATTTATCTTTTATCTTTTCGATGTATAAGTTAGTATTCAAAACGAGCAGTTCAATAACTTCAATGTCAAAAAATAATTGAAAACATTCTATGGGAGATTTAGCATTTTTAGCATACTGTTTGACTCCTGGCAGGTGTATGACAATATTTTGAGCTCGAGTCCTAACTGTAATTGAGGGTGGTATTTTAGACCATTTCACTTTTGGGCCAATTCTTTGCGTATGTCTAGATAAAAAGTAGTTACACTCCAATGGTTCAAGGTCACGGTGAGTATCTTCGGATTCTTCAATTTCACTCGCAGAATCATGTTCACTTTGTATAGGTGAATTGTCCGCATGTTCAGATGAAGAACCCGCAACATCTTGCTCATCATCAGAGCCCACTGCATGCCACAGCTGTATTTGAATTTCTTGATCCATATTGACAACTAAAAAAGTAAATAATCATAATAAGGTTTTGATAAAACTAAACATGGGTATATATAAATCAAACACACAAAAAAAATGCAAAAATAAATCATTAGAAAACCATAAAATCAATAAAATAGAAACATACCTTCCGACAAGAAAAATCACGTAAGTGGGCGCATGGGGTCAGCGCTCTAGAGAGCAGCGACGCGTGCGCTTGCGTTGGCTGTCCGGCCGCGACTGATTTAGATTTAGGTACCCCGTGGAGAGAGAAGAAGCTAGCAAGAGCGTTGTCACATTCCCAAAACTGTAACCCATATTTTTTTCAATTTGAAAGTCTCGTGACCCCATGCGCCTATTTAAGGTTAAATAACTGCTAAGCGTTTTAAATTTTAACATTTTTAAATGAGCTAAAAGAGTATTTTCCCTATTCACTACTCTTCTTAGCGTGTCGATGACAATTTAAATTGTGTCAGCCCAAAATTTGGCGACGAGTCGGGCACTTTCAGTAGTGTCCATCAGCTCCTGGGATGTGCAAGCAACAGGATAGGCAGGACACGATGTCAAATGTCCCATTGTTTGTGGGGCAACACCACATTTACACTCCAGGGCAGAGTTATCTATGAATCTTCATCTGACTCACTACTCACTAATATAAACCAGGATAAATTGTGTTTATTTGTGGTTTGGTTGATCAACGTACAGAAACCACCAACAGTATTTAGACAAAATATAAGTTACAAATCAATAAAATATAAAAATAATGCAAAACGTTGTCCCAATAAAAAGCCAAAATTATATCTAAAAAAAACTCGTAGAAATGATAAATGTTTTAGTTTAGGCGATGCATATAAATTGAGACATGTGTTATTGAGCTTGTACCAGCTTGTGCAACTATGAATATAATATTTTATGCATGTATGTAATTTAAAGCCGGATTTACTGGCGATTAAAAAGTCGCACGTACAAATCCTATAGCGTTAAAAATTGTGATGACATTTTTTATTGCGTTTTTTTTTGTTTAATGATTTAGAAAGCGCAAACGTGTCTGGGTTATTTAATTTATTGCGTACGTTATATCTATTGTTCGTTTTAATATCACTGTACCTAAATGCTGAGCTGATGAATTATCGAAAAGCGTTTGTCCTGCTAGTCGTGCAGTACTACTATCTGACTGACTTGAAATATTATAGCTTCAAAAACTTTTTCATAAAATAGCCATTGAATGGGATTAAATGAACTTAGAGGGCTTAGAAGGCTTGTATTGCTGATTTGAATGATTATAATTATGTAACTACATACGTGTTACGGTCGCAAATCATATTTTGTGTAACATACAGCCTGGCACTGTCCTGCAAGTTGGAAAACCAAAGAAAATTTTAATATCGTGGGCTACCCAGGCGCTTTTACCTCCAACCACGGCATAGCATAATCCAATAATGTTCCCACTGTTGGGACCACAGACCTCCGCTCAATGAAAGGGAGTGATCCACCACGCTGGCCCAGTGCGGTTTGTTGGACGGCTCGAACTCAATATTTTATACAGTTCGTGCGAAGAGGAAACAAAACCAGCTACAGCAGGATTTCAACAGAGATTCTTAAATGCACTAAGAATGTGTAGCAGCACTACGAAAAGTACTACAGGAACATAGTACAAAATGTACTGCAGCGCCATCTATGCCACAAATGAAGAACTAACATCAGATTCCTTCTTTTTTTTCCTTATTTTACATTACAGTTCTTTGACTTAAAATCATATAGAATAAACACCTCCATTTTTAGAAGTCGGTTATAAAACCCGACAACAAGCCCACCAGATACACCACCCGTCTGTTTGGAGGATTCTCCCATTTCTATGGGGGATGAAGAACTTAACAGCCTGTTCTTCATACCCCTAATAATGCTTGTCATATTGGTTTTCACATCATCAGTAGACGCACAGCAAACATTGACATTGACAGCTATCATTTTGTGTGACACCTTTTTATGATCATTTTAAATCGGCCATAGAAGAAATAAAAGCTCAAGAGATCACCACGTGTGTGTTTAGTAAACAGTCTTCTAAAAATCTCAAGTATTCATTCTCTCTCATAATGCTCCGACAGATATAAGACCGATAATAATTTTTTCTCAAGTTTTTTTTTGCCTTCATAAGAACAATACGGCTCTTCAGATTTCCATCTTAATTTCGCTACAAATGTTTAATATCTCGATCAAAAATGGACTTTTTATTCATTTCAATGTAATATCGTTTTCTGTTTATGTCTACGCAGATAAAAAGATGAGAGCTTTATTATAAAAGTAATAACAATCAGTAGAGGGACTTGGGATTATAGGGAATCGTTTCGATAATCTTGGAATTTGAAGACTTTAAGAGGGTTTTGTTGTTTGGAATTCGGTACTTTAGGGGCCAACCTATTCAAAGGTAGCAATTAGAATAAATTCCAATCGCTTGGAGATTTTTCAGCTTTAGGCCTAGGTATTTTTTTCAAAAGAAGTTATGATAACGTAGGAGAGTTCTTTAGAAGTGATTGTCAGTTTAGTATAATATGCTTCGTTTTTTTACTGAACATAGAATGGTGCTTTACGCAGTTCCGTTTCGTCACAAATATATTTTATCTGTGAAGTAAAATTGACGTTTCTGAGTTTTTTAAATGGAAACACAGTCATCTATTTAAAATTATTCCTCGAGCTAAGACATCTGGCGTAAAAAGTAAACAATTAAATCAGCCCTAGTGACGATGTAAAAGTAAAAAATGTATGGGACTGATAAAACTATCGAAAAGACATTGAAAAACACGTCAGTCCCGTTGAAATTCGTTGTAGTAAAAATAACAAAACGAGTTGAAAGCGACTGCCAATTGTCTTTCTTCCTTAGTAGACGATAGAATGATGCTGTTCAATTCAGTACGGACCTCTGAAGAGGTTTACTAATATTATAAATGCGAAAGTTTGGGTGGATATATGAATGTGTTTTACTCAATCACGCCAGCTGCTGTATTCACAACGCTTCGATTCGGTTTCGATTTCGGAAAGTCATATGTGTGTCTTTTTTTGGCATTACGAAAACGAGCGAGATAGATTTACGACTTTCCGAAATCGAAATCGAATATACGGGGGCAGAACGGCTGAACGGATCTGGATGAAATTTGGCACAGACATATATAGATTAAAGTCTGAAATAGCACATAGGATCCTTTTTTATTTTCACACTTACAACAGCTATTAAACTATAAGTAAGATAAATACTACTTCACATTTACATTCGTACAACACGACACAGATCTTTCACAACCCTCCAACGCGACACTCCAAACCAACAAATCATACACAAACAACAAAATAATGATAAATAAACTCCAGTACCACTTAGGAACTGTATCATTCGAGGTTACAGACTAAAATTCGGTATATAAGCAGTAGTCGAGAACTAAAAGCCAGTGGCACCTGCACGGGTGCGGCAATAAATCTTACGTACACGCGTTTTATCCCGCGTAGACCCGGACAGCATTTGATATACGAAGCATCCCAGTGCTTTGGAAATTCAGAATGTTATTGGAATATAGAATGTTCTGGAGTACCTGTTTTGAGGGCATTTTGGTTGTTGATGAGGCTTTTTGAATTATGGGTTCTTTTTTAATGTTAAGTTATAACAATGTTATAACGTGTTGTTGTTGTTGTTTGTTTTGTTAATGTTATGTTTTATGTTATGGTAGCTTAGCTCAATTATGTTTAAAGTCATTACCATATACCATTTTATTGTCAGTTATGTATTACTTTTTGGTGCTAATTGACAGCTGCTTTCGGTTAGACTGGAAGCCGACCCCAGTGTACTCGTATTTGAGAAAAAAAATTGGCAGACGATGAGATTAAACACAGGAACACACAGGTAAATCTTGCGACAAGCTTTCATATCATATAAATTATATAATACGAGTATAATAAATTGAAGTTTTTGATTTATTTAAAGATTAGCATTTAAATAAAAGTTTGTTTTTCAAAAATGGTTTCGTAATCATCATCTGAGCATTACATGGAGCGACTGCCTATCTGACCTCTACAACCCAGTTAGTACTGGGTAATACGATACCCCTTGGTAAGATTGGTTGTCAGACTTTTGGCCCACTGAATAAGGACTGTCATTTATAACAAGGACACGAAAAATTTTACAATTTGTTTCGAACAGATAAATATCTAACCGATCAGCTAGCCGAAAATATAATTTAAAGTAATAACTATTTATTATTCGAAAACCTAGTGTACAGCTACAAACCTCGAATCTACATTATTGTATAATCCAGTTTAACACCCTAGGCCTAAACTATGTAGAATATTAGATTACCAGTTTAAATAGGTATATTCATGAGGCTCTAACTTTAGGGTCCAAAATATTTTAGACATTCCGGATTAGCGTTACCTAAATGTTAGACTAATCGTCTAAAAATTAAGTAATTCATTAGTTATAAATTACTATAATTTTACCATGAAAATAACGAACGTAGACCTGCTAATCGTCACTTCATGGGCAAAGATTAAAACCCTTAGATTAGCATAAAAAATATTCTATCTCTATTCTATTACATTTCTGACATTTGTTATTACACTGAGACTAGACTAGAGACTGAATTTGTACCTGGTTGACGGCAATAGACTCGCCCTCAATACTTAACACACGACTCGCACTTAAGACACGACTGCAGAACAGGCGAACTATCTTAAAGTCTTCATCAGAGGTGTATTTTATATTGATTGTGATATTGTTTTTGAGTTACATCAGTCATATAGAAAATCGTATCGATTGCTACACGCGGGATATGTAAACTCACACTTCTCATTTTAAACACGTTATGCCTTTTCAAGCAAGCTCAGTACGGTAAGGACACATCATACGATTTAATCTTCGATCAGGGGTCGTTCTATTGAGTCCTATGAAGTGTCAAAGCCATCAACGTTTCGCAGCGTCATTCTGTATAGTATTTGTTTTTTCTTTTTTTTTCCTTTGGTGTATCGTATTACCCAGTACTAACTGGGTTGTGGAGGTCAGATAGGCAGTCGGTCCATGTAAAATACTGGTATTCAGCGGCATCCGGTTAGACTAGAAGCCGACCCCAACATAGTTGGAAAAAGGCTAGGCAGATGATGATTCTGTATAGTATCTTTAATTATCTTTCAGACCGAATTATTAGGTTAGGTTCCGTCAGAACTGAAAAGGGGTTCGCTAAAAGTGGAGGGAGCCATTTGCCCAGGAGTGGGACAGCGTAGGCTGGGAACAAAAGATATAAGGGTAGGCCTGCTGGGATTACGTTTAAGTTAAAGTTGCTCGTTTAAATGATGCATTGGGAACATAACAAAACATCACGACTGTAATATCCGAAGGATTAAGCAGAAGTGTGCCTCACTAGCTACGCCAGCATTTTGCCAGTTATATTTTAAGTCCGATGTAATAAGGGGCGAGCGTATAGATCTTAACCAGACACATATCTAGACTCTGTGATGGAAAAACCCAATACCATTTTTCCGTACGGGAATCGTACCCGGTACCTCAAGGCTCAGCAGTGGTGCTTGCGATTAGTGGTCCAACGAGGTAACCTACTGATATACATTCTTGGTCTACTTTCATTCCAACCGCGCCACGGATCTTAAGATGATTTCCTATTTTCCCTACACGAATATTACGTCGAAATAACGCCTTAAAACTCCGCAGTATATAATATCCAACAACTGTATTATTATTTCCTTCCCGTTTTGTAGCGAGCAAGTGGTAAAAGTCCAATAAGTAGAACGGATTACACTACTTATGTAGTTTAGTGAAGTGTGTGGCACTGCGGGTTCAGTACACGCGTAACTTCAAGCTTTTGTTGAGTAAATATCTCTTAGGGGACAAAATATATTATGAGCTATATGTAGTGAATAACTATAAGTACTTACGTTAGTGAGAAAAAGAAGTGGATTAGACGTAGAATATTGTTATCTAAGTCGAATTAGTTTATCGCTCTTTTTTCTCTGCCTTAGCAAAATCAGCCTAAA
This sequence comes from Standfussiana lucernea, assembly GCA_964057025.1. Taxonomy (NCBI): domain Eukaryota; kingdom Metazoa; phylum Arthropoda; class Insecta; order Lepidoptera; family Noctuidae; genus Standfussiana; species Standfussiana lucernea. The sequence goes on along the minus strand of OZ059804.1, from coordinate 5,479,030 downwards.
ATGGGATCCCACCGCTGGGAGAGGGTTAGGGATGTGATCCATCACTTGCATGGATTGGTGGATGACTTCGAATTTTAGGTTTTACAACACGCCAGTTTTCTTCAGCGTTTTGAGAGCAATGGTTTTCTGATTGAGGCTTTGGTGGTAAGTACCAATTTCTTTACGAGACATTGTGGTAGCTATTTTTCTTCATAAATTGCCTTAATCGTCTGTTTCCACAAGTGCTTACCCGAGTCTTGGCAGAAAACCAAGCTATTAAAACTAACTTAGCCACCAAAAATCACTAACATCCTGCCATCTAAGCCCATAACTATCTTTATGAAAATTGCCCGTCTCCGAAATCGATCATACTTTATTTCAAAAATTGTGCACCGGGCGGATACTTATTCAAATTTTGCCCAATATAATGCATGTTGTGGCAAGTTTCTGTGAAAACTGGGCAAGCTTTACATTGGCTCACTTCCAAGAGGACACGTATCGTGCAGGCCTGATTAATTGTTACTTCTTTTGCCAAATGCACTCTAAGGCTCTAGATTTACGACTGGCGTTTACCAGGTTTTTGTGAATATTGCGTTTGTCATTTGTTTTGGGTTAGGGTTGCCAGTTTTTGTGAAGATGTGAACGAATTACGTTATATTTTCAATGTGATTATTTAGGATTGAAATAACCTGCTTACACTTACAAGCAATTTGGTTCAGACGTAACGTAGGTAGCAGATAAAACTGCATAAGTACCTGCTCGTAGATACAAAGTAAACGGAGTCTTACAGTACAGAATACTTAGGAATTTCATATTCTAAGAGACCATTTTTAAACCGCAGAGAACCGCAATAATAATACACACTTTACTATTCTCACATAAGTGGTACATTTCCAGTATATTCAAGCGCCAGTGGAGTCGCAATTGCTGCAATAATTTTTATTAAGTGCCGTCACAGTATGTCGAGTCGTTTGCGGTGAGAAATCTTTTTTAATTTGTTGAATGGGAGAATAATGACTACTCGAAAGAACTGCATTGACTCCGTGCCAGCATTGCGAAAAAAAAATGGTATGTTTTTCTTTTGGTCATTTTAAAATTCTGAATGAATGACGAGAAAATGAAGAAATATCTGTAATATTATGAAGAATTTTATCATCATCTAAATTTCCGGTTTTCTTGTACCTACTTCACGTAGTATAAAATTGCGTATTTCCCGAAGGAATTGAGGTTTGAGATAACTTTATTCTCATAAGAACACAAAATTCACTAATGTACATGAGAATCTTAAAATATAACATAAGTAAATATTGTTGAGAGTTTTACAAAATCTAGACATTGAATTGTCCACTCAAAATCAAAATATTTTATTTCACATAGGCTTACATGGGCACTTATAAAACGTCAAAAAAAGGTGCTGGTGTTGGTCGTTTCCTATGGAGAAGAACCGGCAAGAAACTCCATGGTTAGGTATTCCATGGTTACACTATACTATACACCCACATTTTCCTAGTTATGTTTAAGTTACATACATGTAACTTTAGGGAGCAGACTGTCCTCTACATTCTGCTCCTACTTATCCAAATTTTTGATATCGGTCGCTAGAAATCTATAATGTATATCAGTAAGAGGCAATTGTACATATGTAGTACATTTACGAAAAATGAAGAAAAGGGCAATTTGTAGACTTTCAACCCTTAAGTTTTATATGAAACTTATTTCTCAGAATAAAAACTACTCCAACCACTGTTCATTTTCTTAGGAAAACCACAGCGAAAATAAAACAAATCATACTTTGTTCAACAAATATAATTGTTTGCAAGTGCAGCTGTACCCTAAGAAGTGGACAGGTGTACGATTTATTCAAAAAGTTCGCTTGTTCAACAATATTGGATTAGTTGTACAAAGTATTTCAGTACAGGCCATTTAAATTACAAGTAGCCAGATGGTGGAAATTATTTGAAAAACATTTCGGGGCCTGGACTTGGTCGCGTGAAGTTGGTCTCAGAACTCATTATTGTCGGGTCTTGTTATAACAGAAATACGGATCAATAGTTTATAAGACGTTGTGCCGTTAGTGAATGGATGGGTTATATTTATTATTATATACAACTGTCTTCTAGATCTTCCGTCTTAGACCGAGATTGATAAACATTACGCACGTGATTTCGCTTAGATATGTTCCCATCTTTACATCGTCACTTGGGCAGTTAGACAGTGGGGTGACTCTAACAGGATAAAGTTAAGCCGAGTTCGAGATAACGTTCATATATCAGAAGTTGTTCAGTCCTTGGAGTATACAAGGTGTAGTTTTGCAGCCTCGTCAAAATTCAGGAGGTTGTCATAGAAGACGTAAATAATCAATATAAATTACGGTACTTGGTCAATAATAATAAGCGCTGCTTTTTTAGTTCTTTTAATTTGACACTTTTTCAGAATGAAGCCCTTTCAAAAGAGGAGAATCACCCGTTTATCGAATAAACGTCTGCGTTTGTTTGTGTGTGTGTAAGCACGGTTATAGGGCTAGTATTAGACGGGCCGTGTTTTAATACGGGTGGTGTACACTTCTCGATTTCCAATATCAAGAAAAAATATAAAAAAATACCTACCCATTTTATTATTGATTCGGGTCGAGAATCATTAGCATAGTTACTCGTACCTCCTTGAATTTGACGAGGCTGCAAAGCAACACCTTGTATACTAAGATCTCTTCGAGTCATCGAGTCTATGTTGTAGAGCACTTAATATACGACCGAGATTGGGACTGTCTTGTCTGCGTTCATGGGTAATCAAAAGTATATCTGGCAAACAACCTAGCCTGACCAGAGTGACCAATAGTTTGGCCAAATATTGCTTAGAAATCGTGACCAGACTAGAGATGACTAGAATTATTATTTTCGGTTTCTTTCTGGTTTTAGGAAAAAGTATACTTTCCGGACACCAAATGAATCTAGCACATTTTTTTTTCATAATAAAAAATAGAACCAGTTTAGTTTTGTTGGGTTGGAAAGTGTGTTTTTCCGCAGTTTAAAATTTTTCGGCCAACTGCTCTATATTAAAGTTGGTTTTAGTTTTTAGAAGGCTTTCACCGGCGCTCATTTTGTTTGAAAAATTATGGGTACTTTTAGTCGTATAGTGCGGTGTTTAAGCTCTATACTTAGTGTAAAAGCGGTGAAGTACTCACTCGTTACGCTGAGACAGTTTATGAACATGAAGACCAAGGTTTGATGGAATACATTATGTTATAGGAACACGTTCTGATAGCTCAAGTTTTAGTGTTAGATGCTAAGTATTTTTTTAACATATCTCAACCACCGCATACTCATGGTTAAAGTAAACATAAAAAACTATAACGGTCATACAAGTGATAATAATATTAGTGTTTCGCATTTCTGCAACGACTATCAACGGGATTAACATACCTAAACTTTTTGGTACCTTAGCAAAAACAGCTATGTTTCAGAAGGAGTGTATGATAATACACTACACGGACGCAATGCGTGTAGGTGGATGCCAACATGTAGTGTAAAAGCCTAATGAAAATTTTTAGGGTTCCGTTGCCAAGTGGAAAAAAACGGAACCCTTGTAGATTCGCCCTGTTTTAGTTTCTGTTTAGCCCTATTTTAGTGCAGGCTGTTACTTTATTCTTTCTTTGTTTGAGTATTAGGAAATTAACCTAAAACATCTTCCGTGAAAGGTTATGAGTTTTCCGATTTTGTCAGCCAAGTATCTCATTTTAATTCAAAAAACTTAACTTTCATATTAATATATTCCTGTGCTACCATGTCTAAAATAATTGATTCGTAACGACATATTGGCATGCAAAGAAAAATGCTATATAGCTGTAAAAGATATAGATCGAGCAATATCCCCAAAGGAAATTATTCAAAAGACTTTTTGAGGCATCATTTGATAAAATTACACGATGAAATTTTAATATAAGGCACAGTACACACAAATTTCACTCATTTAATAAAATAAAGCTTTGAAATTCATCAACATTGATATACATTTATTTATTTATTTATCTACTTACATTTACCATTACAGGCTAACCCAATGCGATAAATGCGCCTTAATTAATAATAACTTAATTTATACTTACAACTAATACCTATACTAACTAATATCTATAACTAATGATAAACAATGCATATATAGCGGACACTACTTTAAGAAAAACCCACTGGTCAATTTCCAATTAGGTTTGAAATTAGGGTGCCGTGGAGAAACACAGAATAAAAATAATATTATTCTCGCCAGTATGCATATTTAATTTTAATATTAGGTATATTAAAATACATACTTATGTCGTGATGGCCCAGTGGTTAAGGCCTTGTCTCTGATGCACGAGGTTTTGGGTTCTCGTGTGGGCGGTTTTTTATGTTTGCCTACTTTGTCCCACCCCACTGCTGGGCAAAGGCTTCCCCCATGGCTTTCCGAGATTTTTTGCAATCTTCTCCGACCAACCCGTTGAGACCGAGTCCAGATCGTCACTTAGCGTTTTTTGGGCCTGTCTCGGTTACGACGGCCGTCTTCAGGTATCCTCTGTGTGACTATCTTCGCCCAACTGTCCGGCTTCATCCTAGAAACGTGACCCACCCAGTCCCATTTTAACCTGGCAGACTTATAGCCAACATTGGCGATGCCCGTCTTAGATCGTATTAAGGTGTTGCGCATTCGATCGGAGAGTCTAATATTGAGAATGCTACGTTCCATCGTTCTTTGTCAAACGTTGAATTTGGACTTCTGAGCTTTAGTCTAAGACCAAATCTGAGCGCCACAGGATTGGCAAGATACACATGTCCACGAGCTTGCGCTTCAGTGAGACAGGAAGGTCGTCCTTCATGGACCAGAAGGTCCTCTAGATATTTTCGACTTGACGGTCGATCTCATTGTCCTGTCTGTAGTTGAAGGAAACTAGCTGGCCAGGTACATATATTCGTCGACATAGTGTATTTCCTGCCCATCAACCTCGACCCTATATTTAGCGGCATTGCTCATAGCTTTAGTCTTTGACCAATTCATCGTCAGTCTAACCTGAAGGCTTGCAGTGCTCAGGTTTTGGAGCAGTTGTTCCAGTTGATATATTTCAGAAGCAAAAAGGACAATGTCGTTGACAAAACGAACGTTCGGTAGCATTTTATCTTTGATCTGAATGCATTGAGTCGTCTGCTGCTGCGTCGTGCTGGTAAATAGTTTGGGAGAGAGTGGATTACCTTGTTTAACTCCTTTGTTGATTTTGAATGTTAAGCCTATACTCGTAGAATCTAATTTAACATTGGCCGAGCTATTGTTATACATTTTGCAAAAGTACTATATAAGTTTCCTCTATACCTTGGCTCCGTAAGGCTGAGAATATTACGCTGTGTTTAACGCTGTCAAAAGCCTTTGTTTAGTCCATGAAAGCTATAGAGGTTTTTGAAAGATAGAGTGTTTTTCAATTAACTGATTTAAAGTGTGAAGGTGGTCGGTGGCAGAATTGTATAGTTATGTTCCTTTTATAAATTATCTCTGGCAACACAGATATCAATGAAAGAAAACAGCTTGACGGAACCTGGATTTTTAATAAATACAATAATTGAAATCGTCAATCCACTTTGAGCAAGCGTGGTGATCAATGTTCGCTCGCACCATCCCTATAAAAAAGGGCCTCAAACCTGCAATGGGGCAATAACAGGTTGGTATTATTTTTGTTTTAATGCAATGCCTTTGACCTAATACTAAGCTAGTTACTTGTAAATCATCATCTTCTTCCTGCTCTTGTCCAATGTTACTTGGGGTCGGCGTAACACGTTTTTTTCTTCCATTCTCCTCTGTCAACCGTCACGCTATTATTTACTCCTTTTTCTTTCATAAAATTCCTCACAAAATCCATCCATCGTTTTTTCAAGGTAGTTACTTGTCCTTGTACTCATCATACAAGTGCTTGAAGCACTATAACATAATTAAAGTTACAAATATAGACCACCACCAAGCTCCAACACAAAGACCAAAGATCCACGTTCCACGTTCGCCACTCGGCGGGGGAATCCTAAAAAAGAAAATATATTCTGTTCCCAACACAAAGTGTCACAAACTATGAAATATTAACTCTGCAGTCAACAGAATGCAGAGTGTCTAAGTAATTGAATAAAAATCTTGGTGAGTAAATTATGACGGTACGAAGTTATATAGCCGGGTGTTGGCACGGAGGATTATGATAATGGAGTGTTTGCGATCTCATTCGGGTTATTGTCATTAACGAAGCATTACTATACCAACTTTGTTAATATTTGGGAGAGTTGAGAGCGGCGCAGCAGTGATATATTAAGTTGATTGATTACCGGGTTGAACACTACAGAGACTCAATTCTCTACTTGAGAATTTTTATTATTCTCTATTTGAAGCCTCACACTGATTTAGTTTATGATGGAAGTGTAAAACACAGTAAAAAATTCAAAGGACAGTATAGCATTGCATCACACCGCGTATTTTTATTTATGCATAATCAGTCTATAATGTGACCACAGTTTGGACACAGGCCTCCTATCTATGAAACAAAGCTGGTCCAGTGCGGGTGGGTAGATGTCACATGTCTTAAAATTCTTCTAGGACAAGCCGGTTTTCTCTTGATGTTTAGCTTCGCAGTTTTGAGAGCAGTGGTTTTGAAATAAATTACACAACGTAATGCGGCAGCCTGGCGTCAAACCCATTACCTACCAATCGTTAATCAAAGCCGTTACCACAGGGCGACTACTGCTCGTGATTTATCTATATATCTATGACTGTAACTGAGTTTAAGCAGATGTGTCTTACATCATATTATTATGACCTGTGATCCCTTCATTTGCTCCCTACTCTGTGAGTCTGGGCAATGTCTTGGGACGTGGCGTGCAATTTGTAGGTACATGCATTGTTTACATCTGATGGAATGGGTAGTCCGCTCTAGAGCATTCTGGGAAGATTCAAAATGTCACGTATATTTATTAACTTAACTTGATATTGTAGAAGGAAGAAGTAAGGTTTTTAGCGAGTATTTCACAATTCCTTTAAAGAGGTAATCAAGGTTCCTTTATTCTTAATTTCCTGTTTTAAGATTGATAATAACTGAACTGAAGTATGTAGCTAAAATCGTTAAACCCCACATTGAATAATTCCAGGTTATGTTAACATATAACCTGGAATTATTCATCACTGTTTTAATGACCGCCTGTAAAGTCAGTCATTAAAACAGTGATGAATATATAAATGTTCATGAATAGAGAAGGAGAGGCAGTAAAAAGAAAAGATGTATGGATTGTGCGATGCGTGATGTCTATACTTCTATACTTATACCATAAAGAGGAAAGATTTTATTGTTTGTTTGCATTGAATAGGCTCCGAAACTACAAGACCGATTTGAGAAATTCCGTACCGTTGTGAAGCTACACTATCTCCGAGTGACATAAGCTATATTATATTTTCAAAAAAATTAGGGATCCTTACTAAAACTCCAATAATGTAACCCAAAGTGTAAAAAAATTACCTCATAAATACACAGCATATGTCTAACTTTTATGTACATGTCACAATAATTGTTCTTTTATTTTAAAAATTTAATTGAAATGCCGCCGCTAGAAGAGGCTCTTTATACCTTGGTAGTAATTCTTATCAAAATAAATCCTATCCCGTCCTATCCCGTCCTATCGCGTCCTATCCCGTCCTATCCCGTCCTATCCCGTCCTATCCCGTCTTATCCCGTCCTATCCCGCCCTATACCCGTGCGAAGCCGGGACGGGCTGTTAGTGAAATATTTAGGAATTAATAATAGAGTGATGACTGACTGTAGAATGGAAGAAAAAATTGTACTGCGCCGTATCAAATAAGACGAGGGCAAGAAGATGACATCACGTCAGTGAAAGTTATTTAATTCTGACTTGAGTGGCAAGTAATTCCCATTTACCTTTAGTAGAACAGTAAAGTTTAGTGAAGTAAGATACTCAACATTACTACTTGCCGGTCTACCGCCTACAAGCCATCCACCGATAATTCCTCCACAGACTTTTACAACTTGCGTGGGACGAAACACAGCTGCACTCCAAGTTCCTCCATCCCAGACCATCCCAGACTATCCCAGACCAGATATTTCAATACATCCAAGAACATATCCCTCGTTTTATTGCACTTAACAAACTATATTTTCCTTTTACTGAAATTAGATCCTTCGCAAGTTGCTTCCGTAGTTTCTTACTTTACGAGATATTTTAGGAGTCAAACAAGTTTCCCCCTGTATAAAGTTCTGTCTAGTAATATTACCCAACGGGTTCAAACTGACGACCTCATTTCCCTTCTAGTTTAATGTATATGAACTGAGCTAGACTGAGCGGTTGTCTAAACAATCTTATGGTCGATAAAATTTTGGGGTTCCTGGCAGTGTTTATTTGTGCGATGTTGCAAATAAATTCTGTGATGGTTCATTCATCGAGAATATTTACTTCGTTCATTGAGTATTTAGGAGAGAAGGTATGTACTTTGGCGACTACATCATTGGTTGTGGTAGCAAGCCCGACTGCTGGGCATGAGGACTTGGTTTCGATTCCCAGGTCGGGCAAAACGTGGTTGGGTTTTTCCATCAGGAATTTCTCAGGAGTGTGTGGTTGATGGCAATAGAGGCGAGATTAGCTATTCGGAGATTACAGGCATGATGTTATGTATTTTTATGTGCTTGGGAGATCTAAGATAAACTGCAAATATCCCAGGACGATCTAGATGGACCAAAACAGCAAAAATCGGGAATTGAAAATAATGTAAGTGAAGTTAAATGACGTAACATCAGAGCAGTAACTTTGGAATTAAGATAAAATAGGCATTACCTAACGTGTATATTAAATTACCATGATGATACCATTCAAGACAATACAAAGTTTGCAGACACTCAACTTTTAAGTTTAAACCATTTTTATTGATACTGTTACATATACAATACAAATACTTCATAATCAAATGATTCTAATACAGTATACCAAAAACTAGAAATACCAATCACTTTCCACTACATTGCGTGTTTTCATCAAATATTTTTTTAACCCTCTCTGATTGCAATGCAGTAAACCAGCAATGGATTGAAAATGTCATACTGTGACGCGCTGATCTCGAGGCGGTCGTTAAGCCTCGATTGTCGTCGTAACATGGTTTTATACTATCTATCAATTCGGCGTATAAAATTTACGAGTGTGGGATGTACTGCGGTCGCTAGTAAAGTACCATCCTGTGTATGTCTCTTAGGATAACATTCAAAGGGTATGTACGTATAGTTAGGAAGGTTATTATTTTGAAGATATAATCACAGATAGTAAGTAATCTTGGACTAAGAAAACATTATATTTCCCGGAAATATTATTAGAAGCTAATCATATTATATTTAATTTAAAAAAAACTGGTGCAAAGATCCGGTAGTAAGTTTTGTGCGAAAATATATATATTGCGTAGATATTGATAATTTCAACTCAGCTCCCTAAAAGTACTTAGCTTGAATACCGCTTTCTAAGTGGACCAGTTTCAACTATTTACTTGCTCCCGACCGCGGCTATGAACGCGTGTCGTCAAATTATGCCCTAGAAACATACTACATAGATCGCTATCACGGGGGTCATGATCCATCTCTACGTATGCAAAATTTCATCGAAATCCGTCCAATAATTTGAGACAAACAAACACACTCATTTTCACATTTATAAGTTCAGTTAGGATGAACAAAAAGCAGAAAAACCGACCAACTTTGTTGATCTTAGCATCACCTTAATTTCCACGATATTTTATTTTATCCTCAAGACAAATCCAGTTCACTAGCAAATTCGCACTCTCCAACATCCACGTATTCCGAGAAGCACTTAATATAAACTACATATCAAAACAGATTGGCTCACATATTACTTAATCCTCTAAGGACCACAATATTCCACACCAAAATTACACATTCTCTCAGATCTTTCGCCAGCCTTTGATAAAGTCAAGAAGTACACATTCTAAATAAAACTGATTACACAACCTGTCTTCTAAATTTCCCCAAACTCGGAGTCGAAGCGAAGGTGGCTGATAAGCCAAGCCATAACTAAAGCGCGTACATTAGCTCTAAATTTCGAGCACCCGCGACGACAACATCTCACACTAACAATGCCGAGGAATATTTTCGAGTTGTTTGGCCGGAATAATACAGTCTAAATGGCTCGAATAAAAGTCGCCCCGATTTTTTACGGTAAAGCTTTTTTGTGCAGTTTAAGGTTTTTGACTTGTTGTTTTTTTTTTGTGGAATAGTAATATATCATCCTTTTTTGTTGGTCGCTGGGAGTTGAGAATGGCTTAAGCTTTAAAGCGTTTATATTTTTTGGGGTATCATGATTGCATTTTTATTTCGTCTTATAAGATAACACCTCGCCTGTAATCCCCAAAGGGTTAGGCTGAGGTGTACCTAATAGTACACCTAATAGTACATCTCGCCAGTTATGTTTAAGTCCCATGTAATAGGGGGCGAGCCTATTTGCCAATTATCGGCCACATATCCAGACTCCGTAGTTGCTACTGACATCTTATAACTTTAATTAAAAGTAGTGACCACGGTTAAATTATACGGTATTCCGTTCCTGTTTGCCCTTAAAAAGGACTATCTTATAAATATCTTAATGGAATCTTCCTTCAAGATATATATAAGGTAGTCGTAATTATTAGGAACTCCTAATAATTACGGAAATCGTAGAAAATCGATATTGCTTCGAGTTTGGCTTAGTCGAAATTGTTTCATAATTGGTGGTATCCCTCGGGATGACTCCTTGCTATCTATTCATCGTCTACAGGGAAACCCTGTGGCAATTAACAGGCTAAAGTTGTATAATATTTTGTGTCAGCTTAATGAGAATTTTGATTAAAATCAGCTTGATGTGAGTAATAGATCAGATTACATTTAATTAATCTCTACGTGTAGTGAAATATAATTTTACTTTCGGCATATTTATATGCACGGAAAAATGGTGAAAGTGGCTTCGGTCGCGGGATACGGGAAACCTCCATACAAATTCTTACTGAAATATCTGTTAGTCAGTGTCCGATGTCCGCTTGTCCGTGTCAGCTTGACTGATCATGAACTTCTGCTGGTGTCGGCCACTTTTCTAACAAATAAATAATATAATTTATATCTATGTATCTATCTTCTATATCTATATTATTTCCTTTACTTATTTTTTGAACTTATTGATTACATTTTAAAATAAACCTGTATAAAATTCAAAATAAAAAAAAACATTTGAAAATATAAAATAAATAAATAATAATATAATAAATATAATATAATATATAATAAATCTGTAGACGTGGCGTTTCTGTACAACCCATTTCTACTATTTTTAGAATTTTTGTCTGTTTGTCTGCAGTCTGTGAGTCTTCGGCAATTTTTTTTTTAGTATTACGTCAAAATTACAAAACCAATGTGGTTAGTTTTAATGCACAAGTATTGTGCGTAACTTAGAGACGGTATTAGTATTTGATTCATTGCAATCCGTGCTCTCTATCAAAAGATACATATATAAATTTATTGTGTTCAAGAAGAAATTATCGCTTTTACGTAAGATACATGCAACGACATCTATTGAATCAAACTGGTACTAATGAATAAAGATGAAGTGCTCACGAGATAACTTTAAAATCGACTTATCGGGTTTTTCAAAAAGTTATGATAGCAAAAGGTACTTTAGATGGCGCTGCTTTGAAAATCTTATATTGTTTGTTCGATCGCTTTCCATGCATTCAATTTTAGTGAATTAACTCCTTGCTCGATAGATGGCGTTGTTCATTTGATGCCAATTTCTGAATCGCGGTGTTAAGATTTTCCGTGAAAGAACGATCCTCGCCGGGTGAACTGCATCGATGTCGGTTGTTAAAAGTATTTGGTTTCATCCAAATACCATATCTAAAAAAGTTAAATTGTTATCTATAATTGTATCTATAAGTTCGTTTGTTTGTTTGGTTGAACGCGCTAATCTCAGGAACTACTGGTTCTAATTGAATCAATTCAATACATAAATGATCGCTACAGCAGGGTGTCAGTTTATTTCAGCCTTCAGTTACAATGGCTAGGTCAAGACCTAGCCGTCACATACATTGCCTTGACTACATAAAGTAACTAGACATAGTGCATACTTCCAACGCCAGGGGTTTAATTCTCTGGTTCCCTCACCTAAGGGGCCATTATTTTTCATTTAAACGTTGAGTCCGACATCTTATTTTTATAGCTTCCTACTGTGCGGGCCAAGCGGCATAACCTTAATGTACCTACTTACATTGCTCAAAGAACATTTATGTCTCGACAATTTATATGAGGGATGAAATAAATTAATTATTATCAGATATTTGAAATGAACGGTTTGACCTTCAAATCGTAAGAGAGACGTAGATGGTCAAATAAAAGTATTTTTTTTGTTAACTCATAACTCCGTCATTTATGAACAGATTAGATTTTTTTTGTGTGAATTGGTGCCATAGAATTTTCATCGAAATCGGTTCAGTAATTTGGTTTTTAAATCAAAATATGTGGAAAAAGTATGTCATCCAAGTAAATGAAATTGCGTATTTTGCTTTCCTGTGAAAAATTATAAACAACTAAAAAGAGTCAAATAAAAACTTTTTTGAGATGTTTTCTATAACGATAAATATTTTGCACCATTTCAGCATGAAAATGGAACACTGTCAGTTGTTTTTCGATTGAAGAAAAACCTACCTAATTTATAGTGTTCAAAAATTACTTCATAACGATGGATGAGAAACATGTACATGAATATCTGGTTAGTCTATTAGTTGTAAGCGCAAGGTATAGCTGAGCATGAGGTCCTGTGTCAATTCCTAGGTTGGACAAACCACTGTCGGGTTTATCATCAGGAATTTCTAAGGAGAACAGCTTGGAGACTGGATTTGTCGATCGAAGGCAATAGGCTCGCCCCCTATTACATGGGACTTGAACATGAATGGCGAAATGTTGGTGTACTATTTTAGTACTGCTCTGCATTACCCTTCAGGGATTCTTCAGAACGAAAATTGACTCGCTTTGCAACTAAGCATGACTTTTTTTATTTCATCATATATCTGTCATCGTATGATTGTGACCATCAATTTTACATTGATAGATTATAAACTACCCGAACTTGGATGTGTTGTATTGCAACAGTTCATAATTGCTCGACAGTTTCTAATCTCGTTCACAATTCATCATCTACCTAGCTTTTTCCTAATTAAGTTGGGGTCGGCTTCCAGTCTTATTTGAATACCAGTATTTAGCAAGGAGCGACTGCCCATCTGACCTCTACAAAAGCGTTCAAAATTATGGTGATACTCGTATATCTAATGAATGTAAGTAATTTACTCTTTTTACTAATTGTATCTTGGTTTGTTTCTTGCCAATAGTTCTGGATAGTTGGGCACTCGCTACAAGTAACGAGATCCTTGACAAACTGTTCTCCGGTGCACTGCGAACAGTTACAAATCTGCCCCAGTTCGCGTGCATTTTTTAGATCGGTAGATTAGTGCGGCCCCGACTAACTGCACGATGAAGTATTATGAGCCAGGAGATTATGAGATTTTGTGAAAAGCGGTGAAGTACTTTGGGATTTTTATTATTTTAAATGCCCTTTTTGAGCGTCGAAAGTTATTTTAAGGCATGGGGTATGCTTGATAAGTGAATGATAAATGATGTTTATTGTGTAAATTATAGGTTTTTACAAACAATTAATTCTTATTTTTTCAACTAGATGGTGCCGGTGTTTCGTACCTGACTACTCCGAAAAGAATCAGCCGTAACAAACTCAGAGATCATAGTCTCTTTTAAGATCCAGGCATATCCTTGGCACCAGGCACTAACCTGAGATGGTCTTTTGAAGAAAGAACTACACAGATTTGAGCGGATCGGTCCAGATAGTGCAAGCATTTGTCAGCTTGATTGTGTGCAAATAAGTATTTTTTCTTAATTTAAACCTATTTTTAAGTATTTTTAGGTAATACCTCATTGGTTTGAAGGTCGCAAACGCTACTACTAAGCGTGAGGTCCTGGATGCGATCAAAATCTAGTCATTTATTCCAATTAGACTGATAATCAGCACTTTTCGAACTTCGAGTCTACAAGAGGCAGTCCCCCAAAACGCCCGCCCTTCGTCACTTCCTAGTGTTTTACCTGGGAAGAAGTGGCGGAACAAACTCCCCAGCAACACATCTGTCTGTTAGGTTAGAAGAACCAGATTCTATATTCTTGTGTAAAATATAAGCAAAGAATCAATTGCATTAAATAATTGTGACATGTCAGCTAGCACACACCAATAATAAAATAAAACATTAACATATTTATACTCACGCATAAGTAAAGCCAACAGGCATAAAGGGCGTGCCCGCTTACACGTGCAATGTTGGGTTATACAAACAAATATAGCAGTAACTTGAAGTCACAAATGATATACTAGGACAAGAAACGAAAATAAACTAAAATAAAAACGAATTACTAATAATAGTAACAAAAACCTGGTCAACAGGACGACCAGTCACCACAAACAGCGGAAAGCAAAGCTGACGTAACGATGCTCGTGTTGGGTAAAGTTATCTTGGTTTCTTTCCATCAGATATTTCTTAGTCTTGTTTTCTGCAGGTTGATGGAAATGAGCCTGCTGCCTATAACATGAGACTTACACATAAAAGACGAAAAGAAGGCGCGATGTTTCGTTCTTTTTAGTTTAATGAGGGTATTATCACAAAAAAATCGAGGTTCAGATACATTTTCCAGACTTCAAAATCAATTTTACTAAATATTCCATGAATATGAATTTGCTTCGAGAAACTCGGCGAAGTTATAGCAACAATATTATTTGTGGAGTTGGTCCCAGCAAAGGTTTGCTCAGTCAAGCCAAGTTAATAAGAAGGCCAATCAAAGTGAAACTGATCGGTATAATAACGTGCCACTAGCAAGCGCTGTGGAATAGACTAGATAATAATTTATCCCTAACAAGTTATCTATGGGTACCTACTTGCTTGCTTTACACCCATTTTATTTTCTTCTCCAGAAAAGTTTATTTGTGTTCATTATGAAGATTATGTCCTGTTTTAAAATAAATGTATTAGCGATCGTTTTCTTTCTTTCTTCCTTAATCGTCCAGGCAGTAACCGAGACATGTTCGTTGACTTTTAAAGGAAAATGGCATCGCATATACCTCACCTTATGATATTTTGAACGGGGCATCGCTAATGGAGCACAGTTCGCTATAATGTAACCGGCAGATGATCTATTCTGAAACTGATTTTACATCTCATACCTACAACATGCATCAGAAAGCTGTGGTAATATTTTAGGATGTGGTATAAACCATTAAGAAAGTTGCCCAGTTTGATGGAGTAGATTGCAAACTTAAATATTCTTTACTTTTCTAAGCATTCAAGCATGTACCCAAAATACACAGGTATTTTGCGAACCGAAAGTCTGTGGCATTCACTACCGGCTTCTATTTGTAAAATTTGTAAGCAGGTACCTAAATTACGAGTATATTGTGTTAGGTATTTTAATTTTAAGTTTGCCTGCTGAATGAAATCAGTGAAATATGTGAAACTTTATTATTTATAAGACCATAATGTACCATATTTCATTCAAATAAAGAATCTTGAATCTTGTCTGTTCCCTGATCATTAATTATAATTTGAATCTATTCAAAGCTTGTGTGAATCGGTTTCTTCTAGGCAAGCGTGCTCCACCCTTAGGCCACATCATCGGTTCAAATCAGGCGAGTTACGGCCAAACCCAAGCCTAAAAAAAAACTACCGTAAAGTTCAGACATAGCAAACTATGTGGAGTTAAAATGACATAAATCTTCAAACACCTCTACAAAAACCAGACACTTAACACTCATAACAAAATCACTTACTACCAAACTATAAACGAAATCTTCACTATAACACTGAATATTTAATTAAATCAGTGGCCAGAATATAATCTGCGGATGATAGTAAAAGCTGACACTCCGACGACCCGGCCATTAAAACGTAAACCGTAAGCATCTACACAGGTAACTTTATATTAGTAACCTTTACTTATATAGAATGAACCAGTGGAAGTTTGTGTTTGACTGTAGAAGATATTTTGAGCAGTTGAATTCCATTTTGTATTTATAGACTTTGATTAATCTTCAGTAATGTCGGGTGCGTAGAAGCCGCTAGCGGCATGCTTGTATGACCAGATGAATGGACGTGGACGACGCGAAAAGAGTGTGTAAGGATCGTAGCAGGTGGTGTTCTGTAGTTTCTGCCTATCCCGAAGGGAATAAGATGAGAGTTTGTTTATGGATTGAAGATATTTTAAAGAGGAGGATTCCATCTTCTATTTATAGATGTTTTGATATCTTCATTACATTTCTCGAAAGGCCGTTCGCTTGGTTGGATTAGTAATTGCGGCGTAGTGACATTTGCGGTTGCCTACTTGAATGTCTGAAATGCTTGACTTGTGTAAAAACATGGAATATTTAGGTACTAGGGCAGAATAGCTTTTCTGTAATTACTTATTAAATAAACGAAGACATTGTTAGTATGAAAATAAGACCAGATAGAGAATGTATGTATTAATACCTATGTGAAAAATTTGTTTTTTTACTTTTCTTTTAAATGTGTGGCGTGCACAGGTGTGTAAGATTTGCAATAGTTTAATCCATTAGTGGGAAAAGCAATCCCCATATCTATATTTATGTTCCCACAAGTCTTTTAAAAAAGAGAGTCTATTATCTTAATATTATCAACAGAGTCCTGTCTTGTCTAGCTGGATTTGGGCTGGAGTGGCATACAATTAAAAGTCAATTAGAAAAGGACAAAACTAATTTATATCGGATCCCAAATCACATTTCAGTTTGCTAACCCATACTACGTAAGCAAATTGTCAAGCATCTGTTCCAAGCAAAACCAGAGGTACAAAACAAGTCTACCGCAACTTATTAATGACTTCAGATACACAATATACGATGGGGTGAGCGCCTAAGCTCCTAACTTTGATTATAACCTTGGACTCGCTTCTGTACCATCCAGATACGAACGTGCGATAGTTTCGCTTTAAGTTGAGTGTCGAGTTAGGATTCGTAAGTCTAATATAGTCTAGTCTTGGTTATGTTTAAAAATTATGGTAAAAATGAGGTGGTATGATAATTGTTCGACCATCACGTGTGAAAGACCATCGCGTATATGATCTTAGAAGAGGTGTACACCTGCATTTCGCCAGGTACCTTCAAGTCCCATGTAATAGGGGGCGAACCTATTGCTATCGGTCAACCACAAATCCTGACTTTCGAGGCTACTTAACAAGAGAAATTCCATACAGGACCTAAAAATGCAGTGACAGATATAATTACATAGATTGTTTTGAAATGCTTCTTAGGTCTAGTGGTGGCAATAGCGACTGCTGAGCATGGGGTCCTGGCTTCGATTCCCTGGTCGGGCAAATTGTTATTGGGCTTTCTAACAGGAATTTCTTAGTAGCAGCCATGGAGTCTGGATTTGTGCCCGGTTGATGACAATAGGCTCTGCCTAATCCTTCAGGGATTACAGGGTTATGTTATGTTCTGTTTTGAGATGATTTGACGTTGCTGAAAAAAAGTGGATTTAAAATCAATCAATCAACAATGTCTACAGCAGTTAACCAATGGACATACAATATGTACGCCTTACCAAAGTTGCGTTAGAAAAAGCAGTCTGTAACAGCCACTCGTTTAGTTTCTTATAGCTGAAAGAAATAAAGTGGGTTGAAAAAGACAAATCGTTTCTTTTTCTAGAGCCTATAAGTAATCAAATGTTACAAACATTTAGACATGGATTCACAACTCTATTTTCATGAAGTAAATTCGTCATAATATATTAATTTTGATTATTGTAATTACGCATCTTAATTGCGAAGATAGACAGAGACATCGTACTTAAGCCGCGAAAAACAGTCTTTACACTTAGAATAGTGAGTTTCCATATCCCGAATGGTGCGATAAATACATTTTTTTTTGTATGAGTGAGTGAGACAGCGCTACTCAAATGTCATCATCATCTCCCTGCCCTTGTTCCCTGTTAACCGTCACGCTATCATTTACTTTATTTCTTTCATAAATCATTCCTCATACAATCTATCCATCGTTTCCGTGGTCTTCCTCTCCCTCTCCATCCATCAACATTTGTACTACTCAAATGTCAACTAAATAAAAAGACGACCATTTTCTGATGAGGTAGGGCGAATCTCTTTCTTATAAATACATATCAAGCCGTAGCCTCAAGAAATCTCACACTTCACACGCTAAATAGCCGTTCATCAATGACCTTTACTCAACCCCAAAACCGAACTCAAAAGGCCAATAAATCTATCAACACTGTATCTCAAATGATAGTCGGCCAAGACAAACTTCGCGGCTCCAAACTTAATAAATTATTACAATTTTGAGTTACGCATGCTCTGGCAGTTAGTAGGTACAAGCCGTAAGTTATGGCCGGTCGGGGCAGGGTTAAAAGACAAGATAATAACATGGACACCGGATAGGGTTGCCTAGGTTTAAGGTAACATTTGGCAGGTTTCCGCTTGAGGGGAAAGGATAATGATTGTAGGTAAAGTAGATTAGTTTTTTGCGTTTTGGTCTAGATATTTGATCTAGATCACTGTCTACTTAGTCGGAGCGATTTGGGTACAATTTAGGGTTAGCAAAAATAACTGTGCACGAAAATGTCCGAGTGGTCTCACTGGTCCTTACCCAATTATACACACTAATGTATAAAATGTGCTCTGATTATTATTATTGTGTCTTCTGTTTTCGTTTATCGTTCACACATGAAAAAAATTATATAATAAAAATAAATGTATCAAATAAAATATATGTATACGTATAATAAAATTCGCAAATACAAATTGTTTCAAACAAACGCCAAAAATGACATGAAAGTGAACAAAATACATACATGCCTGAAACAACGTCAAAACATGATACCTTCATCACACGTTTGAAGACTTGTCGAAAACAAGCATTCAAACACGCAAAGCTTGTTTACGGGCGCACGGGGTAGGTTAAGAGTAGTAAATTTCTAAAGGAAATGGATTGCAGAACTCCGCACAATTACACAGCAAGCAATTGCCACCACTGCCATCGATCACTGACTCTGAGGTATCGTTTGGTCAAACACCGAGCGCTTGACACCGATGTTACTAAATTGTGCTTCCAAGTTTATTCCCTATACAACCCTTTTTAATTGACCCGCCAAATGAGATAAACTGGTTGGCAAGATCGTCAATCGAACGTTAACATTTGATTTATTTATTTAGTTGTTTAAAATTTTAGCTCACAAAAAGGATATAAAGGTGAACTTAATGCTTCAGGCATTTTCTACTAGTCAACCAAGAGACAGAAGAGGAGATATAAAAGGCAGGTGCTTTGCTTGAGAAGAAAAAGAGGAAAATAACTAACCTCTTTGCAGCCCTAGTGCCATGCACCACGATCCCTCTTTAGCATATAAATAATAGTGCCCCAAAAAGGGTCCAAGGCAGTGAATTGTTGACGCCCCAGTATATTATTGAGCGCCACTTTCGCCACTAAACTGTGAGGTTTTATTTTATTCATGTTTATTAGGGTTCTCGGTCACCGGGGATTATTTGCTTTAAGTTATAAGCTGTTGGGAATCCGCTCGGATTGGACTTGCAAATGGCGTGCGTTAAATCGTGCGTTGGTCCTATGTAAGCATTTGGTGTTTTGATGGACGCTGGTGACCCTTAAATATTGGGTGTGTGTTTTCAGTTAGGTCTATAATTTACTTCGGTCTGGATCGATTTGAATTTCGATAATTGAGTTAGATTTTGAACATAAATTGGCCATTTTAGGTATTTAGAATACGTTTTTGACGTTAAACATCAAAACCTCGGCATCCGCCCATGCTATCTATTGCCTGAATGTAGAACCAGTTGGAAGAATATCATCAAGGACTAATTGTATCGAAACATAGGTATCATAGGATCAAGCAGATTACCCTATTGGGTAATTACCCAATAAATAATAGTGATGATGGTAGTTAAATTTAGCTACCATCACAAAAGTACTCCCAAGATCTCTACATAAACTAAAGAAGATTTTTATTACACTATCAAAGAAACTTCTCTACCGCACTCCATTTTCTAAAATAGCGAACCTCGTTCAGGTTTTTCCGCTACGAGCCACAAAATAATCTTCCTCGCTAGGCGGCTGTTATTGTAACTCATACATTATATTCGCAATATCCCATGTTTACTTTGTGAAGAGTAAAGTCTATACGAGGGAAGGTGAAAAAATCGTTTCTCGGTGTAAGAATAACGGGAATGTTGTGGAAATTTGAATCTTACGTAGAGATGGATGTTATAATAAGACTAGAATTCTGGTTTCTCAGTTTTTTTGGCCTATAAAGGTAGTTTAGATACCTAGGTTGTTTAGATAATTTTAATTACGCACTTGGGAAAAGGAGGTAGGTAGTTACAGTATGCGTCAAATCTTTTTGTTTTAAATTAAAATCTCCCAAAATTTTATCAAAAAAACTGTTACGGCAAGTACTTTTTGCGTAGAGCTGCTATTAGCAATACCATAAACGTATCGCTAAGGCTCATCTTTAGAAGGTCAATAAGATTTGAGAGATATGGAATAATGGTGACAATACAAAAAATATTATGAAATTAGTTCCGGCGTGCGTGTTTGACGAAGTGCATTGACGTGGACGAGGCGAAAAAGTATTTGAAGGGTTATAGCAGGCGGCATTCTGCAGTGTCTTCCCACCTTTAAGGCAAAAACGCGTGAGTATATGTAGGCATGCATTTATTTCCAGACTACGAAAGCTGCAAAGCCTGATCTCATTGATCATTTGATCAATCTGCATTACACCAAGATGATGTACTTATAGCAATGGTTGTAGGCTTACATGATTAGATGGCCAGCAGCGCATACGTAATGATAACACTGTTTACAAGCTCCATTAAGTGATTAGTGTACCAGCTAATTGTGTTAGACGTATTTAGTTTGGTATCATTTAGGACCTAATGTGTTTTAGGGTAATGCAGATTGCTTTAAAATTGTAGTACTAATAGTATCTCTCCGTCGGAATTTCTGTCCCAGCGGCCAATCTTAGGCAAGTTGACAGAAGATATTATAGCGCACAAATAACACAAGTGCGCTTTTTCTGTTCTTTTACTCTCATAGACCGATGGGACGGGCTTCTCGCGGGCCTGTGGACGGTGAGCTAAGGGCTAGCTCGCCGTCCCTCCGTCTTAGGACGACAGGCCGTGTCAACGGCGCGTTCGTGTTCCACGCGCGCCTCAAAGAGATGTCAGCATAGGGAAGGGCTGATGCCTGCCGGGTGCTGCGGGTTGTTCGAAAGAGATACCGCGGCCCCGGAACACAAAGGGCGATGAAGGAACATGGGTGGGTTTTAGTCAGTAAAAGTCTGACACTCCCTCCCGCTCAGCCCAGAGCGGGAGAAGTCATTTGATGATTTCCCATCCGAAAAAAAAAAAGGGACGAGCTTCTGACACAACCGGAGAGAGATTAGATGTAGGATCAACGGTGTTATGTGATTTCCGAGGGCATGAGTCACGAGGGAGCACAACACTAACTTCCAAACCCAGGTCTACTAATAGATACTAATCAGGACTAGCTGTTGCCATAACACCTAGCAGAGAACTAGTAAAGTGATCGCGGGCTTAAGGCGTTGGGGTCAAATACTACTTTCCTTTTGATTCAGTGACTCGGCCTATGGTAGACCTGGTTGGACAACCGGACATACCATGCCTGTTTTAATTGGAACATCAGCTCCGTCTATCCGTATATCATGGGCAATTGCAAAAAAAAAAAACAGAAACAGCCCGTTCACAAGACGACGAGCCGTGTTTTTTGACGTATCGTCTCTTTTTACGATCCGTCAATTTTTCTGACTGCGGCAATGCTTTTTAAATGCCCGTGTTCACACGCATCACGAATCGTGACAAATAACGGACACGTCTTAAATCACGTAGCGTCTTTTAAAAATCAGATACGTCAAAAAATACCGATCGTGATTTTTTTGTGACGGATTCGCTGATGCGCTCGCTCCCGAAAAATCACGGAACTAATGTGAACACCAATTCGCTTTTTTTTTGCTGGATCGTGATAAAACACGATTCCGTATGCAATGTGAACGTCCATCCGTCCTGTGGTATCGTGTTTTATGATTATGACTCATCGTCAATGACGGAAGCCGTGTGAATGAGCTGAAAGATGAAAATTCAGAAAAGTTCAGAATGATGTACTAAATGCATGGTAAGCGTTTGTACGTCGGCGTCCCATCCACCTTGTAGACCCACATCTGTACCTTCAATATGTTGTCCCCTGTGCTTTTTTCATTCATTCTTCACAGTAAGAACGAGCGGGTCATAATTCACCACAGAGCCTTAGTGCGAGTAGGTGTTTGTCGCGTGTTTTCTATTTCTTACTTCCAGGACATGCTCGTTTCCTCACGATCTGTTCCTTTCCCGTTCACCACGAAGACCTCTATTACTAAGCAGCCATACTAGCCATTACCAATCCAATGTGAATGCTAATCCGTGAACAAATCCATAGCAATTAGGGCCACCACTGGCCACTAAAACTCTCGTTCACGCGAAACTTAAAGCTATTTGCCAAACGACCGCCACCCAGCCAAAAATTGGTCCAATTATAGTCACACGAGCGAAGAATATTGGAATGTAGGAAGTGACATGACATTTTTCTTGGCTTTCTAATTGGTTTGCAGTGACACGCTGAGAGGAGGGAGAAGAGTGAGGGCTAGATTTACTTTAGGAACTGTATCGTTGAAAATTAGGTTTGGGTTTCTTGCTTTAACACTAGCCTTCTATTGTAACATAGTGCTAAACAGACATAATGTCTCTTGAAAGTGCATTAAAGGTACCTCGGCGCAGTTTGACTGGCCTCAATTTCGTTATCAGCGACCCCGAAAATCACGAAAACGACACTCATGAAGGAAAATTCGAAAATTTTCCTCGGCGCCATCATGGATTTTCATTTTGACAAATACTGAAAATGACACTGAAAACAGCGATTTTAACTATTTCCTTCCAGTCTGTCTATGATTTATCATACACAATCACAACTCAGACCACCCTTCGAGTAATAACACGCGTGATGTTACGTTTTGTCTGTAAGGTCACTGGCCTTTAAGTCGCGCAAGTGTCCAATCGCGCAAGTATCTGTCGCGCAAGTATGAGTCGCGCGTATGTCTATTCGTCCATGTAACGTCAATGAAATACGTGGTTCAGCGACAGACTGATGTATTCTCCAAGATAAACTAACTACCCACCACCATACAATTATTACAAGTACTGATCGATGTTACATCTCTCCCCATCAAGTCCACTAATCACAACAGGTAGGTAAATCTTACAAGTAACAATTTTATGTAACAATTTTAAATACTATATCAAATTACATCTTTTCTTGCTCGGTTGAACGCACGCAGTGCGCGGGCTGACGCGCCCTGCGGTGGCGGGGATACCGACGACGAAATCCGTTCGGGTCGAACTTGTGCTGACTTTGACCCTTCCGGCGGAGTGTCTTGCGTATCCCTGTCACCGCTGGATGCGTCCTCAAACACCTCACTTTCGGCCCCGCTATCGACCCCCGGTTTGGCTGGCCCAGAGCCCGTAACCTCGGCTACGCCCACGTCACTCACGCGTGACAATGAGAACCTATTTTTGCTACTTGCCGAGATAATTTGGTCGGCATGTCTCCGCCATTCAACCCCATTAGGTAAACCAACTTTGTACGAAACTGGCCCTGTCTTTTTGACAACAGTGCCTTCGGTCCACTTGTCCCCCCTCGCCGTGTAATCGCGAGCAATTACTGCATCCCCAACGCGGAATTCCCTATCGGCCCCCGAAGTGCGAGCGACCTGACGCTCTTGTTTCGCGCGTACCGCTGCGGCTACGTCCGGCCGGAGTGCATCCAGTCGGGTGCGCAAGCGCCGCCCCTGTAGCGCCACTGCTGGCGAGACCCCTGTGGTTGTATGTTCACAATTCCGGTACTGAAGAAGAAATTTGCTAAGGGCGACGTTGACGTCCTCGCCTTCGTGAATTGCTCTCTTTATTGACTTTTTTACAGTTTTTACTGCGTTCTCAGCCGCGCCATTCCCCTGGGGCCTATACGGTGCCGAAGTTGTATGCTTGATGCAATTCTTTTCACAATATGCTTTAAACTCTTGTGAAGAGAATGGCGGACCGTTGTCAGTCACGAGCTGCGATGGCAGACCGAAACGCGCGAATGTGCTTCTAAAAACTTTAACCGTAGCAGCTGCGGTCGTGCCACGCATCGGCAGAGCCTCTATCCATTTAGAATGCGCGTCTACTATGATTAGATAACGCACCCCACCGCAGTCTGCGAAGTCAGCGTGTACGCGTTGCCACGGGTGCAGCGGGAACTCCCAGGGATGCAACTGCGCCCGTGGCGGCGCGTCCCGCACGTTGCGGCACGCAGCACATGACCTACACACTTCTTCAATGTCCTGATCCAAACTCGGCCAATAAATGTAGCTCCGCGATAAAGTTTTCATCTTGTTCATACCTATATGACCCTCATGTACTTCTTGCAATATTTTATTTGGCATCTTGACACACGTGATACCCGGAAGTTCGAGAAAAATAACTTAAAATCCCATCCTCGTCGCCAATGTAACGTCAATGAAATACGTGGTTCAACGACAGACTGATGTATTCTCCAAGATAAACTAACTACCCACCACCATACAATTATTACAAGTACTGATCGATGTTACAGTCCATAATATCCATTCGCTCAAGTGTTCATGCGCGCAAATGTCTTTTCGCGCAAATAGATTCGCGCAAGTGTCCTTCGCGCAAATGTCCTAGATCCGGAATATAAATATAATCCAATGTATGTACGTCCTAAGTAACTCGATTTTACTTCTGCACGGGTTATTTATACGAAGTCTTCATTATTTTTTTAAATGTACAATTGTGTCATATCCAGCACAAATAAGCGTTCGTACTCGCGTGGCGGTCATATTACCGTAGTGCGAGCGTACACGCCAAATAGCCATTGTCGTTTAATAAAACAAATGAACCTATTAGTTTTATTAATCTATTCAGTAGCGAATAAGTTACGCGGTTCTTCTGTTAGGTAAATAGTTTATTAGTTATGTGGTTGGAAGTAGAACCAGATAAGCGTGATTTCATGATTGCGATTGCTGGAACTTTGGATGGCCTAGGCAAGCGACGCGTTTTGTGTATCTACAAGGCCTTTGAATAGGTTTCACGTAAACTTTTCGGTATCT
Source organism: Standfussiana lucernea (assembly GCA_964057025.1). NCBI lineage: Eukaryota > Metazoa > Arthropoda > Insecta > Lepidoptera > Noctuidae > Standfussiana > Standfussiana lucernea. The sequence goes on along the minus strand of OZ059804.1, from coordinate 5,453,737 downwards.
TATGTCAGTTGAATACATTTTTGAGGTCCTCAATAAGACGTAAATAAGAATAATAGGTATAATAATATCCTCCCGACTTACATAGGCACTTACAAAACGTCGAGCATAGCTTCGGTGAGAAGAATCGTCAAGAAACTCCATCCACACTCACAACTCTTTTAAAATTATTTGATTTTACAATGTTATTATGTTAAAGCGTCAGCGTTAGCGGACAGCGCAGGCCCGACAGTAAGTCGTTGCTTACTTCACAAAAACGTAAAACAAGACAGCAAAGTTAACAAGCGTCTGTGAATCTACATGGCCTATAATGTTCACATATCCACAAATAATTGGTGAAAAAGAATATTTACAAAGAAAAAGAAAAATATAATAAAAAGACTATAATAACCATGTGACACAAAAGTTGTCATCAGTGCTGTAGTAACTACTCGGACTCGTCAAAGGTCATCTCGACGGAGATTAGCCAAGAATGCAGAAAATATTATAGAGAAGTAGTGTGTGCAAGAGATATCAAAAGAAATAGAGGTAGACACATCAAAAGAGGGGAAGATGACTTCAAGAGAATATCTGGTCTGGTATGGACCCGTTAAGCATGAGACAGGAATAGGTGGAAATCTTTAGTGGAGGTCTTTGTCGACTCACAAAATGTTTCATACAAACATCCAGTTGCCGATAGTTCAAATACAAGTTATGATTCAATTAATTTAGTTTTAGTAAGTCGGCATTTATTAATAATGTAAGAAAGATAACAGACATTGCGGCTACTTTATACTCGTACTATGTTATTGTGTGCGCTAATACAGGTGCACGCTTTGTTCCTTTACTCTGATAGTATGATGAGACGTAAATGTACTGAAATAATGTTAATCATTAGAACTGAACTTCTTATGTTCAAATATATGATGGCTGTGACAAGGAAGTATACGGCTCTCAGTCGCATGTTTAATAAGCCAAGTCAGAGGCCCATGAACGGCATAAAAACTCTGACACCAGGTTGGGCACTAACCACACGATAAAGAAAGAAAAGAAGTCGCATGTTTGTCTTTTTTAGTAACAGAGGATTATTTTAGTATATTGCTCTAGATTGACTTATAAAGCAAGAAGTTTCAACACACAGATATTCTGAATAAATTGTTAAAACCACACACTGGATGAGATTAGAATCCCCACTTAGTAATTTATGAAAACGACAATTTTAGCACAAGCCTTAATCAAAAAATAAAGTGAGAGTTCAATAACCCCGCTCGAACAAAACCCATTCATTTAGTTGAGTAATTAATTCGGTAGAGTTCAAGCGTTTAAAGAGAACTTAAATAAAATTACTATTAACTTCAAAAGTGAAACAGCAACCAAGTTTGGCTTGAGAAATAGGGAAGAAGTTTCTGCTTAACTTAAAAAATACTGTTTGGATAATGATTCTATTGTGAATTTGCTTGTGTAAGCTTTGCCTACACTAGGTGTAAATGGACCCTTTACGAAGACGTCAACCAAGCATTCTGTACATCAAATTAAGTACATCCACGAAAAAGTTATTGCTGGCAAACGACCATTTTTTTGGAGTAAAAAATCACGTTTAAGACGGTGGTTCGGACGGTCGTGGTAAGACTCAATGTATCTCACTCAAAATATCAAGGAAGTACTTATCGTAAAGTTATAACAATAAAAACTTGTGTCAAAAAAAAAAACTTGTAAATGCTGGTACTTTGACCCCCAATATCTCCGTAACTATAAGGTTCCCAGGTTTGAAGAAAACGGTTGAACAAGTGCTTTTCGGCTTCGTTAAGGGTATTCTTACAACCATTACAATTTTCACACAAGTGGGCAAAAACCCATTCTTAAATTGGATCATCGTGTTAATCGTCATCGTTACCTATTCTATGAACTGATCTTCACAAACTAGTTAAGTAGGTAAGTGCCCATGTAGGCTTACGTGAAATAAAATATTTTGTTTTGATAACACGATATCCCTTAGAAATACAGGTAGTCAAACTTTTGGAATTATAACTCGGTACCTGTAACGATTTTCTATGACCCAAGAATTTACATTTGTAGATCACATTTGTCAGAACCAACGGCAAAACATGAGTTCCGAAACACGTAGGCCTCTCTTTATAAAATGAATGGTCACCCATCGAAGCACTGACCACGGCCAGCGTTAATAATTCGACTGTAGTGAGCGCCAGATAAACGTCTAATAAAGTTTATTGCCCTTTCCTTAATTACTCTGCGTAGGTACGCAGATAATAAATTCTGAATCGTTTTTCATTACTAAAAAAATGAAAGGATCACGATAGATGTCGATTCAGGACAGCTTTATGTCGTTATTATTGTTTTCGAAATTAAGTATGTCAATAAATGTATGTGGGTCAATGACCGTTATTTCACGTTTATCTGGCGCTTACTTTAGCTTGACTGTTGCTAAGCTTCGGGCTCCAAGTATTTTAAATAATCAATTCGTATTGCTAGAGCAATTCCACAGACATGTAGGATGAATTCAGTTGTTATTTCTATCCAATCCATTACCGTGAATAGAAATTGTATTATCACAATAATTACCTAATGGTTTTCTGGGGTCACGGGTGTTGTCCATGCATGTAAGAAAAGGTTTCCCTTAAATTGTTTAGTCACAACTGAGAAGGAAATATTTGGTTCCTTGTGAGGGCAAGGAATAACTTAGATGTAAGGTTATTTTTGTTAATAATACACTTTTAAATTGTTACCCTAACGATATTTATCTAATTGGTTGAATCTTTTCTGATAACCTTGTTTAATTGGGCGTATGATGAATTAAGTATGCCTACTGGCAATAACACAATAAAACAAAAAAAGGTTCCAGTTTTGTTCTTTTAAAAAGAAAAATGTTACATCAACATTGAAATTTCTTAACGTTTACCTTAAGCAATCTTAATAAAAAACCTTTATAAGAACCCACTTTTTTATCCAAATTAGAAATCCTTTGTTCAATTTCGTCAAATAAAGTGAAACATTTCTAGACGATTTTCATAATAACGATATCTGTTTCAAGGCAATCAACAGAATATACAATTTACTTTTAAAATTCATAACGCTGTTAGCATGCGACCTTGACCTTTATGCCCTGGGGATAAAAGCTGTTTTCTCGTAAAGCTTCTTTATTATATTCATTTGAATTAATTTATTGCCCCAAATAAAGGTTGGATAGATAAGTGTAATAATGATGGGATGAAAGAACATTTTTTTTTGGTTAATTTTACGAAGAAGACCTGTTGAGAATAAAAATCTTTAGGTAGTACCTACTGATAAAGAAAAGTACCTATTTATTTTGCATTTCAAAAAGTAGGTCCGCTGGGACTATTTTGAGAAACTTTTATTATGAAGAAATTGCCAGTGACCGGGCTGACCTGTAGATGACTTACGTTTTTTTTTGTATACCATGATTTATGAAAATAATTTCGGCAGTTTCTCCAGTTCTGGAGTAATAGCGCTAGATGGCGCGCTCCTCCCAGTCTGCTCCGACTTTCGGTATTCACTCGTATAAAGCCATGGTGAAATAGATCGGAGTGTTAAGCAGAATATTTACACTGGATGGATGAAATAGCAGGTCACGGGAACAATACGCGACTACCGCATTCCCCTTAAACTCAAGGGGAAGATTTATAAAACCATGGTTAGATCTGCTGTCTTGAATGGATCAGAATGTTGGGCCACAAAAGAGATGAATGAAAGGCAATTGCATGTGGCTGAAATGAGAATGCTAAGGCGGAAAAACACAGAACTAAAATGAATGTAGCAAGTTTGACATATCGATGCATTTTTTATGAATAAAAATAGCTAAAGTTGCGTGCGTATAAATTGTGCACTATCTATTCCAATGCTACTGATTAGTTTGAAAAAACAATCACGATTTTCAGTTAATTTATTTCGGCGTAACGTTAATTCTTTATGCGCACGTATTCATTTAATGTTTGATTCTCTGCATAATAAACAAACAATAAAAGTAAAAAGCAGTCATAAAATGCAATCTCAAATTCGAATGGACTTCGGTATATAATACCTATTTTACGGTATATTATATATCTTACATATTTTATATCTACTCGACTGGATACGTACTTTTTGAATATCTTACAGTTATAGGGCTTAAGTCAGTGTCAAAAGTACTACTGGGGTCTACTACCATGACGTCTTAATGCAGGAACGTTTTAGTTCTCTTTCCAGTGTGGGAATGAGATGGTGCTAGAACGCTGTCTGTCTGTCACATGGTAGGGCCACTGGTCTCTTATTTCTCTGTAACTTTGTACTGCGTCAAGTCAGCTCAAGGTCAAAGTGTTTTACTACCGACGCGCGACGTGTCGTTTACTGTACCACCACAGATTATTTTACTACAATAAGGTCCACAAACAAAGTGCCCAAACAAAATGCAAAATTAAGATAAAATGCTTTCAATGCGTAAAAATTGACATAGCAACCAGACAGACACAGACTCATTACGTAATAAAAATCAGCCTCTAATGTTACCACTGCTCGAACTCAGGCCTCCTCTCTGGGTGAGTTGGCTGATCCACGACGAATAAATAAATAAATATTAGTGGCCAGTCATTAATTTAGCTGTAAATTATAGCAACACTCGTGTTATTAATATACCCTAACTCCTATTTTTAGAAACGAGCACAATCATATTATGTTACCTACCAAGAGAATTCAGGAATTAATTATGACCGTATTGTAGTCGTACTGTTATACAGGGTGGGCGTCGACAATACGACATGACCTCATGACGTTCCCAGTCTGCGTACAAAAAATCATTCAAATATATCCAGTAGTTTAGTCACAGGACATTATTTTTCATATTCGGAATTTTCTACATGATGTAGATTAATAAGCTAGCACCGACAGGTTAATCACCTCCGCAACGGTATAAGTACTAAACACATGTTGCTATTGTCGCTATTTCAAAAACCTTTGCCAAATTCGTTCCTCAAATGTTATTTCCGGACGCGAATTAGTGCAAATTATGCTTAAGGTTAGTAAACCAATATTTATAAATGGTGTTGTATTTCGTTAACAGTTTTATACTATTTAGTATTTTTTTTTTAAATTTCGATGCTAGGAGTTTTTTGATAAATTAAAAATGTTCTTATGAACTAGTATTACCAGTGTCTTCATTTATTGTAGTATTGTCGGCGCCACCCTGTATAATTCCGTGAATTCTATTGAAGCTCTTAAGTCAAAATACGTAAAATGTATGTGAAGGTGAAGGTGTATGTGTATGTGTGTGTGTGTGCGTGTGTGTGTGATGTGTGATGTATGTTTGTGAAATAATGATTGTTCGCCATTCCACGAATACGAGAAAATTGACGCGGTCCATTGATTTGTGTCTATTAACCTTCTAATCATACCTTTTCTGCTTCATTTATAATTTTTTTCACTCATTAAAAATGAATTCAACTTCAATATAAACTTGTAACCCGGTGAAAGTTTGAGATCCAAAATACATATATTTTTTTGTGAACAAAAGTAGGATATTTTTTTTTAGATCTCTATGTTTATATGGTTCGGTATCGTAGATACTGCTTCCCAAATGCAAAATATAACTTATTATGACGAAGGCGATGGTGTAGTAATAAAAAAAAATTAGGAAACTCCAAAATAGCATCAAATCAAGTCTACGCCTTAGCAGGTATAGATAGAAGAGAAAGCCTTTGCCACAGAAATAGAAAACTTCAGGCAAAACATAAATAACCAACATTTCATACACAGTAGATATCAGTTTTGGCAAGTCCCCTGGCCCGGTGCCTACCTATGTCTTTGAATTTTATACTACAATATTTTATTTTAGGCTGACATACCAATCACCACCAAAATTTACATTTACATACACACTCATCTTACTATATCTCCCAAAGGAATAGCGAAAATATAGTTTCTGTCATTGAAATATTACTCGAAACCAAAAAAATACTTCAGTTTCTATTTATTTTATGTGTATACCAAAAAAAAACATTGTAATTTAATACACAGAAGGAATTTACGTATTTTGTGAAGCATTTTCATTTTACAGAAATGCGTTTTGAGTATTTTGTTTCATCGTTGATGTGAATAAAAATATATTAGTTTTGTAATAAAATATCACTTTATGTCTAAGTAATTCTTTATTTAATCTAATCTTGTTACTTATTTTCAGTATATTTTCAAGTAAAAATAAATCGAAAAACATTTCTAAGATATATCATGCCTATTAATTTTCATGTAGGTACAATTAAAAATCCGAATTAAAGTTGAATTATTTTAGCTCATACATGTTTAAAGAACGCTTGCTGATAAAAACATTTTTAAACGCACTTTCTACATAGTATTCTTATATTTTGGTAAAGAGCGTGTTTCTAACTTACTCCTTTCGCCTATTCCGCCTTCAAACATCTGGCCATACACGCACGCTATATGTTTTGGCGCATAATTCACTGATCGACGAATATTCAATCCATCTCATTTTTGTCTTAAAAAAAATGATACTCAAAATAGCATGCTGAAAACAGTGGTGGAGAGTCCTTACACCCCTATTCTGAGGCACTATGTGGGGAGAATGGTCAGGTAGCCTATTCCTGGCAATAACGTTCTCTGCACATCCTGTCGCGGACACCTTGCTACCTGCACCTGCTTATTGTTTGTTTTTATCTTTTCTTTGTACTACTAACATTAGTTATAAGGCATTCTACTAACAAAATGGACTATAATGTTGTCCGATGTAAATAAATAAATAAAATAAAAAATACTGTAATAAACAGCAGGGCGAGAGTACATACACGAGCAAACCCATTAAAATTACCTTGTATATTCAACCTTAAAACAAGGTTAGCTATAACGAGTCGTGTTTCAAAGTTTCAAACAACTCCAGTGTGCTTGCATAAGTGTAATACTATGCCATAAAGTGAAGTAATGACCCTATTTTCTTTAATAGACTCTTCGTTAGTATGAGCATGCAGAAGGTTTATCTTTACTTTGGTAATTTATAGTTGAAACTCAGGTAGACTACCGTCATGAGTTATGAGGCAAAAAAATTCCAACTATTTTGGAGAAGAAAATGTGTTATTTGGCGACGAGCGACAAGGCCGATTTATTCCGTATCGATATTAAAGGGAAATTAGGATATTAAATATAATATAATATTATTTATATTATAATTTTCATGTTTCTTAATACCGCAACCGGACCGTTTCCATCATTTACAGAATTTAATCTAGAAGATAACTTGGCCAGCATAAAAATCTACACTCAACACTAGTGTTGTAATCAAGGAAAAATAAAAAAATAAACTTGTTTATAACATCCGATATGCTAATGGCATTATCCCTAAGTATATTAAATATATAAAACAAAAAGACGTTCCTGGGGGATCATTTCCGACTAAAACGCGAGCAAAGCCGCGAAATAAGCTAGTGATAAATAAATCTCGATGTTTTTGTCAAATTGCAATAGCCGAGCGAAGCAAAGGCGCTAGTTATTGTATTCATTATCTGCCTAACCTTTTTCCAACTATGTTGGAGTTGGCTTTCAGTCTAAAACCGGATGCAGCTGAATACCGGTATTTTACATGGAGCGACTGCCTATCTGACCTCCGCAACCCAGTTCTGGGTAATACGATACCCCTTGGTAAGACTGGTTGTCAGACTTGCGGGCCACTGACTACCTGTAATGACTGTCAAAGATCTACAATTGACAACCGGGATCAACAGCTTAACGTGTTTTCCGAGGCATGGAGCACGGACCAACCCACCCATCCACGGACCAACCCAGGCAAGCACGGCTTAACCTGACGATCGACCCGAGCGGCTGTTATTATTTAGCCACGAGCTCCTTGCATTAAAGAAAAAAAATCAAGGTATCCGTCGTTTTCTTTCAGTTTCGTGTCGTGATGGAAATATTCCTGCAAAATTATAATACAAACTCAACAAAAGCGTCTGTTACCAAGCATCTTTTAAATAAGCAATTTTCTCCCTAATGAACGCCGAACTTTTTTTGTGTGTTCGCTTAATATAAACACAAAAAATGTAGACTGATTTTAAGAAGAATTGATTCGTTACAATATAATTTGGGTGTAGTGTATCTGTTACTGATATTGATACTTGAAAATACCATTTATCATGGTATTTTAAGGATTATTTTTTAGTACACTTAAGCATTCTATTATTTCAATTAATTGTTTTCAAAACACAGTAATAGAGAAGTATGGATAAAGAAGTCATGCAACGCCGACCCCAAATAAGTTGTCTAAGAGCTGGAAAATTATGATGATTAGTTTTCAAAACACAGAGTCGGGACTTCAAGCATGTAATAAAATACTAGCTGTTGCCCGCGACTTGGTTCGCGTGGAAACTTAGAAGGATGCGTGTGAAAAAAAAGATAGCCTATGTCCTTTCCCAGAATATAACCCTATCTGCTTGCCAAATTTCATTACTATAAGATCAGCCGTTTAGTCGTGAAAAGGTAACAAACAAACAAAGTTACTTTCGTACGTACATACGTCAAATTATACGGTCGTAGCTCGCTACGCCGTAGCAATGCACCTAGCGTTGTAGTACGCAGCACATGCATCTTTCGGCTTGGTTTTTAGAACATTACGCGAGTATCTTTAGAACCTTGTTATTGTTATTGATTACTGCATAACTTACTATATCCTTAGTGCCTAAAACTTTCTTGAATAATGTTAAAATGTTCAAAAGCTCAAGATAAATATTAATGAATATCTTACTTTGAACGAAAGTTGTCTCGCCTGTTTTAATCGACGCGTATCTACTCCAACAAACTATAGATTGATCTACTATGCTCAAGCGAATTTAACCGTAGTAAATTAATGTTAACACAATACTAATCTTGTGTTTCGCGGAAAAGATAAGGAAGCCTTTCAAGTTTTAATTACTCAACCAGGATGTACAATATGCAAAGTTTTCTGTACAAACTTTACCACCATAATAACGAAGTCAAAGATAATATCTTAAGCATTCAAAATGTTTCGTTAATTGGAGTTATAAAAATATCTGTGCCAAATTGTTGTCATTTGGCTTCGAGCCAAAAGCCTGGCGAAGTCGGCCAGATGCGAATGCTAATTTTTATTGAACGTAACAAGTCCCTGATTACACACATCGTCTAGACAGTAAGCAAATGCTTGGAACGCGTTGTGGTTCTTTAATGTTATGCTAATATTTTGCTTACTTTTTTGTTTGGTTAAGGCTGTGTGCAAATGGTTAGTCAGACTTTTCGTGAAAATCAAATCAAAGCATTTATTTCAAGTAGGCCAGTTACAAGCACTTTTGAATTGTCTAAACTAAGACAGGAATAAAATAAAGCTACAGTCCCAGTCACAAGGCATAATAACTGTGAAAGTACTGTAGTTGCCCATTCCAAAGCGTAGATCTCTATAGAGAAGAATGGGCAAGCACTAAATATAAATTTAGGGCAAATGCTTTTTATCTTCTTTTCAAAAGTTTTATTGAACTCAGTGAGAACTAATGAAAAGAAATGATCGATGAAAACAATGATGACGCGCACAGTACGTAAGAACTACACCAAACTTAATACGCTGAGGGATAAAAACGGTCAGACTGCGTCGTTGGTCGAGTGGTCGCAAGCGCGAGTCCTGAACATGAGGTCCTGGACTTGATTCCCCGGCCGGGCAAAGTGTTATTGGGTTTTACCATCAGCAATTTCAGTAGCAGCCACGGAGTCTGGATATGTGGGTGTACTATTAGGTACATCTCTGCCTAATACTTCGGGGATTAGAGGCGAGATGTTATGTACAAAAACAGTTTTCACGGGCTAATGTTTTAAAAAATAATCCCAACCTGATATTATGCCTCAGCCACACTATGCTCCTCGCACTGCTCTTCGCGCTGATCGTCTGTTAATCTAATATATTCGATGCCGCGAATATTGCCCAAGCGTGAGTGTGTGGCTCACACTTCCATACTCGCGGCATTCATCGCGGTATTCGGCACTCCAGTATTCGCCTTGCAATGCAATGTATGACAACATTGTGGCAGCGTACGCATTTTGCTTTTACAAAATAGCGAATTATTTAACTTGAACTGCATTCAACGCGAGTGTGTGACCGGTCGCTCATGTTTGTATTGCCGCTCCTTTGACTCGCGCCAAAAAACCAACAAAAATTGGATCGCTGGGCAGAACGAGCGGCACGACGAGCGGCATGACGAATAACGCAGCTACACCACACCTCTGCCCACTTCACTCGCTCTTTCTCTCGCCACTCGTCCAGTGTGCGGCCGAGGTATAACATTTTAACCTTATAGAAAGAAGGTTATAAGTTGTAACCGATTCGGAAATATTGGGCACTCGGCTCCGTACAAATAAATATTTATATGAATGTGTCCGACATTCATACAAATATTTATTAAATTATCTAAGCTAAGTTTAGTAAGTCTCCGGTATCCGCAGCCGGCGCACAACTTGTCCGTATGATTTTCTGCACGTGTCACCTCGTGCTAAGGCTTTCATTTGCAGTTAATTTATCTCACGCCTAATCCTTTTAAACCGAAAAATGAGAGATTCATTAAAAAATTGATCTGCCACTTGCTACAAAGACTAAATAAAATACTTTATTTTTTGCCGGTTTTTGCGCCGCTGTATTTATTATTGTTACGAGCTGGGTATGGGATAAATTAATTACTACCAATCAGACAATTTAATAACTTTATTAAACACAAAACACTTAAATCTTAATCACAAGTACACTACTGATCACTATTCGCTTAGATATCGCACTTCTAGTTCACTTCGATTCGCTCCGTTGTATCGCCTGAATCAGACTACCCCATGTGTGTCGGCGCTTGTGCTTTTTATACTACCCCATTATTCACGAACATTCCGGCGATGTGTAGAACGGTTCGATAGAAACATCAACAAAAAAAACATTACCAAGTAGTAGGCAAAAAAATAATAACCTACTTGTATCGAATAAAGAAGTAGGTACTTTATGCCCTCGGCGTACGGTCGAAATTACAATGACAATTCCTAATATTTTTTATAAGTAGTTACCTACTTAACTTTGAACTAATAATAATGGCACGCTTCTCGAAGTTTTTAGCGCAAACACACTGAATCACGTCCTCTATCGAAAGATCTCGTACGTACGACGTAACACTGCCCCCTCCTTAGACATGCTCGTCCCGAGCATCATTAGTCCCGTAGTATCGGGCCAATCGGTCTACATGAACAATCTTAGGCGCACCTCGTAGACCCTTCTGTATTCGGTAGGTGACATCGTTGATCCTAGTCACGACTCGGTATGGTCCATCCCATTTTGCTTGCAATTTCGGAGACCTCCCCTTGCTCCGCACTGGGTTATGTAACCACACCAGTGAACCCTCGTCGAAAGCCCTACTGTTTGCCTTGCGGTCATAACGGGTCTTCATCTTCTCAGACATCTGTTGGCCGGATTGTCGGATATGCTCATAAACATCATTCAACTTGTTACGCAAATCATGTGCGTAATCTGTTACACTACGTGGAGCATCAGGGGGAGTTCCAGTGATTAAATCTGCAGGCAACCGTAATTCCCTTCCAAAGTTCGCGAATGCTGGCGTCACAGTCGTACTTTCGTGGACTGCGCTGCGGAAGGACAGTAGAAACGGCTGTATGTGCTTGTCCCAATCCCTTTGCCTGCTTTCCACGACTTTTGCCAGATATCTTTCCAACGTTTGGTTGAATCGTTCCACCATTCCATCAGATTGTGGGTGGTAAGAGGTGGTTCTGGTTTTGTAGGTACCCATCAATCGACAAGTTTCCTGAAATACTTGCGATTCAAAATTCCTTCCTTGATCGCTGTGTATTTCTAAGGGTACTCCAAAACGACAGAAAACTTCCTGAACTAATTTATCTGCGACAGTTGTAGCCTCTTGATTAGGAATGGCGAAGACTTCTGGCCACTTTGTGAAGTAATCCATGACCACCAGGAAGTACTTGTTTCCGCTCTCACTTTCTGGAAATGGTCCCGCAACGTCTAGTGCTATCCGTTCCCAAGGGGCTCCAACGTTGTACACTTTTAATGCACCTCGGCTGCGTGTGTGGGGTCCTTTCACGGCCGCACAACTGGTACATTTGCGACACCAGTCCTCCACATCATCTCGACAGTGGATCCAGTAAAAGCGTTCTCGAATTTTTAGTAGAGTCCTTTTTACCCCCATATGTCCTCCTGAACATCCATCATGGTAGAGCCGTAGAACATCTGGTACCTTAGCTTTAGGGACAACCATTTGTAGATGACAGCTGTCCCCTCGAGCGTTTTCCCATTTACGGCACAAGACTCCATCCTGGATCACCAAGCTGTTCCATTGCGCCCAATAACTCTTCGTGATGGAACTCATCGCAGCCACATCACTCCACTTAGGTTTAGGAGCACCAGCTTTGATCCACTCGAAGATCGGTTTGATGTCCGAGTCATTTTGCTGAGCCTGCTGTAGGGTTTCCTTCCATTCATCGCTGAGATCTGTTCTAAGCATCCTCACGGACACGACTTCCTTAGTCTCTTGCCTGGCACAGTGCTTACAGTCTTCAGGACAAGGTCTTCTTGACAAGGCGTCTGCGTTACCGTGAGTTCTCCCACTGCGATGTTCAGTTATGAAGTCAAACTCTTGTAGTAGTTCAATCCATCTCGCCACTTGCCCCTCTGGATTCTTAAACTGTAATAGCCACTTCAATGCAGCATGGTCAGTTCGTAATTGGAATTTACGTCCCAGCAAATATTTACTGAAGTGCTGCAATGTCTTTACTACGGCGAGTAGCTCCCGTCTTGTAACGCAGTAATTTCTTTCTGGTTTGGATAAAGACTTGCTGAAGTAAGCTATCACAACCTCTTGGTCTCCTTTCCGTTGAGACAGCACGCCCCCAATTCCAGTATTACTTGCATCTGTGTCAACTATGAAGTCATTTTCAGTGTCAGGATATCCCAAAATAGGTGTATTGCACAGACGTTTCTTTAATTCCTGAAATGCGACGTCGCAGTTCTCGTCCCAACAGAATTGCCGCTTTTCCTCAGTGAGTTTGTGCAGAGGTTTCGCAATGTCGGCAAAATTCTTGACAAACCTTCGATAGTAGGAGCACAAACCCAGAAAGGCTCTGACCTGTGTCTTGTCTTTCGGAACTGGCCAATCCTTGACGGCGATTACTTTTTCCGGGTCTGTTTGAACACCTTCCCCCGAAACTATCTGTCCTAAAAAGTTTACTTGTTGTCTGAAAAACGAGCACTTTTTCGGACTTAACTTGAGATTTGCTGTTTGGATTTTCGACAGCACTCGCTCGAGGTTTTTAAGGTGATCTTCAAATGTACGGCCCACGATGATAATGTCGTCTAGATATACAAGACATGCGTCTCCAATCAATCCGGCGAGTACTTGCTCCATCAACCTTTCAAACGTCGCAGGAGCATTGCACAAACCGAATGGCATAACTTTAAACTGCCACAACCCTTTTCCTGTTGAAAATGCAGTTTTTTCCTTATCCTTGGGGTCTATTTCTACTTGCCAGTAGCCACTTTTCAGGTCAAGTGTGGTAAACCACTTCATACCAGTCAGCGTATCCAGTGTGTCATCGATCCTAGGCAGCGGGTAGCTGTCCTTCTTCGTGACGTCGTTCAGTCGTCGATAATCCACACAGAAGCGCATACTGCCGTCCTTTTTCTTTACCAGGACCACAGGAGAACACCATGGACTCGATGAAGGCTCTATAACACCGTCCTTCACCATTCCCTCAATCATGGTTTCCACCTCTTTTTCTCGTGCAACTGGCAGTCTTCTTGGTCGCTGACGGATTGGTAGCTCGTGGCCTGTATTAATCTTATGCTGAACAAGTCCAGTTCTCCCTATGTCAGCATCGTTTGAAGAGAAAGTGTCGGCGTACTGAAGTAACATCTTCTTAGCCTTGTCCATTTCTCCTTTAGTTAAATCGCAGTTTTCCAAAAGCGTTGACACGTCAAATTTTGCACTACGAATTTTATTTCCGGTAGGCGGATCCTGCAATTGACGCATCCAAGCTACTTCCTCGCAAGTACCGATCAAGGTGCCCTTCTTGATCACATGCTCCTTGTAACTTGGATTCAGTATGCGTACTGCTGAGACGTTGGTGGCCTTGACCAGAGTACGTGCCATCTTCCATGAGAAGTCATTGTTCACCCTTTCTATCAGAACACTTCGATCTTTGTGTCCAGAATTCTGTGGTAATCTAATTGGCACAATTGTTTCTGATCTGCGAGGAAGAACAATCTCTTTCAAGCAGTACACTTTTCCTGATGGTGCACCTTCCATGAAGACTTCATGTGAACCACATTTCAATACTCCTTGATCAACGTCGATCTCGCAACGATGTTTCCGCATGAAGTCCAAGCCCAAGATGCAATCGTCCACTATATCGGCCACGATGACATTGTGCTGGTAAGTTCTATCACCCAATTTTAACTCCACCTCCTTTTTTCCTCGGACGATTATGTGCTGACCGGTAGCTGTTAGTAATCGTATACGGTCGTGGTTATTGACGTAGTCCCCAAGGAACCGACTTGCTAGGTGAGAATTGACGACCGTGTGAGAAGCTCCAGTATCCAGCGTCAGTTTGCATGGTGTTCCATTGACTTCGCCTTTGATGGTCAGGCTGTTCCCATCATGTGCTTGCGAGATCAAGATTCTCGGGGCCTTTTCAATACCAGCCAGCACTCGCCCCCCAGTCCTGGCATTTACTCGTTTCCCTGCTGTGGCTGGGCAGTCACTTCAGCCACCCTTCCCTGCTGATCTTCTCTCGGAGTGCCGCGCTTAGGACAGCTTGACCGAAGATGACCCCTTTCTCCGCAAGTGTAGCACCTAAGACTGTACCCTTGCGGCCGGTCGCGTACAGGAGATGCTACAACCTCTCTGACGCGGTGCGTTCGGTGGTCCTGCCTCACTGCCTCTACTTCTAAGGCATGGGCCACGGCGTCTTTCAGCGCCTCATGATGCCCAAGTCTCACAGCGGCTCTAACTTCTAGGTCGCGTATTCCATCAACGAACGCTTGTACCAGATTCCCATCGATAAGTGCAGGGGCAGACTGGTATGCTTTCCGAACCAGCTTTTCAACTTCGAGGGCCCACTGCTGTAGATTCTCGCCACTACGTTGAACACGATCTTTCAACTTAGCACGAAATACGTGCTCCAGGTGCGCGTCACCGTATCTGGACTCTAACGCCTCCAGCAGCTGCTCGTAGGTTACATTCTTGCCGAGCGCCTCAAGAATATTAAGGGCCTGGTCTCGGAGGGCCAAGGTGAGCGCGGTCATGGCTTGCGGTTTTGTCCATCCATTCGCCTTCATAACGGCCTCAAATTGAATTTTATAAGCCGGCCACGAAGATGTGCCATCGAATGGAGGCACCTTAAAGCCCCGCGCTGAAGGTGCAGCAACTACTGAAGCTACAGTCAAGTCTCCAGTCTTCAGTTCCCCCAAAGCCTTCTTCACCCCAGCGATCTGAACTTCGGCTTCTGAGAGGCGATTCTCGTGCTGCTGTACCTGATCCTTCATCACCTTTAGGTCTTTGCCAAAAGTTGCATGAAGATCCTTTATGAGGAGCATCTGCTCGTCTTGGCGGCGGACCTGCTCCTCTTGGCGGCGGACTTGCTCCTCTTTGTCTCGCTGCAACTGCTCTTCCAACCGGCGAGCCTGCTCTTCTTGACGGCGAGCCTGCTCTTCTTGACGGCGAGCCTGCTCCTGTAGCAGCGCCATTAAAGCTGACAAGTCTGGCGCCATTGATGCTGTAGAAACTGCGGATGGGCCAGCGACTGGCACTGACGTAGGCTGGACACCACCCGGTGTCTGTGTTGGGGAATCTCCAAACCGCCTTTGGTCCATGTCCTGCTGTCGCTGACTTCTGGTACGGATACCGTCCGTGTCGTCCTTCGGTAGAATTGGCATAATTTATCCCACTTCTGACACCAAATTGTTACGAGCTGGGTATGGGATAAATTAATTACTACCAATCAGACAATTTAATAACTTTATTAAACACAAAACACTTAAATCTTAATCACAAGTACACTACTGATCACTATTCGCTTAGATATCGCACTTCTAGTTCACTTCGATTCGCTCCGTTGTATCGCCTGAATCAGACTACCCCATGTGTGTCGGCGCTTGTGCTTTTTATACTACCCCATTATTCACGAACATTCCGGCGATGTGTAGAACGGTTCGATAGAAACATCAACAAAAAAAACATTACCAAGTAGTAGGCAAAAAAATAATAACCTACTTGTACCGAATAAAGAAGTAGGTACTTTATGCCCTCGGCGTACGGTCGAAATTACAATGACAATTCCTAATATTTTTTATAAGTAGTTACCTACTTAACTTTGAACTAATAATAATGGCACGCTTCTCGAAGTTTTTAGCGCAAACACACTGAATCACGTCCTCTATCGAAAGATCTCGTACGTACGACGTAACATTATTATTTTAATAATTCGATGTCTGGATAAATTATACCCGCTTATAGATAAATAAGCAGCAGGACGATAAAAAAATACCCGACACCTTTGCCCCATTCTGAAAAATTTATTTCAGCTTCTATTTTCCAAGATAATGAATGGATCGCATGTTCCTCCATACACATTAAATTTTCACTTTGAATTGAACGCGAGAAGAGACTTAAGGTTCTCTTCGGAAAGATGCTTGGTATAGATTTTCTATTTAGAGTTTCTAGAGTAAAATTAGTTACAATGTCGGTTAAAATTGCCGATGGGAAGTACGTATTTTAGGATACTCAAAGCAGTTGCTAGTTGCATGTTTAAAATGAGGTGTCTAATTATGACTTTAGTTTTAAGGCAACTTGATTGCGGTTGATAATTAGGAAGGCAGCCAGGAACGATAGTACAATAGTAACCATCAAATAATTTAAAGGAGAAAAAAATGTTTTCACTGAGCTGTTTTTGTTCAGCTTATTTCGTTGGTTATTTGCTGTATCTTGTGAATTTAATGAATGCGGTATATCGGTATCAAAAATAATGACAGGTATTTAGGGTGAATTTGTTTTTATCGGATTCGATGTGAAATTGATACGAATCAATACAGCATTGTGTTCACGAAGATTCGAGGAAAAAGGAAACTCGTGCAGAAATTCAATTTTTAATTTTTACCTCGTTCCTCGAATCCAATTTAGCTTCGGACTCAAAACACCAAGATTTCCACTTATGCCATCATATTTACTTTTTGCTTTTACTAAGTCGTTCGTTCATTTCTTGGAACTCGAGAAATCCAGTTATAAAACGGGCGCTAATCGAACTGCATACCTCTTTCGATTCCTCGGTCAAAAGATCTGGAAGAACGGTTGACCTACATTGTTGGATTAGACTGTTTGTAGGCCACAGATAAGTATTTTTAATTTTGTTTTATTCAAGCGATGAGTGTAAAAAACACAATGATATAAGTAACTTCTTTGAATGATAAGAAGCCTAATGACAGAAGTTAGTACCAAATTCCACAGTTCAAAGAAAAGATCAACGCACGGACGCAACAGATGCGTATTGTGGCTTCAAAATTCTATAGAAGAAATAGCGATAATGATTATTCCAAGAAGGATGAATTTACTGTCATGTTTTTAAATCTATATGTCATGTATTTCTAAAATATTAAAGTTCTTGTACGTTGTTTTTTATTTATTCGTGTCATTATGGTATTTGGTACACCTTCTGAGTATGTAAATAATTAATGGTTAAAGTGAAGTCGTTTTAATCGTCTTAAGGGGTCATTGTACTCATTATAACGAACAACTTTTACAACGGGACCAACCCTGAAATCGCGAAAATAAATCAGCTGTTCAGTACATTTTTGTGCGCCTAACTCGTCTCTCTCACGTCTTCTTGATGTAATTTCACACAGTCATTTTCATAAAGCAATTGCTACAATTTATATTATTTTCGAGCTATATTTGAATTTAGCTCAAACCTTCAGACGAAGTTTTCCAGAATTTTTCATCATATTCTGTTGTACGAGTATATGCAAAATAGTAAGAATCTAGACACTTTTGTTAGAGATTTTCTAAAAACCCATTTTTGTTCACGCCTCCTCTCACCATTTTTCTTCGGTTTTTTATTTTATTTTATTGGTACAACCCACCACATTATTTTCAAACTACTGCAACTCCTGAAAGCCAAAATCAACAGTGGTGATCACCAGAAAAGCGCCCAGGGAAACAATTTAACTGTTTTAGATCCCGCAACGGAATTCATCGTTTTCAATTAACCTTTTTCTATAATAATTAAAAAGCTTTTTATAAAATTTTCTTTGGAATAATACAACAAAGACCTATTTCCTTATTATAAGATACGCGTATTATCCAAAGGGTTAGGCGGAGATGTACCTATAATATTACACCCACATTTTACCAGGCCCACGGAACAGGGTACGAGGACGACCTCGTGGCACGACGGGGCACGAAACCAGACTCCGGGCTGCTACTCAGAAACTTCAAATTGAAAAACCCAATAACACTTTGCTTGACCTGGAAATCGAAATCAGGAAGTCATGCTTGGCAATCCACCGAGTCAAAGGCTCTCCTTTCATCTTTAACAAAAAAAGCGAAATAGGTTGTTTTTTTACAAGCCGGTTTCCAGAGAAAGCCTTGTAAATAAAGATGTGTACACAGGATTCACTCTTGGAATAAATACACGAAGATTTCTTATAGGCTTCAAGGACAAATGGCTTAACTGATCAACAGTTTGGGAAGGTTGTACGGCGGTTGGAAATGATTTATTCGCGAGATTTGTTGATGCCTGGATTATATGATACAGTTGATATTTCTCCGCTGGAATTGCGATTAGAATATTGCCTTTAAAAACACTGATACAGCTTTCAAAGAATAGCTTTTTTGCGATGTTGTTAAAATTTTTGGTGGATTTTGGTCGTTTTGGATTTGCCACAGACAGACAGATGTGGTCAGTTTTTTCGCTCAATGAGCGTTTTCGGCCTTTTAGCCTAACATCTATAAAGTGTCTTGGAAATTTTAGTTCTAGGGCATCCCGGTTTCTTCACCATGTTTTCCTTGGTCGATGTAATAAAATAAATGGTACAAAGTAAAATGTCTGCCTGGGTTCGAACCCACGAGTTATTGAGACATTTCTGACGCATGCCGGACAAACTGAGGGCCAAAATAGAAAGAAAACGGTGCCCTGAGACAGTGAGGCAGGCTACGAATGAGAAGGCGGGATGAAATGGACAGGTTCCGTCAGGAATGGAAGGAAGACGCACGGGTTCATGAGAAATGCAAGGAGTGGAGAAAGACCTGTGCCCACGAATCGAAAACCAGGCTAGAATAAAAATCGGGGCCGATACACCACTAGACTGACTAATAATCTCAGCGTGGTTGCCATTGATATCCTTTAAATCTCACCAAAATCCAAAGTTGACCGAAAAACAAAACGTACCAATGTGGATCTTTCCTAACTCGGCCCAAAGCTCGTTAAGGATCACTTTATGTAGCCCCAACGATTACCAGACAATTCAAGAAGTTCCAACGTCCCTGTATTCGTAAATAAAAAATACAGGCCTAATACGACCGCCTGAAAACTCGGCCAAATAGTATTAGTGGGTACTTGCAATGTTTTTTACGTGGAACATTTTTTGTCTTAGTAGGGTTACCAAGTAGGAAGAACAATTTCTTTTTTTTTTGTCGAGATTAGGTTATAGGTCTTGAAAGAGTATTTTAGTTCGTTAAGAACTTGTTTGATCGAAAGAAAATAGCTGTTGTCCTAAAAACCTGTTTGACCTTACCTTAGTAGCCATCTAAGATAATATTAGATAAAATACTTTTTTGTGTATGTACACCATACAGATAAACATGAGTGACACCATGGGTGGTCTCTTATCACAAACAGCGATCTTTGACAAAGAAATCCATTTGTATGCGGTCCTGATCTTTGATATTGAAATTGCCCACTTTATCTAGTTTAGGTACAAAGGTGATCGCAGTCGCCTTTACCAACATTATTTAGATACTTAAATCAAACTAGCCAAAAGCGATGTTTCCGTAAAATCATTTTACAAATAATCCAGATTTTCATCAGTAAGGAATGTTCTCTCAAACAGTATAGTCAAGGAACATTCCAGAGCAAATACCTATTTCGTTTGGAATGTCTGATAGACATGATCTGGCATTCGCAAAAATGAAGAAGTGACGGCCCAGTTGTAACGGCCTCGGCGTATGACATGTAGCCATTAATTTAAGCATATGCAGGTGCATTACTTTGTATAATTTATTTCATTACCACTGCTTTTAAAACGGTGAAGAAAAAAAACATCATGATGAAGTCGGCATGTTTTAGAAAGAAAATTTCGAGAACTGTGACTTCACTGGACCTGCGTGGTGGATTACAGCCCATTTCTTTTCATAGAGACGAGGTTTGTGTCTCAGCTGTGGGAACATTTTAGGCCGATTATATCTGTTATACGAGTACAGGTGTTCGAAACTCCTACCAAAGGTGGAGACCGCGAATCGGCAAGCGTAAGGTGGGACGCCCTCAGACTCGGAGAAGCGACGATCTTTGCAGGGTGGCTGGCAGAAACCGGATGAGAGTCGCCGAAAATCGATTGAGTGGCGTGCGATTGAGGCGGTCTATGTCCAGCAGTGGACTGCTTTAGGCTGATGATGATGATTTCTTACATCACTATTATAAAAGCGAAAGTTTTTGAAAAATATGTTTGGGAACTACTGAACGGATTTGGCACACAGACAGTTTATAATCTGGATTAAAACATACGATACTTTTATCCCGGTAGTACGATCCCGTGGACAATTACAGAACTCCACCCGGGCGAAGCCGCGGACATAAGCTAATTATTACATACATATATCCGCAAAAGTATGGTGACCCTAAACAGGAAAGGTTTTTACGGCACCGCCAGTTGTCTTGTGGTTAATATGTTTTATTTCTCGCAACGAGGCTGGGTAATAAAATCTTGGTTACTTTAGAAATGCTTGGATTTTTATACGGAGAAATGCGTTAGTGGAATGAAGAAACTTTTTCTTAGGTTGTAAATAAAATACCCACCGGTTGGTTGGACCCCATCTTTGAAAAAAGTAGCGTATTCAATAAAATAATAGAACTACGTTTTCTATAAAATGAACTATACAACAACAATTGTATGAGATTCTTGTGTATAAACTTCCACAGTTTCAGAAAATGGCCGCTCTTCAGCAAGGTGCGTAGTACTCGCAGCCGACGGGCGTGTATGATCATGTAGATGTTTTAACATGAACGAGACGAAAGGAGTTGGTAAGGAGCGTAGCAGGTGGCATTCTATAGTTTGTCTACCCCATAGTAAAAAAGTGTGAATTTGTATGTTTGTAAAATTCCACAATGTTTAACTATTGAAAACACGGTATCTTTCGTGCCAAAATGTAACCTACCGGGGGTGTGTGTGAGATCAAGTGTAAGATCCAATGTAAGAAATCATACAAGAACAAAAACAAGAAGTGTGTGTGTGTGTGTGTTCTCCTATTAAAAATAAAAAAGATGTATGTGTTATAATAAAAGAATTTCGGCGTCGAAGGTTCCCGAGAATCCAGAATCCATGAAATGAAAAATTATTATAATCATACGAAAAAAAAACTTCAAAAAAAGGAGGAGGTTATCAATTCCGTTGTATTTTTTTGTGTTTGTTACCTCATATCTTCGTCATTTATGAACCGATTTGAAAAATTATTCTTTTACCTGAATGGATATACTTTCCGATTGGTCCCATAGAAATTTTATCAAAATCGGTTTAGTAGTTTGGTTTTTAAATCAAAATAGCTGGAAAAAATATATCCTCCAAGTGAAGAAATTGCGAAATTGATACTTAACAAGAATTTGTGTGTGATACGATAACTAAAAAGGGTAACTTAAAAACTTTTTTGCAAAAAAATAACCGGTTTCTAAAAATACACAAAAAAGTTGAAAATAACTTTACTTTGGGAAGTCGGTGACTATTGTTTGTTTCATTTACTTTTTTTTGGAAGTCGGATATTTTTTTGCAAAAAAGTTTTTATTTCGGATGGTAATCTTTCTTTCGTGAGGTTTCCTTACGAAAGAAAAGGATTACTTAGTAGAGAAACTGATTTCGATGGAAAAAAACCGTATCATAACGAATGGTGAAATAAAATACGACCAAAATTCTTTAAGCTTCTTTGTACGCAGATTTCTGGAGAAAATTGACAAATGGTTTATCCAAATTCAACCAAATTGATTCATTTTGGTTGAAAGGTGCAGCGTAAGGTGTAAATACATAATAAATGTAAATATGTGTGTGCTTTTACGACTAAATGAAAAAACATGAAGATGTCTTTATTACATTTAAGTTTCATGTACACATAAGCTTTTCTTAATAAATTCTTAGTCTAGACGAACTGACTCAAAAAGGTGTTCGGCTGAGATTGCAATGGGTCCCATCGCATATTGGAATACAGGGTAACGAGAAGGCTGACATGTTGGCCAAGTATGCAGCCAAACACGGAAAAGAAATCAAAATCACCCTTGATTACTCAGAAATGTTGCCTAAATTCAAAAATGTTTGTTATGATCATTGGAAGGAATACTTTGACAGAATGTCATTAGAAAAAGGAATATGGTATAAGACCATACAATGTCAGCCTCCTCATGTACCCTGGTTTATAAATAATAATTTAAGCAGAAAATTTGTAGTTACAGCTCACAGACTCAGGTCTGGACATATTCCATGCAACAAATTCGCTTTCCTGATGAAAAAAAAAACCTCTCCCAATTGTGAGGTGTGTGGAGTTCTAGAGGACATGCACCACTTGTTAATGGAATGTGTTCGCTATGAGGCTGATAGGAGTAAGCTGTTCAGGGTTTTGAAGTTGAACAAGAACAATATAGGTACATTCCATCAAATATTAAATAAGCCGAGCTCTGAAGATGCGAGAAAGTTGTTCGACTTTATGGCCCTGATACATTGATCAGTTGGATGTGTATCTTGTGTTAGGTTACGATGGGACTGGCATACGCTGTGCGTTATAAAAGTCCCTAAAAATTAAAGAATAAAAAAAAAAAAAAAAAAATTCTTAGTCATGGTCAAAACTAAATCAAAATCCGGCGCAAAATTAAAAGTAACAGCGAGGTCCCAGAAACTGACAAGAAAAGCGACTTTATATTAAAATATTATGAACAGAAACAGATTAAATTATTCAATCAAGTTGTTTCATCGAAATTAAAAATTAAAGTAAACCGTTTTATTATTGCTACAACACTGGCTTCGGAGAAAAATCCCCGAACTTCGAAATGAGGTATTAATAGCTGCTACAGTAGAAGAAATAATTATTACGAAATAGAAACGGGGAATATGCTAGTAATTACGACCCTACGGCTCTTCGTATTATTTCGGATAGTTTCGTAATTGTTTCGTAATTGTTTCTGTATCTCTCTGACTGCTGATATGTTTATTTTATGCTTCGGAAAAATATATTTGTTCATTGAACGTTGATGCTGGTTGGATACATGAAACTATCTTTGTTATTTCGGAACGATAGTAATATTGTATTCAGAATTGTTTTCTTAGTCAAAGATGGTAAGCACACATAATCTACGGGTATTGAATAGGTAGGAATTTCAGAATATTCATAAACTAATAATAATTCCAGTACAATGTAGTCTAAATTATCTTCCTTATACTAACCCTTCATCTTAGACAATGAGGCTTATATCACATCATTTGGCATCATGAAATATTCATCGGTATTTCAAAACAATATTAATGTTTGAAGATCCAGAATCTTGAGGAAATCCTGCCATCTATTGAATAGGACCAAAATAATCGCAGACACAAGAAGAAATCAACTGCGCAGGATGTGAAAGGGCCATTGAAACTCGATTTGAATAACAAACATGCGGTAACGACTGAGATCGAGAACCTACAATGGAACCAAATTTGAAACAAAGTGAAAAATATTCTATGATTTCCGTTGATCAAAATACTGATCACTTATACAGGACCAAGTGGTACCGTAGTATGATTACTACGATATCTGACCTTCACAACCCAGTTACTGGTGTAATTGTGAAGGTCAGATAAATAGTCCTCGTAAAATATTGGTATTCAGCTGTATCAGGTTAGACTGAAAGCCAAACCAAAGGTAGTTAGGAAAAGGCTCGGAAAATATACAATATGGTGTCACATGTAAGTGGATTAAAGGCAACTCCCTGTCGTATGTGTGGATTATGGCGCGCTACTCCTCTGAGAGGAAGGTTTAGTACACAGACAGGTTATGGGAATGTTATAGGCAGATTATGCTATACAAAGTATTATAGTAGACCCTACTCACCAAAGGATGTCGGCGGTCTTTGGTGTGGCGAGTTCATACGGCACTTACTATTGATTCAGTACATGTTTCTAGAACCAACAGTTGTTGGTTATTTAAAGAAAAGCTGTTTCATACGCGACTTTTGTCTGCAAGTTCGTGTCTCGATGTCACTTACACCACGTATGTTACCGTTCTTACGTTGATCTGATGGTCGCAAGTGCGACTGCTGCGCATGCGGTCCTGGGTTCTATTCCCTGGTCGAGTTAAGTGTTATTGGGTTTTTCATCAGGAATTTCTCAATAGCAGACACGGAGTCTGGATTTGTGCTCGGTTGGTGTCAATAGCCTCGCCCCCTATTACATGAAACGTAACAGGTGAAATGTGGGTGTACTATTAGGTACACCTCTGCCTAACCCTTCTGGGATTACAGGCGTGGTTATATGTTTATGTTCTATGATGAAGAAAAACAAGTCATTATCATAATGATGCAAACTATTTAGTTAATAAAGGAGAAAATAGTAACTGTGTAGCTTGTAAAGGTATCTATTACCAAGAATAGATAATGAAGTGCCATTCAACCACAGTATTAATAATTATAGCAAAGAAGCTATTAAAGACATGAAGCTTTAGTAAGAAAATTGCTCGATCCTTTTAATGTTTCGTTCAGCAGCTGTGTGTTTATACGGCCTGAGATAATATTTGGTTTCCATTGATCTACTCTAGTACTCTCGTCTTACATGAGTTTTATTTGATCAATTTGTCTGCCCTATATCTAGCAGACGTTTTCTTTATTCAAGTTTCGGTGTATTTATTAATCAATTAATTATTATTATTATTTCCTAATTTTGGGTCAAATCAGCATTGCCATACAACGTGGCAATGCTGCCAGCCTTCTGGGCACTGTTCCTGTTGACAGCGATGTGGACGAATTTTTTGACGCCCTTTAATACTTTTCTTCTTTTATCTGTACATATTTGTATTATTATTTTAATTAATAAAACAGTACAAATTCGGATTTGATTGATGAATCTGAATTTATTATAATTTATGGAAAAATGTCAACAGAGTTTTGACTAAATAAATATTTTTAATGATTGCCACCGACAAAACTGTGTGTCCTAGTTTTCCTAACATAAGAAGTCCCCTATTATCTTATCTACCTGAAGATATTTAGTTCTGTTCAACGGAACAACCGTTCGATAAAAGGAAAAAAAATGCTTCTATTTGTAAAAATGTTACATAATTATATGGTATTAAAGTCAAATCATTAGCGTTAAACTGAGACGGTCGTGAGACTTCTGTCATTCACCCACTTGCGAGTGGCATCACCCCTCCAGCACCGCGGAGCTAACCCAAACACCGTTTCAGTAAAGCGTGAAGGCCTTTATCATACCTTTTTCTGAAGCACATTGAGTTTGTTAAATGGAAAACCTGTAGATACTCAAGTAAAGAAAAAAAAAACACGAGAAGAAAGATAATTTCTCATTTCAAATAATAATGTTTACTTCCTAAGATCGTGTTACAATAGTATGTCAAGATAGCAACAAGGCACAGATAAACCGTATCGGGGTATGCGTATCGCGAAATACGGCGGCATTACCGACTTCGAAACGGAGGGGGAACGGATTAAAAGTTTTAAGTGATTTAATCTCGCTAAGGGCGAAAGATTTGGCAAAATTTTACCTGCAAATGAAATGGAAATTTGGACTTTCGAGTCAATTCTTAAACGGTAGGATTTCGCAGTTCGTAAGGAGTGTTATTACGCTTTCGAGGCCAGTAAGGAAGTGAAAGCACTTACCTACTGTTTTAAGCAAATATTCTTGATTGGTTTAATCGGAAATTTCTCAAAAGTGCTTGCTGGGACATCTGCAAGATCTTTTGAGAAATTTCCGATTTTAATTATGGTGTCCTAAAACATCGATGTTTATTGAAAATCTCGTAGCTAAATCTTCAGGTTAAGTCGTGCTTGTCCAAGTTTGTCTGTGGATGGGTGACCATCCACACACACATAGTGAGTTTCCTCAAAAGACGTTAAGCCTGTGGCAGCCGGGAGGCTGAGGTAGTCAGTGGCCCGAAAGTCTGACATACGTTAACTCGGTCTTTACAAGGTAATACGATACCCTTTGATAAGCCAAAGGTTATCGTATTACCTAGTACTAACTGGGTTATGGAGGCCGGATAGGCAGTCGCTCAATGTAAAATACTGATATTCATCTAGTAAGACTGGAAGCCGGCCCTAACTTAGTTTGGAAAAGGCTAGGCAGATGGTGATGGAAACATCGATGTTTATTTCAATACTCATCATCATATTAATGTAATGTGTCACTGTTTGTTTTACCGAATAAATAAAATTAAAAAGCAAAAAAAAAAAATATCTCACCTACTTCGTTTTTTTTTTCAAGTTTATTTAGCTATGTTAACGGTTTATCCGGGGTGCAACCGGATCCAGATGAATATGAATCAATATTTCACATATTAGAGCGACTGCATATCTGTCCCCCTGTAACTTAGTTAGTATATAATAAAGTATTCATAGGTCCCAGTTTTCTGAATAACTCCAATATTGTAATCGAAACGACACCGGAACAAACAAGTTATCTCACAAATATTTCATCACAAACTTCTAAGGCATGATAAACAGATTTTCATCGTAAAGCTTCCAAAACAAACTTTACAATTTAAGTCACATTATAAAACGTATTTTCCAAAATATCATCACTCATTTCATTTAGCACCTCCGAGAATTTAGGGATCAAATCATCGTCTATTGTCACTGGCGCCTACACAAAAACTTCTGTAGGCGTATTGTCACTATTTAAAGCGTTTCTTTTGAGCCTTACTCCCTTTTGTTGGTGAAAACTTCCAACGGTTCGATTTAATGTGATTTTTTCTGCTCGACTTTTTTCAGAATCAAAACCAGTAAGTACTTTATTTATTTGAATACAGGTACATGTATAGGAGGGAGGGAGGGAGGGGGGGTTCTTGTTTACTATTTTGAAGTGTCGAGTGAGACGGTTTCTTCTAAGTCTAGCCTCCCTTGCTTAAAAGCTTATATTGTTTTTCTTGTCGGAGGTGAAGAGAGGTCGATTTTTTTCTAGTTCCTAACCTAACCCGCGACCAGGTTAGGAGTTCGGGTCAGGTTAGGAATAATCCGTTTCTTTTAGGGTGTTAAGTAATTAATGTACAGATTTTAGTTTTGACACCATATTATTATGATTTATGTTAAATTAAACATCTACTAACATCATTAGTTTTCAATAAACAAACGTGTTTGTAAAAGTTAACGTTCACATAAAATGGATACATTTAGCATGCCAACCGCGATTCTACATTTATTCCCAAAACAACTTAAAACCGAAAAAGTTTATGTCCAGTGACAATCAAATTTCGGAAACCTGTCCATCCATGTTGATCCTAACAGCACCTAAATCCACAAGCCCCAGCAATTTTCCACGAGCGAACAAACCCGACCTCTGGTGTTGCCCATTGATGCATGACGTCACTCCAGTCACTCCAAATATCCACGGTCGAATGCTTTGAACGACGTATAGCAGTGGCTCCCAAACATTTTTGATCACAGACCTCTTTAATTTCTTTATTGTTAGCAGG
Source organism: Standfussiana lucernea (assembly GCA_964057025.1). Lineage (NCBI taxonomy): Eukaryota > Metazoa > Arthropoda > Insecta > Lepidoptera > Noctuidae > Standfussiana > Standfussiana lucernea. The sequence goes on along the minus strand of OZ059804.1, from coordinate 5,425,832 downwards.
GTCAATAAGGTTCAGAAAAATCAATTCTCAATCTTAAAAATAAACTCATAGCGATTTCGTTTAATTCCAAAGTAATATTTTTAATAGAACATTAAAGTTGGGTATCATAAGATTTTTAAACGACTTCACAAAGGAGGAGGTCCTCAATTCGTCGGAACCTTTTTTTACGTGTGTTACATGTAATATGGTATGTTATGTTATATCTTCGTCATTTATGAACCGATTTGAAAAATTCTTCTTTTATCTGAAAGGATATACTTTCCGATTAGTCTCATACAAATTTCATCAAAATCGGTACAGAAGTTTGGTTTTTAAATCAAAATAGCTGGAAAAAACATGACATCCAAGTAAAAGACATTGCGAAATTGATACTTGACAAGGATTTGTGTGTGATACGATGATTAAAAAAGGTAAAATAAAAACGTTTAACGTTAACATAAGTCGGTTTTTTTTTGCAAAAAAGTTTTCACAACTTCTATGCAATTAATTAAAAGTACGAATAAAAGTCATTGTCATAAACTTTGATTCGTTTGCGGACCATATTTTAGCTCTTGGGGACCAGAGGTTGAGAACCATTGACGTAAAGCAACCAACATTGCGTGCAGCCTGTTATATTAACAGGCATTCATCGTTGTACGTAATTTTATAGCTGTAATCTATCAAAGGGAGATTTATGGCTGAGATTTGTGTTTAGTATCGGAAATTGGATGTTTTAGATAGGAAAGAAATTGTTTTTTAACCTCTGAGGGTTCAAGGTCGTTTTCTATGAATATAACGTAACATCGCGCCTGTAACTTTCGAAGGGTTAGGTAGTGGATTTCGCCAAGTCTCAAGTAATAGGGGCGAGCTCATTACCACCAACCGGGCATAAATCCAGACTCCGTGGCTGCTACTGAGAAATTCCTGATGTTAAACACCCAATAACGATTTGCCCGACCCGGGAATCGACCCCTGGACTTCATGCTCAGCAGTTGCGCGGCGAAAACTTGACGAATGGGGCAGTTATATGAATATCTTATGAAAACAAACGCTTGGATAGTTTCAACTGAAAGTTTCTTAGGGTCGTGGAGTCGACAGCCTGTGGGCGGATAGTAATTAGTTACTCAATTGGTCGGAAGATAAATTATTGTAGTTTTTCTAAGTAAGAGTGTCTGTATATTCTCAACAGTTTTCTTTGTTTTCACGCAATAAAACCACGTCCTAACCAAATCGACGGCCGTGTTCATTTTATTTGGCGCAATTGAGCGGGTGGTCGCGTTGACAGAGGATGCCTTTCGGTTTTCTGAACTTGAATGAATGACATTATGAACGCCACTGAGAGTGCCAAACTCGTCGCCAAATTTTGGGCTGACTCAATTTGAATTGTCGTCGACACGCCAAGGAGAAGAAAAACGCGACGAACACGTATTTGTATGTGTTTGGTGACAGGTCTTACAATTTTTAACCTTTGAATGTCAATTAATTAACTTTAATGTATTATAAGACTAAACTCTCACATTAATGATGAAATCATAAACAGAAGTCTAAGTCAGACTTCTGTTTTTCCAGAGATATTGTGTTTACTGCTGATTCTAGGCTTGAATATTATGACCAATAAATAGCATGGTTATGCTAATGTGCGATACTTTGAAAGTAGGTTTATGTAGGGATAGGCTGGAATTATCCTATCACTTTGATAATGTCTGGAGGCTAAACATTTTTTCTAGCAACGTCCGCGGACGCTTCTTCAAAACCCGGCCATATCGGCTATCCGTTCTGAAAGTAATGTCCTCTGCACTGTGTACTTACCAAACTTAAGTGGCAATACTTAAGTTTGGTAAGTACACACAGGATAATTTCTTTCTCAAGAAGCTCATAACTCAGGCTTCCATTTAAGTATGTAGGTACATCACAGTAATGTCTGGTCTTGTATAAAGCTACCATTGTTCGGCCTATTTTTTTTTCATTTTGTACGTAAATACACACACGCTTTTCTCCCATAAGAGGAAGCCGGAGCTAACTACACATTGCTTTTGCTTCGTCCACATATGTACATACATTTGGGCACGCACATCGCGCGTCGTTTGCAAGTGCTGCGGTAGTACTCACAACCGACGCGCGACGTGCGTGCCTAAATGTATATATAAATGTATGTCCGTGGATGAACCAAAAGCAATGTATAATGTGTGTCTGATACGTGACACACCTGACCTCTCTGAAGAACATCACCAATGTATGTCCATCTGCGTCCTCTCCCGCCATTAGCACGTGTGCCTTGTTAATATCTCTTGTTAAACATTGCTCGAAATCCTGCTACAAAAACAAATAAGAGTGGTAAAACGAATTGTTGGCACCTAGTTATTATTTTCCCATATAATACCTCTTCAGCAACAGACAAGTGAATATAGGAGAGCCGCCAAATATATCGCTTATCAGAGTTTCATTCGGTATTCGCCGGCAGAGAGTGTTATGAACATTCATTTTGTCACGTCAGGTATATTCGCACGCATGTTAGGAGTGCGGCTATGAAAACAGCGGGGGACGTTTCTTAGATTAGCGCATTTAGGAAGCGTATTGTGTAGTTGGGACGTTACGTTGGGGTCAATGTGGTGGCTACTATTGTTTTCCTCACAGTGTGAGATGTTTTTGTTATGATGATGACTAACTAAAATGCTTATTTTTGTGTTATCATTACCATCTTGGTAATATATTATGTACGTAGTTTGTCTTTTTATGCAACAGTCGAGAATGAGTCCTCAATTTTACCGGCATATCTATGAAGGACGTTTTGTTCCTAAGGATTTTTAGGCTTAGCAATTTTATGAATCGTTGTTCTGTAGTGTCTTTTCAATGTAATGCAATGGTCAGTGGTCAGAAGGCTGGCAATTACTGAATGCGGAAGGCAGAGGGCGTTGTGGCGCCGCTTGGGTGAGGCCTATATCCAACAGTGGACTTCTATAGGCTGAGTTGACTGGCTATTTGGTTGGACAGTGGCCTCTTCACACTATGAAAAGAATTACCAATATTCTTTGCCGTCCGTCACAAGTATCTGCACAAACAGTGGTTGAGTATCCCTGAGGATATTTTTAAAAGGCGATACTCGGCCAGATGCGGAGGAACGAGGAAAATATCATGACGAAAGTTTTGAGTATGAATGTGGTGTGTGTGTGTGTGAGTGTGTATGTGTGGTGTGTATAAGAGCAGAAGAAGACCAAAGAAACAATGGATGGACTGTGTGAAGGATGATATGGCAAGAAAGGAGGTGTCTGGTGAGATGACGACTAAAAATGATGTATGGAAGAAGAAGAGATGCTGCGCCGACCCCAAATAAATTGGAATAACGCCAAGAGAATGAGGATGGTTAAGAAAGAAAGATGCTTCTAAGACTTCACGTATAGGTAGTTCACAAAAAAAAACTGATTTAAAATTCAGTTATTGTTGTCAAATTCGCTGATTTAGTCGCCCTAGTGAGTCAGAATATATTACTCCACCGCGGGTATGTAAACCAAGTTGTTAGTAACTGGAAACTTATGGGTTTAATAATGCATGTTTTATTATTCAGCCTTATTTTTGCTGTAACTGACTGCTGTGGAAGTTCTGAGATATGGCTGCGAATACTTTAAGTTGGATAAAAAAGCGCTTTAACGCTTTAGTTGTCTAATTTGTTTAAAGTTTTAATTATTTTCTTCACTTTTGTTACAGTATTATTTTTGTGTTCGTAAAACTTGTAAATAACTAGTAACTTTTAGCTATGTCTTTATGGTTTTGCAGTATACATATAAACATAATAAAAACTACATTTTTGATTCGACGAATAGAATTAGAAATTCAATCCATAAAACACTATGGATTCAATTGCTAATTCTATTCGTCAAAAAGTAATTCGTTTGTAAAAGGTTTTCCGGTTAAAAAACATTTCATAACAAAATGAAACAAACAAATGGGAAACTAATAAATAAATCAAAACCATTTTCACATGAATAGTGAATCTGTTTCTAGAAATGCGAATAAAGATGGCTAGGAAATCCAAACTTCGTTGAGGAAATCCGATTTCATGCCGTGCCATTTTCGATTGCATTTATGGATGTTATAGACTAAATGTAGACTGTATTTGAAAGTATCAAAGATTCATTTCAAAAGCTACTGTCAAGTTGGTTAAAAACTAGAAATAACGGAGTCAAATAGCTACTTATTAAAAAAAAACTCTCATTTACTGACAGAAAATGCACATATAAACTGCTGGAGTTAGAAGCATTAAGAGAGTTTTTTACATACCAAAGGAAGGATTTTTGAATTAATCCCTTAATGTCGTTAAATAGGGGATGTAGGCTTGTATGGCAGTTCATCATTTTTAACCATGGGAAATCTCATCAGGCAAAAGGGGTTTATTTATTAAAATAACCAACTTGTATTAACAGTTATAAACCACGCAAACAAGTTATAGGTCATTAAACATTTAAAAATTGAAAAAATACTTTCAAAAAGTTAAATTATATAAGAACTAGATAAAAATATATTAAATTAGAAAACATAAAAAAACAACATAAATCAGCATGAAAATTGGAAATTATTAAAAAAATATGTTATTTATGTAATAAAAGCTACGTTAAACTATACAAAATTAAATTAATCAATGACATTAAATAACAATGAAATTAACTATTAAATTTAATACTATACGGGTAAAATATTGTATAAATATAATAAGAATCCGTTGTCTTTAGTCATGACAGTGAAAACCATAGGATATTAAATCAAAAAGTTGTAGCACCCTGTATCTTACAGGGCAAACGTATAAGCACCTTTTATACAGAGGCATCATCAAATATTTGTTCTAAGTGATAGGTCATAAGCATACATAAAAAAAACATTAATCATGTTCTTTTCAGTTTTTAACTCATAATATTCTTTTTGAATTTATTTATTATGCGTTTTTTTTCTAGCAAAAAACACATATTTCATCATCCAAAACCTTTTAAAAACTTTAAGGGTTTATGGGATCTTCAAAAACATTTTGTTTGAGTTTAAACACCATTAACGACTTTTCTTATCGAAACTTCCAGTCTTAATGGTCGATGAAGGACATAACGATTTGTTAATTGCTTACCAAATTAATTGCAATTACGCGAACAATCTTCGGATGCCTTGAATAATAAAAAAAAAGGTTAGAGACGAAGGCGATGCGTATTTATAACTTTTCTTAACACCATGCCTGTAAACCAAAGATGTACCAATAATACACGCACACATTGTTGGTTATATTTAGGGCCCAAGTAATAAGGGGCGAGCCTAATATCATCAACGGGGCATATAATATCCTGACACTAGGTTATTACTGAAAAAGTCGTCTAGACTAACGAGGCAGTTCTAAAAAGGTAAATAGTGGGTAAAAACAATACATAATAAAACACATAGACCGCCATGCGCCATTGTTACCATAAAATTAAGAATATTGTAAAACCGTTCTGTTTCAATTTTGGTGTACAATAAAGTATATTCTATTCTATTCTAATATCAAAATTCCATTTGTGTCCCAATGCAGAGCAAGACCTGTCCCTCTTTCAACTTACCTCTACCCTCCACAGCTATTTGTGCCAATCTTTAAGGTAAGAGTCCAGTTCGTCCCGCCTTCTCCTTCTGGATCTGGATGATCTGGATCCTGCCGCGTTTCTATGTTCTGTCCTTTGTGATTATTTTAGCCCATAGCCCCTCTGGCATGCGACCAGCCCAGTTCCATTTAAGCTTGGCAGCCGTGTGACATCAACAATTTGAGTTTTGGTAAATACAAAAACGTTGTTTTTTGTCAGTCTTTTTTTGTGCGTAACAAAACAAAAATTATAGCTATTAATTCATTTAATATTACATAAATTTACTTCAGTACATTTCAAACCACAATAGGTTACCTACACTTACAGTTCATTACTTATTTTTGAATACGGAGAAATTAACTGAAAATTTGTTTGCAAGTTGCATTCAAAGGAATTTAATTTTCAAATAAATCCAGTATTCCAATTACATTTGTGAAATATCGTTATTCCACTGTTTTCATTTTCACAGAATTAAATGTGATCAACTCACTGAGTCAAAAATTAAGGCTGTTAATAGGTTTTGATCAATCTCTTTTGTAGTAAAAATACAATGTTTTGGTAAAAAACAATTTATAACCTTGCGATTTTCCATTTATTCTTTGGCATGTTCTTTAAAGTGTTAGTAAACGGATCATCTATTTTATGCAACACTATTTTGTAAAATCAAAAAAGACGTTTTAGAAAATTCCTTTTTATTTTCTCATCTTTTGTATCCGCTTTAGCGACCGTGGTTGAAAGTCTACCTGGATCATAAATCATTTTGCTCTCTGTGACTGAAAATCGCTGAGCTAAATTCAAAACATTTTCCGAATTCATAGAGCAAAAGCAGTCCATAATTCACTATGTTCAAGTTTGAAAAGAAATCATCGGGTACTTTGAAATTGGATTTCAGGTGAAATTCTTCTCTTTGCGTGCAGTCAGTTAATGTTATTGGATGTGGTATTCTGATATTATTAATTCTACTGAGTATGCGGACGACGCTAATTTATTAAAAATAACAAAACATCAATGTGAGATTAATATTTGTCATTATGAATTAATATTAAAATGTAAAAAAAGACATACCAACACAACAATCCAATATTTTTTTTTTCTAAATGGAATCTGTATTTCATCATAGCCTTTTCTCAACTATATAGGCGTCGGCTTCCAGTCTAACCGGTTTCAGCTGAATACCAGTATTTTACATGAAGTGACTGCACAACCTAACCACTGGGTACAATACCCAATATCCCTAGGCAAGACAGTTTGTCAGACTTTCTGGCTTCTCAGCCGGAACCAAAGGCACAACGTGATTTTTGATACAATTAAAAGGTTTTATTTTATTATACGACCTTATTCCGAAGTTGAACACTTGATACTCGATCATAAACACAACCCTTCGTAATACACATAAATCTCTATGCACAAAAACGCGGAAACACACTTCGCAGAACACCCTTCTTCAAAATATAATCTCACATACCTCTCGATCTCGATAAAGAACATCTCACCTGACAAAATAAACCTATATTTAACCTCAAGATAGACCTTAATCCCTATAGCGGAAGGCACTAGCATGAGTTATGAATCTTATGGGAAGATAAAAGGCCGTAACTAGCGAACGTGTCGGGAGAAGAAATGGGAATAGATTAGGAAGTGTTACTAAAAATGTGGGAATGAATACTCGTGGGTTTTTTTGGTCGGATCGATCGTGTTTTGTTCGCTTCGAGGTGTTTTGAGGATAGCAGTTTCGTCACTACGTGATATAAAACAAAAATGGACCAAAGAAAACGATGAATGGGCTGTGTGAAAGCTGATATGACTAGAAAAGTGGACTTATGAGATGACGACTAATATAACAGTATGGAAGGAGAACACATGCTGCGCCAACACCAAATAAATTAGATTGGATTTTTGAACTTTTGTTTTTTGAAAAGAATATTGACCTACCTACCACAGGTACAGGTACTATAGGTCTATGTGGGGGGGTTCAGAATGAAGTACTGAATACGTGGTTACCGGCTTAGCTTCGCTGTCCGTGCCACCCTGTATATGAACCTACCTTGGGTGGTCTGTATTGATATGCAGGATGAGTCGTATAAGTCGTCAATTCAGGCATGTAATATATTTATACGGTTATCAAGTGTCATTAGCGATATTCTTCAGCATAAGGTACTTAAGAGTTAAATCAAGTTCAAAGTTCGACAGAATTGAATGTAGAATTTCTGAAAAAAAGGTCTGATATCAATATTTTATCCCAACGACTAACGCCTGTAACTAATCAAGCTATATCTTGTTTCATCCACTTATAATTCTAAATCAATTCTTCGTGTTCTTCACAAAACTTGAGAAAATAGTCATTTAAAATGATATTCTTGAAATTCGATTTCATTGAACACTAATACTACCAATGACTACCATTAAACACAGTACCTTCTTATTTAGAAAGTGCTTTTGCCATAGCTTTTTACCTAAATCTTAATAAAGCAGTAATCATCAAAACTCTTTAATGTTTCAGGACACATTATACAGCGTGTATCCAAAAAGTGTTGTCATATTTAAGGCACAGATCATCAAATTAAACAACCACTTTGCTCTACCACCCATAGCCTCGTAGTTAGCTCTGAGCTAACATAGATATCAACTTGGATTTTGAACTTTACCTCCATACAAAACTTCGTTTGTTATGTAATGTTCTCGTGCTTGTGTAAAGTTTCATTACTGGCTGTCGAAAAATAAAAAGACCCTATAGCTCCATACATTGGCTTACATTACATACACGATCTAAATCTATGGGACAGCTTGTAATTTTTTTGCGACTACAATGTCGGTACCGTGGAGAAAGCGAGTCAGTTTGATGGTCTCGTTTCTGATACATGCTGTATTTGGAGACTTCAAAGTATCAGTATTGAGTGCATTAGTAACTATAGTTAGTGCTTTCAGTAAATTGAAATAGTCTCTTGATATCATTTATCTTGTCAAAGAGAGTAAATGGCTTTTTTTACTTGATTACATCGAGCAAAAAAAGGATTGAGTTTATCAATTATTTATTTTAATTGAACAATTTTAGAGTGTGTTTCTTTATATTTTAAGTTGGATTTAGATGGATTGAAAGTTTTTATTTAATTATTTACTAATCTGTTGAAAAGGGTTTGAAGAATCGATGCGGTTTCAACGAGATCTTAATTGCTTTATTTAACTAAGAATTTTGCTGAATTGGAATGTGAATTTATATGTTAAAGGTTTCAAAAAGAGCTGTTAAAAAGCTGTTATTTTTAAATTACAAACAAACACTTCAATTTTTTTTATTTGTATAGATGACTGTATCAGTTAAGTTATTCTGATTATAATTATGTTTGCTAAATTGTTGAAAAGTTCTGAAAAAAAAATGTTTAAATGTTTTTTTTAAATGTTTTTTTGACTTCTTTCTCTTGAGTGCAATCACAAAGATAATTTATTATGATAATAATTGTGCTTATTTGACCCGGTGCTTAAAAACTGTTTTTAAACACCGGGTCAAAAAAATTATATGCTAAACTCATTTTCAGTAACTACACTGTCGGCGTTGGTCACGTAATTAGCAGTAGTTATGTGAAGTTATGAGATTTTTTTGTTATTTTATTCTGACTAGATTTCGATATTTACCACGCCTTCGAAGTTTCACTAGTTAGTTTAAATTGACCCTGGTTGTGCAAAAACTAATTTAAAAGCATCTTGAATACGTGACTGGCAATAAGCAGACCTAGTTCAGTAGCTTTAAGTCTGAACTTGATATCTTCGTTTGCATATATTTTATAAAGTCCCAATTTTTTTTAAGTTTTTGCTTAGTTTCAACGTTATTAAGATATTTCACTTTCAAATTTCATCTTGAAGAGAATGATAGTAGTGTCTCTTATAAAAAAAATGTCTCGTTTTCATATTACATGACTGTACTTGAGTTATCCTTTTTATACTTATGTTTGCAAAATTGTTGAAATGTTCTGAAAAAAATATTTACCTACGACTATTTTCTTTTGAACGCAATCACGAAGATAATATGAAAATTGTGCTTATTCTTCGCCACAGTTTTTAATTTGATCGTTTAAGTTAATCAGATGTTTAATTCCTGGTTTATATTTCTTTTAAGGCAATTACTATTTACTCATGGTGATGATCCTGCTCCACAAACACTCTTTCTCTAATATCTTTTTGAAGGAAAGTGTTTGGAGAAAACCAACATATTTTAGAGTCAAAGATTCGAGCACATGGACATCTACCAATTCGCAATGGACCAGCGTGGTCGACTAGTAGCCCACTAAGCAGTGATAGCCTAGTGGTGTGACCGTTGGACTGCCAAGTCATAGGTCTCGAGTTCGAACCCAGGACACGCACCTCTGATTTTTCGGAATCGTGCGTATTGAATAATTATCAATTGCTTCGGTGAAGGAAAACATCGTGAGGAAACCAGCATACCTGAGAGATATTTATCGACGGTATGTAAAGCCAAGTCAGAGGCCCATGGGCGGCATAAAACTCTGACACCAGGTTAGGTACTAACCACACGATAAAGAAGAAGAAGTAGCCCACTCAAGCTCACAGAGATGAGACCTGTGAGGAAGCTGTGCCAGCATCATAGTCAGCTCATGATCCTCGTGCAATATTCTACCACCGTCATCTATCACAACTCCTCTCCATTTGTCTAAACACTGAACATCACCCAGTTTAAACATTTTCCACGAAACCCTTACAAACAACACGGCTTGTTACCGGAAAGCCGTGAGAGTTATATCAGGTACCGCGATCCAGCGTTCGTACAGAGTGACGCGACAATCTGTCTCCTGTTACAGACGGCAACTATTTGAACGAAACCCTAACTAGACGTGGCACTGAGAGGGAAATGTTGCATAGTTTCATTTTAATTAGGATACGTAGACGTGCTTTTCATCGTCTGCCTAACCTTTTGCCAACTAAATTCCAGTCTAATCAGATGCAGCTGAAGACCAGTATTTTACATGAAGCGACTGCCTTTCTAACTTCGAAAACCCATTTACAGGGTAGCCCAATACCTTTCGGCAGTTCTTGAGTATTCGTACGACCGATAACTTTTTTTTAGAGGAAATTAACTTAGTTAGTAAAAGATTAATTATCATCAATGTATCGAGTATTATTACTTCGAATAAGCTAAATGCCTAAACTAGGTAGTCACATCAATAGTGTACTACGTATGGGGCACGAACGTGCGGCCTCTCAATCAACCTGCCAATCCGACGTCGAAAGTATTGAGCTATTACAGCCTATCGACAGTGCAAATAGCCGACAAATCGTTGAAAATAGGGTTGGTATGGACTACGAGAAGATAAGGAACAGTAACGCCCCTATGAAAAGGGATTATTACTCCCCAGAAAGAGAAAAATATATCAAATGAATCGCACTAATATATTCTCAATTCGAACCAATTTTCACCAATCACCGCTCAAAACTTAATAAAAAAAAAATAACAAAAAAGCAAACTGGCATGTCGCTTCCAGATTTATGCATTGTGACGTCATATTACACTCGGTGTCACGCGTAACAGCCCACCATAAATATTTATTCGAGTTTTCGTCGACAATCAAAGCGCTGTAAATCACTGGCCGGAGAGATGTATTTTTTTATTTTGTTCCCTCGTTTTTTTTTCTGTTTTTGCACTGCATCGAACATTTTTCCACTATTGAAAAGCGAGATTTCTGTCGGTAGGTACATTTTTGTGCAACGACTCGCGTTATTTTCCGTTGTGGGAAAAATGTGACTAGAGTGTGGCTGTCATTTGCTTGAGTCAAAAATATTTTAGGAATTAGGCGTTTTAATGGCACTAGCTCTGTTTTTACTATTTGGTAAAAAGTATGTTTCGTAAACGTTGTCTTGTTAAAGAAGAACAAGCAGAGATTTTATTACTGTCATTTAATTAAAGATAATATAATCTAAAAAAAAAACTTGTCAATGGAAATATTTTACCTGAACGTAGATACATAATATTGCCTAGCCATTCTTTTCTAGGCCAATTGTCTCTTACATGACTGAAGGGAAAAATTATCCGTGTATCCATTAGAGCTAGTAAAGAAAGACGAAGAAATATCAGGAAAATATCACAACACAAAACATTAATATAATAGTAACTAATAACCACGCTGCTCAATTCATTACCCACAAAGTCCATCCATCATCGCCTCGGAACCAACAATCTCTAGCGATGATAGCTATAATTGATAGCAACAGATTCATCAGATTTGATGGTATCGCCCGTCGACGTCGATATATCGTGTCCCCTACAAATTACCGAAACTACGCGCTGTCCGGAAAATGTCCGATATTGAACATAAGCGGCCGGTGATCCTGTGGGATTATTAGACATGTAATTAGGTATTCCTGGGAGTAGATTTGTTTTATTATGTTTTGTTTGGAACCATCTGCCGATTTTCCGTTCAAATGTAATAGAATTTTGATTTAAAAAATTGTCATAGCTTGTTGCCAAAAACGTAATATTGCTTACACATAATATGTAAGTATAAGTATGCCAATCTACGATAGATTGGCATACTTTGAAAAATAAGATAGCTTGGGGCCAAGTTCGTAATATTGAGTGGTAGATTTTTTGTATGTTGGCTATCCATATACAGTATGCTGTCTCTCTTTGGCGGGGCGAAATTAAATGTGGTGCCGGGTTGTTTATAAATGGAAGTGATGGAGCAGTTACCAACTTCTACTGTGATAATTTCTATGCCATTCTCATTTGAGCATTTTATGGAAATTATTCGTACGCCGGGAGCAGCAAACACTGCGTTACCGTGCTTCGGGTGACAGATCCTGGCGGAAAGCGTCAGTCTAGTAATATGCTGAGAACCTGCGGTATTCAATGGGTTAAAGTACACTTTTGTTTATTTAATTAAGCCTTCGGAGATTACAGGCGTAATGGGATGAGATACTAATTAAGCTCTTTAATTTTATTTGTGATATTCCTATAGTTATTTTTTATCTCGTTGTTATTTACTGTGAACACAAGAAAAATGTTATGAAACTGTCAAAAAAATGTTGCTTGGAGAATTATTGGCATAACAAAATATCATTCAGCAGTAAATAAAACAGCAAAAAAAGTGATGGGCCGGATACAGAAGACCCAGAGAAAACAGTTATTAATATAAGATGTAAACGGACCCTTCACGAAGCCTAAGTACATCAAACTAAGTAACCCTACGCAAAAATGTTTGCTGGGAAACGACTTTTTTGGGGTGAAAAATTATGTTTACGGCAAAATTCGGTGTGCTACAGTAACATAAGTACTCCAATCATTGTGCTGATAGATGCATTGAACAGTAAACGGGTCATGGAGGTATTGAAAGTAAAGTTATAACCTTTAAAACTAGTATTAAAAAAAAAGTGATGAAAAAGTTTGAACTTTGACCAATACTTATTTAACACTTCAAGGACAATGTATAGTGGCGAACTTAATGTCATAGGCCTATCAATAAGAAAATAATAAACAATATCTCCGTAATCGTTCCCAGGTATGGTCACGGAAATTTTTATAAACTTCTAATTCGAAATATAATATTCTTTTCCTAATGTCGGTTTTAGTAAGCTGTTTCATCTCCCCTTATTTTTCACAGGCCAAAAAAAGGAAGCCATGTTGAAAATGGTTTTAAAAGTGACCCTGTTCAATATACAGTCGTGCAAACACATCAGATTTAAGGACATGTGTACATATTTCTGTTTGACCAACACAACCCTTGTTTTACCACACCTATTGACTTAAAGGTATTAAATCCTTTTAAAAAACATTCAGCATCCACAATTTTAAGAATAAAAAACACCCTTTTATTTCTCCAATATTCATAAAGCAAAAATAAAGTTGATATTTTTGCCGCAGCAGATAATCTGGCAGCCATTTTGTTTCGGAGTTGTGTCCGATATGTGATCAGCAATTGGCCGCCAGTGTACTGAGCCCGTGAGCCGTAATCAACGTCCGTGCCATTTATTCGATAACGATATTTCGCTTTTTTTGGACGGCGTAAAAGGAAAAGTTACGGTTTTAGCCTTTCGTTTGGATAAAAACGTAAAAGTATTTTTTTTTTTACTGTAGATACTACACAAAGGAATATGAGAAAATTGTGAAAACTGGTTGACTACTGTTAGATAATATAAAGGAAAACACCACTGTCGCTGATTCATTGGCGTGTCATGTGTTGTTGTGTTAAGAGTTTTTCCTCTTAAAGTATTGTTAGCAATGTATGTGCACTGTGTTGGCCCAGAACTAAGCTATGAATAGTAAACCCTTACATGCCTAGTAGTGTAGTGTGTAGTAGTGGTTCATTCTGGTAACCATGTAAAAAAAGCCGAACTACATCCGAACACGACTTTATCATAGCTGCGTATCGGAAATGTGTCATAATCAATTGGCCGCCAGTGTACGAAAGTCGTACTTTTTCGACAAAGTTTTTTTTCGGGAGTATTGGAAAATTACGTGCTTTCGATAAAGTCATAGAGGCATATTAGCCCGTGAATAATATTCAGTGCTGAACATGTTACAACTAAAAAGCAAACAAATACAAATAAAAAGAAGTAGGTACAAATAAATAGGGACTAGCTTAGTAATCAGCTAGTTTTGAATCAAGCTAGCAAGCAATACGAATCAACAACTAATTTATGTTATGGTAAACTTCTACCTTCACAGAAGGCTTAGATGAAGTGAGAAATATGACAGAAAAATCAAACTGTACATGGCTGACATAAGCTTCGGAAAAGCTTAACAATGTCAATTATTTTGACATTCGTAGTAATAATACTTACGAAGCGCTTTCAAAGTTCAGCCTTTGGTTGGCTGCCTACAGCAAACCCTTGGTTACCTACCCTTGGTTGGCTCTAGGCCCTTGGTTGGCTGTAGGGCCTTGGTTGGCTGTAGGCCCTTGGTTAGCTGTAGGCCATTGGTTGGCTGTAGGGCCTTGGTTGGCTGTAGGCCCTTGGTTAGCTGTAGGCCATTGGTTGGCTGTAGGGCCTTGGTTAGCTGTAGGCCATTGGTTGGCTGTAGGGCCTTGGTTGGCTGTAGGCCCTTGGTTAGCTGTAGGCCATTGGTTGGCTGTAGGGCCTTGGTTGGCTGTAGGCCCTTGGTTAGCTGTAGGCCATTGCTTGGCTGTAGGGCCTTGGTTAGCTGTAGGCCATTGGTTGGCTGTAGGGCCTTGGTTGGCTGTAGGCCCTTGGTTAGCTGTAGGCCATTGGTTGGCTGTAGGGCCTTGGTTAGCTGTAGGCCCTTGGTTAGCTGTAGGCCCTTGGTTAGCTGTAGGCCATTGGTTGGCTGTAGGCCCTTGGTTGGCTGTAGGGCCTTGGTTAGCTGTAGGCCCTTGGTTAGCTGTAGGGCCTTGGTTAGCTGTAGGCCCTTGGTTAGCTGTAGGCCATTGGTTGGCTGTAGGCCCTTGGTTGGCTGTAGGCGCTTGGTTGGGTGTAAGCTCTTAGTTGGTTGTAGGCCCTTGGTTGGCTGTAGGCCCTTGGTTAGCTGTAGGCCATTGGTTGGCTGTAGGCCCTTGGTTGGCTGTAGGCCCTTGGTTGGGTGTAAGCTCTTGGTTGGTTGTAGGCCCTTGGTTGGCTGTAGACCCTTGGTTGGCTATAGACCCTTGGTTTTATCACAGTTATCACATTGTTTACCCTTTAATAATGGCTAGGAGTATTTCAGTAAAAGCTTACATTTAATGTTTTGTCTAATCAAAACGTAAACTAACAGTGCATGGTTAGGTACATTTTAACATTACCAGCTCACAATTAAATCAGTCTCTTGATAAATACAGTTCTCGTTTTACGTAAGGTAATAAAATAGTTTCAGCACAGCTCTAAATGGACTTTAGTTGCACTAATTCATTTGGCTAATTCAATTCATGAGTAGCGACTGTTTTTCAATTATGTTCTCGTTTTGTAAGTTATGGTGTTGATTTGTACTTTTGAGGCCTGTTAATCTAATGTTTGTTTGATTATTTGAATTTAATTTGGGAGGTAATTGTTGGAATTCTTTTGTGTTCTGTTTTGTGGGTTTCTATTGGGCTTTTGATGTTTTTATTTGTAAACGTTATTTTATCGTTGTTTGTACTGATTTTTGGGAATAGAATCAAAGCAGAAAATGTTAAAAAAATGTTTAATATTATGTTAAAACATGAAAGTATACTTGCACCACAGGTAATTAAATCAGTTAACTGCTTAACGAATTTAAAACATCGTTATTTTTCTGACAATCATTTAATGATGGCCAGTACAGAATGATGCTTTAAATTTAAGTTTAACGCTAATCTAGTTTATTGCCAAACGTATTTAATCACTTTTGGTGCATTCGGTCTTAAGAATAGTCGAGTTAAATAATATGGAAATGTTACAAACCTATTCGCCTATAACTTAATACCCTTGAACTAGGCTAACTTAAGATACTTTATAAATACATAATCACTAAGCACATACATAAGCTAACACAGTTAGAAATTCGCGATACTTCCCGTGATAGACTTATAGAGTTCCCAACATAGCCTACGGCTAAGATACTAAGGTCTTTGCAGCATACAAAGTTGTAGAATTTGCACTATAGTTTTAAACTTGCACCTGTGTCAAACTTATAACGATGTAGGTAAACTTCGTGCCTCGATGGATTTTTACTGGATGGTATACTGTTGCAACGGATAAGTTATTGTAACATTAAATACAGTAAGACAATATGCTTCGCCGACACCAAATGTAATGGGTGTAAATATACCCTTAACGAAGTCAAAAGGCACGTGTTTTGTTCTAGACCATACTTTCTAGTTACGGAGATATTGGAGGGTCAAAGTTCCAACTTTTTCACATTTTTGTTTTTTTTTAAACACATATTTTTCATGTTATAGATTTTACTTTAGATACCTCCACTACCCCCGTACTATTCAATCATCATCATTCATGCGTTTTGAGTGCGTTACATACGTAAAATGTGATTTATACCAGCAAAAAAAAAGTCGTGTCTCAGGAATAATTTTTGGGTAGAGATATGTTCGCGAGATATGTAGTCTGAGTCATCAGTATATTTGGCCTACTGGGGAAATCACGATAAACAAAAACTTCCTTAGTTTTTTAGCCGAAACGCATGTTGAAGTACCTACACTTTGGCACTCGTACGCCAAAGCTATAGATCTCACAAACAAATTGTATGACAGAATTTGTAGGAAAATTTCTCAAGTTTAATTTTGTAATTAATGTTTTTAACGTAAAATGAGTAGGAAACAAGATATTGTGAAAAACTGCAATTAGGCGTTATTTTTCCAATTTAGCGGCGCGAACGGCAAAGATACGAGGTGACAATTTTGAAATACAGAAAGAGCACTCAAAATCTATAAAAATACCAATTTTCAAAGCTGTCCAGGTACCCCTTTTTTTCAAACCAAATGACTGTACTAATTGTTCTCTGCTTTATTAGAACGCAGGATTTCTAGCCTTCAAATTTTTTAAACAAATGAAAAGGCAAATTGTCACAGATATTGCAAGTATCACTTTAAAATAGCTTTCGTGTTTTCGTGCTAACGTGTTTACTTATCTTCATTACAGCTCATTTTTGTCATTAATTTTAAGGGTCTGCTAAGCGCCTGCTATAACCGATGGTCATATTATAGCGTCAAGCGTGTGATAAAACCGATTAGAAAGTCATTACAAGCTTAAAATGGTATGGATGAGACTGAAATTGAAAACATAAAACATCACCGGCCTGTAATTTTTCGAAACGATAGACAGGTGGTGTACCTGTCTATCGTTTTGCATGTAAAATATAAGACCTACATTTCGCCCGTTAAGTTAAACTCCTTTGAAATAACGGGCGAGCCTAATGCCATCAACCGGCACAAATCGAGACTCCGGGTAGCTAAGAATTCCTCATGAAAAATACAATAACACAGTTCGCTCAGGGACCCTGGTACTGAAAGTTAAGACTTACTTAAAACGTACTTCTGAAAAAGGCATAAAAAAACCTTTATTAAGCAAAACACACACACACATCGTAACAAACCCACAAAAATCGTACATAAATCGTCAGCTAATAAAAAGAAAATAATTCTAGCAAACCCGCTGGAAATATGACTACTGCATACGTGTGTGTGCCGACTTGGAACATTGACTAATTAGCCCATAAATTGTAGCGTTCAAACTACCGCCTGTAATTTTTTCCTTAACATGAAATTACAAGGTGTTTCGTATTTTTCTTTGCAACATTTATAGCCTTACATATATTAGGGCGTGTACAAATGAGATTCTGAAGCGATATTGTCATGATTTTTCGGAAACTTTAGGAAGATTTGTGTGATTTTCGTAATAAGACAATAGAGGCAATTTTCTTTTTTGATCTGTGGATTCGTTCCTACAATACAATCGCCATATAATACTTCTGCTACAACTGGGACTCAAGCTTAATTTCTGAGAGAGAGAGAGTGTGATATCCACCACGGGCCTTGTGTGCTTTATGTACGTCACAAAATTGTATGTGAATTTTTTGCTCACGGATAGTATCCGCTGCTTTGGCAAAGCAGGGAAACTTTGCAGGTCACTATCAGATTGTATGTTTATGATTTGCAAGCGTAACAAAAATGTATATACAGAATTAACTAATCATTATTATTTTAAGAAATCGTTAGAATCATTTATAAAATTGTCTAAGTCAGCATTTGCTTTAAATTATTATCATGAATTTCATGAAATTATCATTCTTGGGAGCTGAAAGAACATAGAGAATTTTATTAATGATTCGAATAATTATTTTTCAGTACCTACTTTTTTATCAGTTTCGTTACAAATGTCTTATGTTTGCCTGTTTGTTGTAAGCCTTAAATATTACAATTCTGAATAATTTGTAAATGTTAGGGTGGCGTTACAGTAATTATAGTGGCGTTGTAGGTCACAAGTGAAAAAGTGTTGTTTTAATTTCTTATGGTTCAAGGGTTTTATTACCTAATACTTTGTGCCAATAAAATATTAATGCAAATTGTTTGGTTTACGGTACTTAATGGGGTTGAATTGTAGGTAATAAACGATTCGAGAAATGGTAAAATTGTGGTATTTTTTTTTGGAACCTGACCTTTTTTCAGCGTTGTCGTATGTATTATTTGATTTCTTGATAACATTATAGATAACTCTAGGATGGCAAAGCAACTATAAAGCTTCTAGTATTGCATGCGGCAGTGATCGCTTATCATTAGTTAGTCTGCTACCAGTTTGCCCCCACATATAGAAGATGAACTCTTCCAAGGGAAACTTAATCCAATTTTTTTTTAATAACACTCTTATCCAAACACTTTAATTACCAAACTTTTCTCGACCTTCATACCTATTTCTGCCAGCTCCCTAACTTACAAACAGTCGTTGCTTCTAGTTGCGAACCACAATCGGAGATCGGCAATTTGGCGAAGTGTTAATAGACCAATTACTGACCGGCCGTCCAGTCCGGACGGTATTAAACTAATAATTCACGAATATCCGAGCCATGGAATAATCCCAGCCGGATCGGTTTGCGAAACTTTGTGAGTGGAACTATTTTGTGATTAGGTTGGTATTTACGGAGAATTATTGTATAAGTAGGTATTTTCAGCTTATATAATACATAACGTCAAATTCCAATAATTGGCCGAACTCTGAAGACGTTATGGCTATCGAAATCGTGTAGATGTCGAAATTGAAAGAGACGCCTCATGCGGTTAGGGTTATGGAGCGAGTCTCCTGCCTGGACTGGGCTGGATTGACGTAATGGTTCCCATCAGCATTCTCCTGCCCTTATCCCAATTTATCTGGGGTCGGCGCAGCATGTCTTCTTCTTCCATGGTTCCCAATGAAATTCCGCGTTCAATAACGAAGGCGCAGCGTTAGAACGGCATCCATAAGGTATACCATGAGCTGGTAATGTATTATGATGATGTTATGAAGTAAGTAACTAACTATTTTTGGCACAGAAATACGTCTCAAGGCAAAAAGAAAAGCTTTCTTACACGAGCCGTGTCAAACTATCACACAATATATTTTCATGGAATATTTTGCAAGAGAATTATTATATTCTAGATTCAGAAACACGGCGCTCGTTAGATATAATCCAAAGTAAGCGATAGAGCAAGTTATTTTAATGAAAACATCGCAACACGCGTATTTATAAATACTCATATCAAATATCTCTACGCAATTTCAGGCTCCGCTGGAAACATACCAGCGGTGAAGCCAAAAAGCGCTTTATTACATAAATTACAATATCTAACGAACATTATCGTAGATAGAGCTAAAGCAAATATTGTTGAGAACTTTCGCATTTAGGGCGTCAAAACATTGTCTTTTGTTATCTCGTGTTGATTCAAACAAGATCGAAAGGTTTGTAAACATAGTTTTACTGAGAAAGCATATTATATTGTTTATGTACGCCATGTGAAGTATGTTCCTACCTCAAATGTAGCATAAATCAGCTTATAACGTTCTTACCGCACACAAGTATCTTCTCTTTAGCAGGGAGTGGTCAGTGAAATCTATCATGCGGGTTCAGAGCTGGAAGACGACACACATGTCTTCATGTTCTTCACGCTTTTGGGAGCAGTGACGGTTAAACAATTAACACAATGTATAGTGTCTTCGTGGACGGAGTCTTCACCAACCAACCATTCTTTATATTATTTAGGTTTGGTGCCAAACTAAGTACCCCGGTAAAGTATGATGACTACAATTCTAGATAATCTAGGTTCTGTCATTTCGCGGACAAATTCCACAGGATAGTACTAAAACAATAGCTACTGCAAAGTTAAGTGCACACAAATGTTTGTATTTTATACATAGTGAGGAAAATTGTTTAAAATATGCAAAGAAATGAAAAGATATTTTTTTTTGTAAGTGATTCAGAATACTTTTCCAAGACAACTTAGTGTTTTTTAAAACAAGGGGAGGTTGAACAGAACTTATTTAAAGCTGTACAAAGATTGTACACAGCTTTTTGCATTATTGTTAATTGTATGGGTGCAACGGCGGATCAAAGTCTGCTGTTCCGTACAAAGGAAAAAAACTTTACGGTCTAAAGGTCAATTTTTAGATCAATCATGTACTGAACCCATAGTAAAAGTTTTTGTCAGAATGTCCATTGTAGCGTGTAGCAATCAAGTCTTATTTCTATTTACTATCTGTGCCCCGCGGATTAAGTCGCAGCTCGGCTCCTTAGAGATAAGCGTGATGTTAAACAGCCTATAACCTTCCTCAAGAGTTAAGTTATCAAACGCAAAAAGCTTTTTTCAAATCCAACAAACTAATTAACTCTTAGGCTTTGTTATGTTTACTACAGATATGTAGTTATCAGAAATATAGGGCATTAGGTATGTGGAAAATTAAAAGTTAAGGAACAGCGATAGTATTTTCCTCCAACTTTTAGCAAACAGTACTCATTTTATAAGAAAGCTTGCGATCAGCAACGAGACCATAGGGGCTGATAAAAATAGCAGTTTATTGTCAGTTTTTATTATGTATAAAACCGTATTCTGAATCAATATATTACTTACTATTGCGGCAAAATTTAGCTATAAAAAGACGAGAACATTTTTGAAATTGACAAAAAATATCTATACTAATATTGTAGAGAGATAAAATTTGTTTTGTAAGTTTGTATGTAGGGGGTAATCTTCGGAAGTACTGATCCGATTCTAAAAAAATTTGGACTGGTAGTAAGCTGCATTATTCCTGGGGAATATAGACTATAAATTATATTTATATCGTGCTTATTAGCCGAGATATCACAATTTTTGCGGACGAAGTCGCAGGCGAACGCTTTCGTGACGTGCGCTGCCCAAATATTACAAGTTACACAATTAGTAAGTAGATATCGACCTATGCGTTAGTCATTGGTCATATTAATTGCTTTAATTTTGTACGCGTAATTAATTAATTACTCAATTGATACTTACTTTTAATTCTTCTTCTTCTTTGCGTGTTAGCTCTTTCCTTGGCTTTGTTTAAATCCTGGAAGGTGCAGGTGGCTGTGCAGGATGGGCAAGAAAGGATTTGGGGCATATCCTGCAGAGGGGATCCACACTGGCATTGACTCCTCCTCTTTACTTTTAATTAATATTTTATGACAGACTGCACATCTTTTACTGTCCCTTAACGAACTTTTACTAAACTAACTAAGTAACTAACGCTGATAGTTAACATTTTTTAAATTTTCAGTCTCGAAAAGTAAGGTTTGATATTTAATTTTAGTCGTTGAAATTAAGTAACAACATTCAACTTAGATTTATAGATTCTCACAAGTGCTTTCCGAACGAAAGTAAAGTAGTCAACTTGAATTTATGTGGCAATCGCAATTTATTACAGAACAAATATGTTTGGTAAATGAAAGGAGTGGGTTCTGTAGATTTATAATTATTACTTGAGCATGAGTTAATACTAAAAAGAAATGAAAAAGAACGTTAAAATACCCACGTACTTATATTGGGTGTTGTAATTTTAGTAAAAAAAAACACGCTTTAGAGTGACGTCATTTTATTTCTCGTATTTTTCTCAGAAAACCCTTTCATATGATACCCATATCATTGGAATGCATAAATAATAACTAAGAAGAAAAAGTACACTTCAGAAAATTCAAATAAATAAGTATTTCTTTAGCGATGAATCGTCACACTTGCTTATAATTATTCGAAAAAGATTTGTAAGAAAATAATAAAAATTATTAATAGTACAAGAATACTCACGCTTATCTTTCACATTTAATGTCTACGTTATTTATGCTTTGATGTGACATGATTCCAGAACGAAATCGAAATGCAAAATAAGAGACGCCATGTTGAATAGAATATGGCAATAGGTAATAATTACCTAATGTAATAGTTTTTCAATTATTGAAAAACTATTACATTTTTACATCATTAACATCCCACGAATTTTTCCTAAATTCGTGGGATTTTCTCCTCTTTTTTGATAAATTTACATTGCCGAAAATGCTACACCTCCTTTAGCATTATTTCTTTAAAAACAGTAAAAAAAGAGACCCCTAAAAATGGTTTTGTATGAAAAACGTTTTACATTCAATCGAAGTATTGTAAATACTTATAAAGGTTTTCAAAATATAAAATAGTTTTTTATGAGCGATGCTAATATTTTAAAATGTTGTTGGGACTCAATACATTAGTAAAGTGCTTGGACAGTGGTGATGAATTTTAATTGGAATATTTGACCTTAAATAATAATAAAGATTGCTCTGAAAGTTCAAACTTGTGTGACTTTGATAAATTATTATGTTCACTCAAATAAATTAATGAAATAACTTATTCGGGCAATCTTAACAGGACAAGATTGTTGTCTAGTTAGAATGGTCAAGGTGAAAATATGTAATTAAGTTATATTTTTCTCTTGAAAGACAATGCTTGAAAACTAATTTAGTTATATATGAGCTGCTATTTGGTATTTGTAAGGAAACATTGTAATTTTTTAGATTCAAAGGTGACAGTTACACAGGGGCCAAGAGACCCAACAAAAAGTATGATACCATTTTGCAATACAAGCATTGATTAAAAACAATGTGTATCATATGTGTGTGTGTGTGTTGTGTGTGTAATGTGTGTCAATGTGTACAATGTGTATCTTTCATAAGTTACCTAGAAATATTAGATAATTCCCATTTAAATATTTTATAAATTAATTGCGTAAATGGTTAACAGAAAATTGTTTCTACAGTTTACAAGAATTTCTGCAACACAAAATTTAATTTAAAGGTATCTGTATGATTTTATGTACAATATGTGTCAAGGTTTTTTTTAATGTTTAATTAGCATAATTAAAAGAATATATTTTGTTATATTCCACTTAAATAAACATTATATAATAACGTAAAATTATATTTGCATGCCCTAAAAAGGCAAAATATGGTTTGTGCCTAAACGAAAAATTTTAACAACTAGTAACACCTATTTATTTCCTTACAACATTGTTTTACATTTTTAAATATTTCTTAAAAAACATACAAAAAAAATATATAAGAAATAGTAGCCCACCGGTATCGGGAACAAGGTCCAAGCTACCGGCGGTCAGGGCTCCAGAGAGATTTGCGTCCCACAACATAATTGAACTGTGTTTAAAGCTAAGAACATATAATTATCGACCCGATTACCGTTATTTGCGGTTAGCTGTTAATTACAAATACAACAAAATAATAACAGTTTTAAAATACTACAAAAGACGCTATCTCGTATTATTCTAAGCAAAACCCTTTCATTTGATACTCATATCATGGGAATGCATAAAAAATAACTAGCCCGCCACTTTTGGGAGTCCGCCACATAAGATTTAGAATGACGTCACTTAGCTAACCATGCATTTTCATCCAAACTAAACATGGGAATGCAAAATATAAGCTCAATCGGAAACCGGGAAGCGGGTCAAATGTAACTTCAAAGGTTTTTTACATATTTAGTTAGTTACAAGGTAAAGCTAATGAAAGCGTGTTAAAAACAGCCAAATCGGTCGTTTCATTATCTTCATATATGCATCAATTGATTTTTCTTTATATACAATTATATAAAGTAAATACATTTCTATTCTAGTCTATTCTATTGAAAGACATATTTTTTAATATAACGAAATTGCTTCACTAAAACTATTTGCAATCTAAAGTTTAGAAACTCATTACTATTTGTGAAGTTATATTCGGACCGTCTGTAGACGTAGATCTTGACTTGCAAATAATGAGTCAACGGGGTCACAGGTTTGAGTCTAGTTATTGAACTTTTTTGGTGATGTCTCACTTGAAAGTAATTGTTAAAATTATTTAGCTAGATAGCCTAAACACTAAATTGGACAACTACTTCAGAAATTATATAAGGAGTAACTTAAGTCCGCGGCTTTGCCCATGTGGAGTTGAGTTATGTTCTAAAAAAAAAGCATAAGATTATGTATTAATCTAGGTTATAAATTATGTGTGTCGGATGCGGTCATTTGTACGGATACTGAATGAATCGTAATCCTTAGTGGTGGTGGACGCTGCCTATTACGAGTCTATCCACACCTATAGCGTCCCGCTACAGATTCGTGATGTTTCGAGCTCGCGGCGAGGAGGACATAGAGTGTCTGATCGCGGAGTCATGACGACCCGAAACTACCCGATCCATTGTGCCCAGTGTTGTTGTGTTATGTTGTGACTTCAAGTAACATCTTCTGCTCACATAGTGCTCGAGTCTAACGGAATAAATCCTGATAATCCGACATGTGTATATCGTAGTGCAATTGCATCCAAATGCGTTTAGTAGTTTTTGCGTGAAAGAGTAACGAACATCCAGCCATCCATCCATTCTCACAAACTTTTACATTTATTATAATAATTATGCAGTCGTAAAAAAACATAGTTGATTTGGCAGGGTATCTAATATTGACATCAGCATCACCCCCAAAGTGAATTCACCCACTCCTGGGTATAGATCTCTCTTTTCTGGTGCCAAGCGCGACTCTGTGCATCATTGACTTACTTATTTGGATATTACCAATATTGCATTGTGAGGAAAGCGGCATGTATGTACTAGAACTGAAAATTTGAAAAAAATAATACTTCCATTAATACGCACTGGGCCCGTGTGTACGGTCTCAACCGCCCTTTGCTGCGTGGTGGAACTGCCCACTCCCTCTCAAAGAGAGAAGTCCTGTGGCCCATCTGTGAGAACAACATAGGTTGAGTATTTGGGAAACCTTGCTGTTTATCTCATCACCTTCACCACGATACCACCTTCACATTCTTATTTATTTATTTATTTAAACTTCATGTACAATAGTGGTACATAGGCGGACTTAATGCCACAAGGCATTCTCTACCAGTCAACCTTCAGTCATTCTTCTGCCCCTATCCTGTCTCTTGAGGTCGTCATCTCAGCAGTTATCTCTTTTCTTGCCATATCAGCCTTCACTCAGTCCATCCATCGTTTTCTTCATCTTTTTTCCTTTTCTTCACTTCTTCTTCTTCATTTGTTCTTCTTCCACTTTTAAGGCCATCCACATTCAGACTCAAAACTTTGCTTACGACAGTTTCGAAGTATTGATGAATTAATGGTTTGTGTCAATTAAAGAGAAAAAATAAAGGAAAATGTGATCGTTTTCATTCCCACACAAATCAAATAAATAATTGAAACTTTGAATGATTGGATCTCCAATGCACCATCAAACGTGGTGATTACGACATTCCATACTTGGCCTCGACAGATGACAAACAACAACATGACGTAATTGTTTTCATTCGCACAGGAATCGAACAAATAAATCAAACTAAACGGTAGGTGCATCGCAACCGGGCTGCGAGTTTGATAAATTCTCCAATTAATCTGAAGTGCAATGTGCTTCCAGAGTTATTGGTCCAACAGTATAATGTTACAGATATTAACGACTGACTGTGTACGGTTTATGTTTTAGACTATGTTTAGGTGGCATGTGCAATGTACAGAACATATAGGTAGATACCTTGATAGTTCGTCTCGTAATTTAATACGTCATCATCTGCCTAGCCTATTTTCAAACTATGTTGGGGTCGGCTTCCAGATGCAACTGAATACCAAGTATTTTACTCAGAGCAACTGCCTATCTGATTGCAATAACCCACTTACTGGGTATTATGGTGCCTTGGTAAGACAGCTTTACCAGTTTGTCAAAATCTTCCAGGATATAGAAACTCTACGGATTTGCGTGCATTCCTTTGTGCACTACTGTATGCAGCACAACACAAAAGTGGTTTCTCTCTAATTAGCCTTTACCCTCTGTGCTAATGAGATCCGCGAATTTTAAGCTTGTACATCAGTGTTAATATTTCCCAGTACATGTTACAGGTAAGGGAAAATAAATTTACGCATGTTCAGGCGATATCTGGTCCAAAAAAATCCTCTTAACACATTCTCAAAGGCATCACTCACTCTTAACGTTCACATATAACGTTTATGGCCTAAAACCCGATTACTTTAGCGTCAAGAACCTTGAATATTCTCTCGGAACAGATTTACTTAGACTAACATATATTCTGTTAAAATTTATTGGGAATTACGTAGATAGCGTACCGATCAGCCACTAAATCATTGTATCCTTAGGCGTTTTACGCGAATGAGCTTCGCTTCCAACAAAAGCTAGGCGTGAAATAATTAACGCTGACCTGATACAATAGGATTGTTTTGTATGGAAGGTACTGTTCGTAATTCAGCCTTTATTATTAGAATTCAAAGATATTTTAGATACTAAACAAAAGCTATCATCCATACTTAACATCTATGCTTTAATAAATTATTATAAAGAGGTACAATTTGTACGTTAGGACGTAGGGAGTAATCATCGGAATTACAGATCCGATTCCGAATATTCTTTCACTAAATAGCAAGCTACATTATTCCCGAGTATCATATTGCTGTACTTAAAACGTCTTTGCGGGATAGTTATGTGTTAGCTTGTTATGTGTCCCACTGCTGGGCAAAGGCCTCCCCTTTCTCCTTCCAAACCTCTCGGTCTTGTGCGATATCTGGCCATATTATTATTATTATTATATTATGTTCCATATCTTTGCGGGATAATTTCCTATAAAAACGGTGGCGAGGCCGTGGGCACAAACGAGTGTACATTTAAGCCATATTAGAAAAACTGTGATTCCATGTCTTAGAATCGCCATATAAAAGCAAAATAACATAATTTGCCAAATCTGACACACTTTAAACTTTTTTATAGACACCAACCAGTTGGTTACTGTAAGTATATGATGAATACAGGTAAATTAGGTTCTTTTAAGTCTACCCAATTATGTGTTTGTAGCTTTATTGTCATAAATGAAAGATTTACCTTCGACAGCTCATTGACGGAGTTTCAAAATGTACATCTTGTAAGCCAAAGACTGTTTTTATTCTTCTTGGGGACATTGTTCAGTATTTCAGTAGAAAATTGACCTTTTGTAAGGAGACAGTTTGGCAAACATTTTTTCTTAGCATATCCACAAAAAACGGTAAATTGGAAAAGTCTCCCGAACTTGAAAATTCTAAAAATACATTGGCGTTACATCACCTATTTTTTGGAAAGTATTTATCGCTTCAATTTTCCGCTGACTGGACAAAAATCTAATCACATTAGTCTGTAAAAGTAAAATACAGAAAACAAAGACATTTTTTGTCAAAGCATTGCAAACTCTGGTAATAAGTTATGTACATATTTTTATTTTTTCGTCCCCAAAATGCTTATATCGCCGGAACATATTACCCATGGGAGAAAATTTGAGCCATTTCAGGGCACAGACCCGAATCTCGGGTATTTAAAGGTCGCAAGTTGCGTTTTAAGCAAAAGTTTTACTGAAGTTTGACCCAATCTGGGACTAGATTTGAGACCAAGCAATTTGATGTGGCCCAAGTAAACTATTAAATTAGTTTTCTAAATAATTGCTTGGCATTACATTAAGTGGAAAGTTCAATAAATACGACCTAAATGTGTGTTCGTTTCTTTAATTGAGTTTGAGCTTTAGTTGAGAGGAGTTTACAGACAGAATACTTGTTGAATTCAGTAATTTTTTTTTAATATTTTTGAATGGTCATTAAAATTCAAATCGTAATGAAAAATGCCTGTTTTTTTATGAATAAAGGAAAAAATAAATTAGTGTCAAAATTGAGTTACGTTAATTTTATGCTGTGTATCAACTGGTGTGGCGCTGGGTTTAGATAGCATATAGAATAGAATAGTCATAACACCGTCCGATGACCGATCCGACCGATTACCGCGGCCGATTTAAAGTAATATAAGGCCTAATAGTCCCCAGCTGTTCGCTGCGATTGTGAATTTATAGTCACTATGAGTCCACTTAAATCCTGTCGCGAACGTGGTTTTTAAGCTGAAATATACGATGCCAATAATTTGTCATGATTATGTGATTACTTTAAACTCCTTTTTTATAGTTTGCTTTGTGTCCTTTTTTCTATTACTCTTATAAAAAATAACCTTGCTACAAACTAAAACATAGCAGTCTACACAAGTTATTACCAACTTTCTAAAACTCTCTCTTATTCTCTGACAAACAAAACGTTCAACACTGCGTTTCCCCTTGCAGTCGCGCCAACACAAACTATATTTGCCGCTTGATCGCGTTCCATAAAAGTCGCGCGACGAGGCGTCACTAATACAAGGATAACGTTTCATGCAGACGTCTATCTTTAAAGGCGTTCGTTCTTTCTTGACATGCGGTTGGAGACTTGGAGGAACTGGAGCGAGACGCTTGATCGCGCGTGTCGATAACCACTGCAGTGGGTTATGACGTTTATTTTTCAGAAGAAGACTTCTAATTATTTTTGTTACTTACTAGTTAGTTATATAATTATTTTTACCAACTTAATTACCTACAATATAGCTTCTTAATTAAGTATGTTTCAATGATTACTTTTTTTTTAAGTAATTATAGATTTTAGGTGGAGAATTAGATTCAGCACAATAACTATGTCTTAGAAAGTCATTTTTCATGACTGTTAACGCACAGCGCAAACCACAGGATGGACGTGACTAAAATGAGGCATACATATAGCTTCTACGAGGTAGGCATCCGCCAAGAAAAATTTTTGGAAAATTCAACCCGGGTGAAATAGGGGTTGAAAATTTTTGTGAAAATCAATCACAGGGTAAAGATAGTGCGGGTCGGCTAGTTTTGGTATATTTTATAGTTTAGGTTTATTCTAGACCTATTGGTTAGTTTCCCAGAATTCTAGTTAAAGAAAGTTTTCCAAACTAGTGTCGTAAGCAATCATGTGGGCAGATTTAATATACCAACCTACCGCAAAGTATTTTTTTCATTACTCCTACATTAACTTATTCTGTAAAAGGTATTATTATTCATGTCTCGTGTTCATGTCTGCAAAATAAATTGTACTAAAGACGAAACACGTGGACATATTTTCTTTGAACCATTATAACCAGTTTTTGGTAATTGGGTCTCGGCAGGGAGGTAAATGTAACAATTTAACTTTGTGCTGGGTGTGGGGATTGACCTCAATCAATAACAGGTTTGGTGAGTTTTAGCTATAGGGTGCTTTCGAAGAATTTATAGAGATTTTATAGTTGGCTCGGAGTCATCATGTGTCTTTAATAGGTGTTATTGAAATGAATGGAAACCGCTTAAAAGGGTCAAAAAATGTACTTACGAATCATTCTGAACTAAACGACCAACCCTGAAACACCACCCAGTGCGAAAAAACAGCTGTTGGTAGGCAACAGCTGCTTTTTCGCACTTTGTCGATTTAGATAGATTCAGCTGATTTTTCGGGGTTGGTTCCGTAAGTTATTTCAAAATTGCCTAAATGTCCACTGTTTGAATATGCCTTTTCAATTACACGTAAATTAACTGGATCGTCGGTAACTCTGGTTCGGTTGTTTCCAACCACGGTGAAGATATTCTTTTCATCTTACATAAAGGTATTACTTATATTTATTTAGCTTGCTTAGTTACCAGCTGCTAGCTAAGCAACAGAACAATTTATAGCCTCTCTCTAGTCTACGCAACTTACCTAATGTACAAATGGTTAAGGTAATGGTCCGACTGACAGGGCATGAGTAACTGCCCTTAACATAGCCTTATCTCCTAGTTTGAGTGTGTTTCAATAGAATATCTGAACAGACATTGTCTGAATATAGGACTCTCACTAGGAAAGGAAATCTTGGTGTCAATGAACTTTCCTATCATCACGCACGTTCAATTCAAACACACGAAAGACCATACATACGTACATAGGTACATAAACCCCCCCGGGGGGGTCGGCAGAAACTACAGAACGCCATCTGCTACGATCCTTACATACTCTTTTCGCCGCGTCGTATAAAGAATATAATTATGATATAAATAAACCTTTGTTTCATCCTTTCTGGACGAGGCCATTACGGACTCAAAAAACATTTAAACGAATTGCCAAAAAACGGGTTCACGACGTACACCTCCGTCTTTGGGGATTACAGGCAGAACTAAATCATCAAACAGGTCTCGGACCAAATCGATGTTTAAAATAATCACAAAAATAATGAGAGAAGTTCCTTGGAACAACGTAGGTGTAACGATGATTGAATAAAAATAATAGTACTCACTTCTGCGAACAAAATATACGTACTACCGCGCTCACTGACGGTCGACCACTTTTCACTCTTATGCCTTGAAAAATAAGGTCGGAAAGTGGTCGCCCGTCAGTGAACGCGGTAGTAACTACAACATTCCTTAAATTTCAACACGAAAACGTGTTTTTTGTCAACGCCTAAAACCCTCAAGAGCTTTGTCGAAACCAATTTTGGAAACGTTCCTAAAAAATAACGAGGTAAAATAGAATTCGTCCATCTTTCTGAATTTCAGTACCTACGTCTAAAAGCGATGTTCTTTTGAGGAATAGACTCGACCCTACTTGCCTTCATATTTGATGTCAAGTGCTCATTTTGAGGGTTAGAAGAAAAACGACGTTTGCCAGCTGCTATTATTACGGTACATGTTGTAAAACGCAACTGAGGAGACTGTACTCTCTAGGTTTACTAAAAGTAGGTTCAGTGTCTTCTTAATTTCACTCGTTTATTTTATACACTGCCTCAATTTTCGTCACTTCGCGGGATCGACGTGAAAGGCTCGTTTTGCGGAATTGGTTCTCGCTCGTTAGCCATCCTTCAAACAGTAATTTCAAGCAATTCATCGTTATTTAACAGTCTAGACGAATGTATTCCAGTTTTAGTCTTACATGTTTGCTGAACTTTGGCAGCCCGAATGTAAGTTTTAGTACATTAAACAGCCTTGCTGAGTTGATATTTATGTCTGGTTTCGAGGTCGTCGTAAACTGGTAGTTATTTAGCAAATCTTCATCGTCCTCATATCTCAATTTAAATGTCGAAATCTAGCGGTTGGCTCTAGTGAAATTATAACAGTCTTCGTAGAAAATATTTTATTCTGATAGAGAAATCCAACAGAACACAGTTCAGAGAAGAAACTAGCATGATTTAGTTATTATACTTAAGCTTTCGTTTTGCTCGCTCTAATAATACTGGTGTTCAGTTGCACTTGGTTAGACTGGTAGCCGACCAAAACATATTTGGGAAAAGGCTAGGCAGATGATGACTTATGCTTTTGTTTAGCCTAGCCCTTTCTCAAATATGTTGGGTTCGGATACCAGTCTAACCGAATACAGCTGAACATTAGCTATCTGATCGTTCATTTTGCTTTTTGGTTACATCCCCAGCAATGTCAAGCCGTCACCTAAGAAAGTAGGACCGTTACTGGCACCAACTCTTCAGCCCACTAAAGAAAAAAAGTCAAATTCATTAGTGATAGTTTTTACTGCACCCGTGATTAAGTAATCAACGGATCACTTTATTTCTGAAAACGAAAACTCAATTATTAATCATTTAATTCGAAATATTACTTTCAACATTGTAGTTAATTGAAAATTTCAATGTTTTCCGAGTTCAGTCATGTTTACTTTGAATTTCAATAAAATAAGGACGAAATTATGAAGCATTAATTTAAAATTGGGAGACGTCCCATTGAACTTTAATGTGATTGCAGAAATTGACTGCTTGTCATTTAAATTGCGAGTTTTATTGGCGTGAAGTCTGTTAGTAATTTGTGAATGAAACGAAATTAGGTGGCAATCACTCAAGAAGCTCACTACCTACCTAAACTGACCTTCAATTAAAATCGTGAGTTTGAGCCGTATTGCAAAATTTCTGGTGGATGAGAATTTGATTTTAAATTGGGATGAAATCCTTGATAGAATGCAGAAAGGAAACAGTTTTTCTTTTCTCGCGCAATATCTATTTTTGTTTTTTGCACAATAAAAAACTTATGAAGCTACATATTTAAGTTGCATAAAAAGGACCGGTTTTTCTAACTTAAAAGTGTACACATACCTACCTATTCGTCTACCTGTTTCATCTTTACATTTATAGGCAAATTGAATGTTTCAAACTTTGCAAATTAATTTAGAAACAATTCCATTTGTTTCGGGCTTTTGCTCAATAATTTTCCGATCGCGGCGTAACTCTCGCAGTCGATTGCAAAAGATTTTTCATTACTGAACCTCTTTTATTATATTTTGTAACATTTTACGAAAATTCCGTGTGACTGCGTCTGAATCGGTGTGGTGCAGGGTATTTTACATTCCGTTTTTTATACATTAAATAATTTCGAATTTTTAGAAGAAATAATATACAGACAGTCAAGTTTTGTGGTTGGGAAGAACCCTGAAAGTGATTTGATTTCTATATTATGTACAATGCCAGACCATCATGCTAATGCATCAATGCCAAAATCGTCAAGTGGGAAACAAATGCGAAAAAAACTGTTTTTATCAATTCATTAAAACTAAAATTTTCCGTTGATCCCGGCTGTCATTTGTAGATCTTTTACAGCCGTTACACGTAGTCTACGACCAAAAAGTCTGACATTCGGTCTAACAATGGGGTATCGTATTACCAGTACTGTGTTGTGGAGATCTGTTTGGCAGTCGCTCCATGTAAAATATTAGTAGGTATTCAGCTGCATCCGGTTAGACTGGAAGCAGACCCCAATATATGTAGTTGGGAAAAGGCTAGGCAGAGGATGATTTAAGCTAAAATTGACATCATCTGCCTAGAATTTGACTTACTTTTTTGGTGTATTGTTTAGCCACGAGCCCCGAGTTTAAGGCCTCAAATGTATGTTTACAAGTTAAGACTTAAACTGAAATAGTTCATAATTATTTATATAAGGATCCAACCTGAAGTAGGATTAAACATACCTAGAGTACCCATTCACGTCAAGTCATCGACCGTAGATTTGTCGTATCCCAAGCGATTAAGATGACACGATTAATTAATTATTCTCCTCTTATGCTAATTTCAGAGGCAGCATACGGTGCATAATGGAGCTAAGAAACATTTATGAAAACAAAATAAAAACCCTGGGTTAATATAAATTGCATGTTGATGGATGGAGAGGAAAACTAAAGAAAAAGATGGATGGAATGTATGAGGAACGATATGAAGGAAAAAGAGGAAAAAGAGTGATAGCGTGAAGTGACGTGAGCGTGACAGACGAGAATGGAAGAAAAAAACGTGTTGAATCTGTTTGGATTGAAGAAAATAACATGGGACAAGGGCATGAAGATGATGATCTACAAAATAACCAAAGAAGAGACAGTATCGATGTCACAAAAAATGAAGAACTGGATCGGATTAAGACAATTGTAAGCGCCCCAATACTATAAAAAACCATGATAAGAAGAACCTGCGACGATAATAACGAATATTCTTTTAAAACAAAGACATATCCTAAACGACTTTTTGTAGCCAATACCACAGGCACTGACAATACCATGAATGCTGATTCAACTGAAGTGTGCTCAAGCATGGAATAATGAAACGTATCAGTACTGAAAACTGGAGCAACGTTATGATACAATGCATGACACTATTGTACTGAGCTTTTCTTTGTGAGCAGGTTTGTGAATGTACAGCTGGAATGAATGGGAACTAAGAACAGTTAAGTTTAATGAGGAATTGCAACAATGATAATTATAATTAGTATGATTTTATGAGTGACTACATTCAAGTACGTCATAGTAACATTATTAGGAGAGAATGTTACGATGACGTAACATTCTCTTACACTTACCTATGAAGTTATTAACATTATTAATAACTTCATAGGTAAGTGGCGTAAAACTGATATAATTTACAATTAATGGTAATAAAATCAGAAAATTACTAAACAGCCAGGGAAAATTTTGCATAGAAATTCCGGTAATATATTTTTCATAAATAAGCAATTTTTACATATATATCAGAACAAAAAGCAAAGCCATATTGGATGCAAACAATAAAAAATAAAGCAGATACGTTATTCACCTGACGACCGAATAGTCATATGCAAAGTTGAAAAGGAGCCAAATTTTTCAGGAGAATATTGTGTTACTATTTCATATTATTTTAAAAGCCAGTGCTTCACACTATTCCCACAAAACTTGGAAACAAAATACACATTTCAGAGACATCACGTCCATTTCCCTTACAGCCACTTAAAAGTCTTTTCCTGCATTGTAAAATATTTTTACACAAAAACCATGTTTCTTTCTCGTTTATTATGCTGAGAGTTTTCAACGAGCGCACTTTGCTTGCAAGATGCCTTTATAATCCCAGTGAAATGAGCGTGGAAACAGTCTGAGAAGACAAATTTGTCATAGCTTGTTTTAATACCATACGCTTGTATGAAATAGAGTCTGTCATCAAAGCCGGAATAGTTCGAGGAAACGAGAATTAAGTCGGAGTAAGACCCGTCAAGGAAAATGTTCGCTTAATTTGTCCGGAGCAGACGATGTGGTTGGAATAATGTAAGTTGATGGCTGTGGGTATTTATTTAATGGTTGGTAATAGATATGGGACTGTTGCTATCATTTGTAGCTGGGAAACTGTTGCTTGAGTAGTTTTATTGGTATTTTATCACACGTAAAATGAATTATTCATTCGAACGATTATGGTCTGGCATATTCTTTCACAGCGGAATATTTTCCTGAATCTCTTTTTATTTTGTGTCCAATTTGCCCCAACTTTCTTTTACATAAAATATTCATCTTCATTTTGCCATCAGGCGAGTTCCGGCCAAACGCAAGCCTATTTAGTATAATGAAAAACAATAACGCTAACCGCTAACTGCCTACTTTAAGTGCCAATGTTCCTACGGTAATATGTTATCTCAATTTAGAAGATCCAAACAATACGATATCTAAGGAAAATTACATTGACATCAAAACCACATCAATCTCTGTCAACACCATCCCATGATTTCAATCCAAAAATAACTTTTTTCTCAGATTTCCTCTTTCCTTGTTTATATTTATTACCTACGCCCCTTTCCAACCCAACATAAAAAAAATATTAAAGTTGTGTCATATAAAATAAAAGACAGAATTATGTGTGTCACAATCCAATTTTGAGAATTGGTGACTGCGCAAAGAGAGAGAACACGGCCACAGAATATTAATGATATAAGTTTTTTGAAGAACTCCTCGTCGGCAACTGAAATGGCAGCTGAAATTTCTCTACATAGTAATAGTGTTATGTGATCAACGTATAAAGGTTTTATCTAAAGAGAATGGTGATATTAAGACAACATGTGGGTTGTTTGTTCTGTAGTGTTGGTGTGAAGGAAATTGTTATAATCATAAATACCTATGATAAGTACTTAACTTAGGACTTATATCTTAGGATAAGGACTGATATCTTATATAAATGATACCATGGTTACCACGGTTGGGACTGATATCTTTCTTTTATTTATATTAAATAGAAAAATAAAAGACACTCAAGGAAAGACTGTCCAAATAATCAAGATCTCTTTGCAATATTATTATCCAATGCTATCTTAAATAAGCTATGTTTTAATTCTTCTCTCAAATTTACTGTAGCAACAACCAGTAAGTCATCTTCTGCTTAGCCTTTTCCAAACTATATTGGGCTCGGTTTTTAGACTAACAGAATGCAGCTGAAAACCAGTATTTAACCACAGAAACACGCAGTAAGTAACGCCTAGTAACCATCTAAAGATTCCTATTAAAATGTTTGACCTCGACCTAAAAGCAACTATCTATTTGAAATTCAGAAGACTCTAAAAGTTCCCGACTATCTCCAGTTTGAATAAGATGTAAGGAATTCTAACGAAGTACTTCAGATTCCACTTTCAGCAAAGGATGTCTTCTCGAATATTTTTTGGCACCTAATAATAATTCTTGACCTTCATTTCAAAGTATTTTCCAAATATGAAAGCACATTGTTGAAGACCTTAAAGAAGCTCGTGAACTTCTTTTGAAAGGAACCCAAGATTTTTGGGTCGTACAGTCTTATAAAAGATCATGGCCTAGCGTAAAAAATGCTCCAAGTTCATCGAAGCAAAAGTTTGCTTTGGACATCTGAATGGAGAAGTTTCATGATGTTGATAACACTGTATTTAACTAAATGGAATTAAAACATAAATCAACAGTAGAAAATCGTTGTGTTTTTTTTTTGTTCAGCCATGAATGTATGAGAAATTATGTAAGTTTTTAAAGTGTCATGAATAGAATAGAATAGAATATACTTTATTGTACACCAAAATTGATACAGAACGGTTTTACAAAAATTGACATGGTGACTAACACTATCATTAAAACCAAAAACAAAAACCATCCTATCCGTCTTATCCGTGATCATGGTGCTTGCAGCAACGCCAAAATATCGGGAACTCAATATTAATAGTAAACGTGGTAAATATCTCGTTTTTGGTGTTAAGAGCGTTTACGCCGTCCATGCGCTGTTTGACTCCAAAACAGTACTTTTCAAACCCTTTAATACCATCAACCCTTTATTTTACAAAAATGATAATTACTAATAACTTTAGGAAATTTCGTTGTCTCAATAGTTGGGGAGAAAAATATTTCAATTAATAGAGTATTGGTAAATTGTATCAAGATAACTCAACAGAGGTTTTCTTAATTTCCCTTTTAGCGTCAGTTTCGACGCTCTAATTATAGGAAACCACTGGCAAAACTAATTAGATTTTTTTTTTTACCTATTGCTAAGATCCTAAGAAATATAGTTGGAGAAGAAATTTTTTTGATTTAGGTTTCTTTATATAAGAAATTAAAGTTCAAACAATGTAAAATATTAAGGAATTAAAATGATTTTTTCACCGATATATCTTACTTGATTTAATATAATAATAGCATAATATAATAGAAGAAAATATGCTTTAAAACATACAATTTAAAATTTCAAATAATTTACAGTGATTATTTTTCTATAAATATTTGAAAACTACTATAAATCACTGCGCGCGAGCAATTTCAAATCAGACCGCCGCGAGGCTTTCTAGAGAGAGGACATGTCGCTCGGCGCTCTGCCTGACCCGAGTTGACCTTAGTCGTACTTGGAAGGATAGCGGACGTTTATAGTGTGATTAAAAAATCTTGGTACTTTGATGATTAAATTTTTTTATTATTATTTTTGATGACTGACAATATTTTTAGTGACAACCAATATCTACCCAATTTTTTTACATACGAATTTTATTTATTAAAACTTTTACTTATTTTTTTGTAAATAAGAACATAAATTGTTTTTAAAGTTAACGCCAACCTATTGTATTTCCCTCATAAGAGGTGTCACTAAGAGGAACATCGCGTCAGGTTAAAATATAATATAAAATAAACGTAAGTAAATCCGTATAAAGTGATTTATTTGAATAGAATAAGAAATATTTATTAATCAGTCACAAATCAATAATAATTAACGAAGTTCGGTTTCTTTCTAAAGTTTAGATCAACAAATTCATGTTTGAATAACTAAAAAACGACTTTAATATTAATCATAATTATAGCTATACTTGCAATATATTATTGAATACTTATTTTATGCACTCGTACTTTAGTAATCCGTGTACGTTCAAATTCAAATTCAAATTAAATTTTACTACAACAATTGCACTCGAACGGATCATAGTGGGTTAGTTTGACTATAGCGCGCGAGAGCGCGCCAGCGCTATGCACACAGGCACGCGCGCTTTTGTGTGCGTAAAAAATGCATTGAATTACCTAAACTTGACTTCGCGCGATAGACGTAAACGCTCTTAATGAGAATGAGAAATAGATTATTAAAGGCGAACTAAATGAATAATAAAAAATGGCATATACACAATATTAAACTTTTTGTTTTTGTAAGCTGTCGTATGTTAATGCTGAAATTAAAGGAGTTTAACTTTCCAAGTAAGTACCTACTTATCTACCTTCTCTTGAGTTTGCTTCGTTAGCCACAAAAAAAAAACAAAAAAACATTATGAGGTAATGTGACATCACTTTACCTCATTGCTAGCTCAACTTTAAAGTCTCATAACTTTTTCATTTCTAGAAGTATTTTATAGTTTTTTTTTTGCGTGATGTTTAAAATATACTAAATTATATTTTACTCAGTGTATTTAAGCTTAATCCAAAAATGATTTTTCTCCATTCTGCGTGATTAATGTAGCGTGACTCAAACAAAATTGGAATCCAATTATATATAACCAATTACATGTTAGCTTCAAATGTAATAAGAGTACTTAATTGAATTAAAATAAGTGATAATATATATTTTTTTCATTTTGTGTTGTTCCAAGAGACGCAAAAGTTCTTTTTGAAGCCTAGTTTCGAATGAAAACTTAATTTGTTTTATTTAATGTTAATTGATTGAACACGGGTGCCTGAGGATGGATGGCGCCGCCGAGGCCAGCCTAGAAAGAGATGGTGAGATGATATGGACGGGCATCACGGACGCTGGTTCGAGGTGGTGCAGGAGAAGAGTACCTGGAAGCATATGGGGAGGTTTTTGTTCAGCAGTGGGACATAAAAGGCTAATTAAAAAAAAAATATTCAAACCCGTACTGACCACTTGGTGTACTAATGAACAAAGAAGAAGACCTATGTCCCAGCAGTACATTATAGGCTTGTAATGTATGTATGTATGACTATGTGCTTGATTAAGGAAAGGAAGAAACTTGTTTGTAATACTTGTATTTTAAATCTACTTTTATCACAACCACAGATTTTCTTTTGTTTCATACCCGAAACAGCTCAAAAACGATGCAGATGCACAAACGTAAACTTCAAGCTTCAAGTATCAGCCGAAGTGTCTTTGTGAAGACGTCTCCTTGCCGTTCTTCGAAAGTTGCAACCCGTTCCCCAAGTATAAGTTGCAACCGTACGAACAAGTTCAGTGACGGATAATTAACTCTTAGTCGTTTCGCCGAGCCGAAATCCCGGGAGTTATTAATGACTGATCCCGGAATTTTAGACTGCTACTTTCAAATAATTTTTCAAGGTCATGTTGGAGTATATT
The DNA here is from genome assembly GCA_964057025.1 of Standfussiana lucernea. Taxonomy (NCBI): domain Eukaryota; kingdom Metazoa; phylum Arthropoda; class Insecta; order Lepidoptera; family Noctuidae; genus Standfussiana; species Standfussiana lucernea. Next base: position 5,386,446 of record OZ059804.1, on the reverse strand, counting down.
AAGTAAAGGTCAATGTTTAAACAAATTTCGATGTTTCATTCTGAACCATGCCGAAAAGATATTTTCAATATTTTTTATGCGTAGGTAGGTATTACGGCACTTCAATTTTAAACCCTCGCGATTTTTCCAATCTGTATTGATACAAATTTCTTTGATCATATTTTATTACACACACGTTTAGTACAGTTTTGATACAAAGATTCTAATTTTAGATGTCTTTGTCTACCTTTTCCAGTGAACATTAAATATTTACTTGCATAATCTAATTTACTTTGATCGACATCTTTGAAGTGTCTGGAGGCTAAGTAAAGTGGCGACAAGATCAAATTCTACTTAGCTTCTCAGAATACTAATGTTTTTAGTATCCACTCTTAAAACTAGGATTTATATCTCGGGAAAATCTTTTAAAGTATAAAGTGGACGAGGTTGAACCACCAGACAGGTAAACAGCGTGTTTAGATTTAGACGTTCACGTATATTTTTGTGTTAAGAAAACACCGTATTGAAAAGATTTCAATACGGTGTTTTCTTTTGTGCCTAAAATAGATATATTGCCTTTGAGGGTTCCTTTACACCTATAAAGGGTGAATAAGATATCATATTCATAAAATATTAGTAGAAAAATATCGCTATTGACGAAGCTGAAAAGGTACACAGGTTATTGGCTAGGTAAGACCAAGAATGATATAATATTTTTAGTTATTGTTTATGAAAAGTCAGACACCTGAAATTTGAAAGCCATCAACATCAGCCGAATCATCGCAGTAAGGAACTTTCGCGACAACGTACATCGCAATGGTAAACTTTCGCAAAAACGAACGTCGCGATGGTAAACTTTCGCAGTAACGTACATCGCGGTAATGAACTTCGCAATTATGATTTACCCTCTCCACCAACACCTGAAATTATGAGCGTACAAAAAATAAAGAAAGCAAAAATAATGCAGAAATATTTTCATAATACTTTAGAATGTGAAATTAGAAGACTTCCGTACAAGGAGACTGTACAGTGTTATAGTTCCAGGAAACCAAAGAAACGCGTAGATATTGTAGAATGGCAACAAGAAAAATGTGTTAAGTCTGTCTGTCAATGGAATCTCTGAGGATATTACGTGCTCCAAGATATTTATATTTTGCCGTTTTCCTGGCTCAAACTATTTATTTTCGTATTTCTAATAAAACTTGCGCGTGCTTCTTTAAGTATGCGTAGTGTGGATTTTTTTTCAGTATGATTACGTCAAGACTGAGACGGCAGAATGAGATGAACTCCTTCAATAAAAGCAGAAAGAAGTGAAAAGAGAGTAGGCAGGCCCTTGCCCTGCAGTAGCACCACAGGTTTTTAATGAATAATGATGTTATTATCTAAATGGATATCATCATCTGCCTTGCCTTTTCTCAACTACGTTGGGGTCGGCTTTCAGTCTAACCGAATACCAGTATTTTACATGGAACGACTGCCCATTAGACCTCCTCAACCCAGTTAGTACTGGGCAATACGATACCCCTTGGTAAGACTGCCAAAGTTGATATCCTACAAAGTAAACCCTCAGTCTTAATAACTTTAGCCCAGAATCTCATTTGACTTGATCCAAGTTAGTGGCAATTAGTTAGTTGTGTTTCTGTTTTAGGAAAACTAACCAACGTTAAATCTATCTAGAAAAACATCATACATGCTACAAAACACATAACATCATGCCTTTAATCCCCGGAGGGTTAGGCAGAAGTGTACCTAATAGTACACCCACATTTCGCCAGTCAGACAAAAACACCGTCCATTTTCAATTCGGTCGTTATTACTATGCCCAACTATTATTAAAATTGACGCGACTATAATTTTCACTGGAAAAATATTTTTCCGGTACGCACCGGTGGCGACCACCGGCGGCTCTAACATTTTTCGACAAATATTTTTCCTGGTGCGCTGTTTTATTTGCCCTGTCACTTGTTTTACTGCCGTGCACAAAATTTCACATCAAAAAAGGAAATATAGTTTTTGTTGCGATTTGGGGCCATAAAGACGGCGGGCAATGCAAGTTCGTCGTTTCGCTCACGTGGATTTGCTCTTACAAAAACTGCGTCAGATTGGTTTTGTCTAGACTTCGACTTTTTTAACTGGCATGTGACTATGAGAATTTTAGGAACCTTTATAAGTGCTCTGATTTAATCCCGTTTTAAGGCAAAAGACAACAACCGTTTAAATTCCATTAAAATGTACTGATTAACGAGTATAATTTACTTTGACATATTCAAACCTGTCATTTCAAATTATGTTTGTCTTGTTGGTATAATGGTATTGCTCGACGCGAGGTCTAAAATTCGATTCCTAGGTTAGGAAAAGTGTTATTGTATGTTTTCGTCAGGAAATTCCCAGCCTAGATTTATGCGCAGCTGGTGGCAATAGGCAAGGTATGTATTAGGGTACATATACCTCTGTCACCCTTTGGAGATTAAAGGCTTGATGTTATGTTCCTGTTATATTACTTCAAATGTTCCACTACTTCATTTCAAACCCTAACTTCATAGCCCATATTTTAATGGCACATGCCATCTGTATTCGTATATTTTGGTTAAAACAAAGTTTGGGACGAATGTTCACGATTCGTACTCTGCATTAAGTCATACAACATTTAGGCTGGAACTCAGCCATTCGTTTCAATATTGTCTGGCTTAATTCTGCGAAACAGTGAGAAGAAAGCCTGATTCTATTTACTCGTCTTTTTCCTACTATACAATGAGGTTTGTTGACCTTCAATATTAATTTAATTAAAGAGAAGTGAAAGATGAATTTGCCCACTACAATTTCGAAAATGAATCCCAAAATATCACACAAAATATACATTTGTTGATCTAGTGGAATAAAGGCTCAGGTATGTAGTACTCACAACTGGCGTGGGTGTATGACCAGGGGGCCTAAAATGGCCACTTTAGCAGAACATTATAGGATAATAATATGAAAATAATAACATTAAAATTCTTAAAATGGTCACTGGCACAGTTAATATGTTGAATTATCATATTGTGACCATTTAAAAGGAATTGTAACGAAATTCATATTATTATCATATTATGTTGTGCTAAAGTGGCCATTTTAGACCCCCAGATGTATGAACGTGGACGTGGCAAAAGGACGTAGTAATAGTATGTACAAGGATCGTTACAGGTGACGTTCTGTATGCATGCGGCGGAAAAAGGCGTGGAATACGGAAATAAATGAAAACACCGATAATTAATAGAAGTTTTTATTTTTCTATTATAGTTTGTAGTTAGTTTATTTCAGCTTCATTTTATTAGGCGAAAACGCTCATTGAGCGAAAAAACAGTCCACATCGCGATGTGGCAAACACAAAACGATAACGAAGCGAAATTCGGGTTGTGACTGTTTTAATGTGCAACCACAACGCGTTCTGGCAATGAGGAAATGCCAGAACGCGTTCTGATCCTTTTTCAAACAGCCACAACCCGATGTAATACAGTACTATATACATGGAACTTGCCAATGTTGAGGGGTAAGGTGATGCCCAAATGCCCCAAAGCGGCACGTAACTGAATGCTTAGTGACTAAAATACTGGATATATTTGATTGAAATTTTGTATATATAATATACTGGGAACGCCATGTGGTATTACGCATTTTAATTTATTGTCATGTTGTCGGCGCCACCCTGTATATCATTCGACGCAGAAAAAAAAACCAGTTCAATGATATATAACTGAATATCGACCAAACTGACGCTTTGGCCATTTTACCTTTCCACTTTCGAAATAGAAAGAGCAATGGTAGCTTTTAAGAAGTCCAGGCACAAAGATGCGAATTCGCTTTTTGTGATATACCTTAAATGGAAGCCTTCACAGCACCAGAAAATAAAAGTCGACGGTCAATACCTACTACAGAATAAAATGTTTGTACGCTAAAAGAAAATAAGGAATAGAACCTTAATTAAGTTAATTCCGTAAATGTATCGGGGAAGGAGACCCTCGGGGATAAAATGACAGTCTAGAAAAAAAAATTCATTGAAGATAGAACCGAAATTGTCTTACTCATGTTCAATTTTATTGAGACTGTAAATCTAATTAGAGTGAATCGACTTCGATGTAGCTTCCATTCGACTTCCGAGCTTGCAACTAGTGCACGAAGGTTGAAATTACAGAATTAATTTTTAAAACGCGCCGCCACCACCGTTGCATCTTAATTAGGAAAACTTATTAGATCGAGGTAAGAAGGAATTCGTGAGAAATGCAATTCAATGGCGGTTTTATTCTAAATTATTTGAAATTCTAATTGGAAGTTGCGCATGGTAATTGAATTTACCAACATTTTACAGTGTATTTTATTTTATCTGATCATATTATTAACTAGCTGTTGCCCGCGGCCTTTATTATTATAAAAAAAAATATTACTTCCCTAGTTAAATCGGATTTTATTAACAACTAACTGACCCGGTGAACTTCGTACCGCCTAACCGTCAATGAATGTCTTGAAGCTATGTATTTTTCTGCATGGGTTGCACTCGTGTTGATTCTCTTCAGTGAAGCACCTTGTGGTACCTACCTACCTATGCTACCCTCCTAGTACATACCTACCTATCCTACACTTCTAGTACATACCTACTTACCCATAAGCTATAAGCATGCGTGACGTGAGCTGTCAATTACGGAAGATGTCAAACCCAATTTATTTGAAAACTCATTGTATTCGTTTTTTTTATGTTCATGAATTTTCCTGATATTTTTATGATTATTCTGCATCCAACAAAACACAGATCATTAAAATCGGTCCAGCCGTTCTGAGTTATAAATAGTGTTACATACACGACTTCGTTTTATGTAACACGCGAAGCCTTATTTCTTTGTCTGAAATAAAGGTAGCATTAGTTACTCCTTATAACGTCAGCTATATGTCAGTAAAAGTCCTGTCAATATCAGTCCAGCTGTTTCAGAGATCCGGAACAAACAGACAGGCAGACAGCCAAAAAAAATGTTTGTAGTAAATACTGCGCGAAGCAAGAACGAATCGCTAATTTTGAATAAAACACATTCAAAACACGAGAGGCATTGGGGCTAATCAACCAAAGTACACAGAAGTTAATAGTCGAAACAATTGCTTTTATAGCTTGAGTGGTATGCAAAGCAGTAGGTATTTAATTCTAATTCGAAACGAGTACTTACTTAAACACAAAATTGTCTCTGGTAAGTCAATGCTGAAAACCTTTATAAAGCCTCTTTCAGACGCCTCACTCGATTCACTAGAGTCAACAATTCACTCGAGTCGCTTTTAATTCTACAATCTCACGACACCAATAAATAACATAACAAAGTAAGTTTATCTGCTCCTAGTGCATGTTTTGATCATTCGGTAAGAATTCGGATCGGAATTCGGTAAGAAAGATGCTGACGGCCTATATACAACATCGTCGAATCGATTTACTAATGAATTAATTTGTCACTTGTGAGTTGTGATTCATTTTGTGTTCAGATATTTCACTACGAGTGAAAGATGCCGATGAAAGGCGTCTGATACCGGCTTTACATCATCACCTAATGCTGTGTTCCCTTCAAAACATTTTCTGAAATTCTCATCGCACACACCTCTAAAAAGTTTCAACATAATTCGTTTGTCACTTACGTCCCTTAGAACTTTGTCTTCCTATGGGAAATACATTCAAGAAGGTCGTAAGTGCCAAAGTTGTTTGAGACCTTTTTATTCGGGGCATTGTCCTTACTTGAAGGATTAAAACTTAGTTTGTGGTTTGTAACCTAGTATAATGATTGAGCTTAGTACTAAAAACCCGCGTTTCTGTACTAGCAAAGGGGGTGAATATTTTAGTTTAAAGAGCCTGACTTGCTTAGCTTTACGGCACGGTTGGCGCAGTGAGCGACTGCTGCGATGTGTGTCGCGGGTTCGATCCCCGCACGAAACAAATATTTGTATGGCCTACAGCTAGTTGTTCCGGGTCTGGCTGTTTGTGTATGTGATTTTAAATGTTTGTACCACGATACAGGAGAAATTCCTAGTGTGGGGCAACGTTGTTTAAAAAAAAAAGGGTTTCCGCCATTTTATTTTATTTTCAAAATGCAGCCACGCATGAAACTGTATCGATCAATAGCAGGCATTAATACAGAATTTCACACTATTAGTATTGTATAAAACTAAACCTTCTAAAGTATCGTTACGTTTCCGAATTAGTTACATGACATCTCCCATTATGAAACTTTCTATTTCATGAGACCTATTTGGTGAAATATACTGTGTACCTAACCCGTTGGTGGGAAACGTTGGTGATTGGTTACGTAATTCAAAGATATTTTCAGCACGGAAACAAATTTTGTAACCAACTGAAATATTAAAAGCGTCTAGATTTCATATTTTTCGGATTCATTTCAAGGCCAAAGTCTTTGATGTTCAAAGCCAAAGAGAGTATTGAAAATATTTTCAATTGTGAGACCCTTGTCATTTAACTTGGCAATCATTATTTCGTAGAAAATATTTGCGCCTTCATTGGCTGTTGTTATATTGTGAAGAAAATAATAAAGTCCATGAATGTTACTGCCTAGGTGGTTTTGTGGTCGAAAGCGTGACGGCTGAGCATGATGTCTTGGGTACGATTTCTAGGTCGGGCAAACTGTTATTGGGTTTAATCATCGGGAATTTCTAGGTCAAAATTGTTGCCTACTTGAAAGTTCTTTGACAACAACTGGCTTGCCTCCTATTACATGGGATTTAAAACATAACTGGTGAAATCATGAAATGTGGGTATGCTACATAAAGTACAGCTTTGCCTAATCCTTCTGGAATTACGGCGTGATGTTATGTTATGAATGTGGGTAGTAACCTCAAAGAATAAAAGCATAGGACTTTAAAAACCCCTGAAAACAACTCACCAAATTCAGAACAATATCCAGCGAACGAGCAAGTCTTTAAAAATCCAATATTCAGCATTGTGTGTAATCAAAAGTCAAGAATCGTATTGCAATGGTAAAGGACGTACTTATGCTTTTATTTGATATGGCAATAGCGCAATTGTTTCGCATTCCTAAGTTTGTTGAAATGAAAATATTACAATATTTGTTTCATAAGTTTTAAAATATGGTTTTGGCGGAGAAGACAGCTTATGTGGCTGAGTCGGCAAGATTTTTTGACGGGTGTAGCAGAGACGAGTCGGAATTACCTGAGTGTGGTTTAAGATGATAAGAAATTGACCTTTCCCTGCGTCAAAGATATCCGTAAGGATAGTAAAAAGTCCACAATAAACTTGACATCTACCGCCATTATTTGGTTGTTTAAATTAAGTAGGTACAAACGATACTTTATAAAGCACATGGATTACTAGTCTGAACATTTATAATTATATAAACTAGCGACCCGCGCAACTTCGGCTGCGTTACATTTTTGATTGATGCTCTGCTCCTATTGATTGCAGCGTGATGTTATATAGCCTATAGCCTTCCTCAATAAATGGGCTATCTAAAACTAAAAGAATTTTTCAATTCGAACCAGCAGTTCCTGAGATTAGCGCGTTCAACCAAACAAACCCTTCAGCTTTATGCTATATGCTAACCGGATGCAGCTGAATACCAGTATTTTACATGGAGCGACTGCCTATCTGATCTCCACAATCCAGTTCGTACTGGGGAATACGATACCCCTTGGTAAGACTGGTTGTAAGACTTTCGGGCCACTGACTACCTGTAACGACTGTCAAAGATGTACAATTGACAACCGGGAGCAACGGCTTAACGTTCTTTCCGAGGCACGGAGGAAACTCGGTATGCAATGTGTACTCGGTATATATGGCTAGTCTAACTTACATTAAAAAAAAAAACAGAAACTCAAAAGGTAAAATACAATATGAATCGGAAATTAACAATATAGGTATAAAAATATTAGATGCTTGTATTAGGATAATCCTGTATCACAGGCGGCAGGAGTTGCAACAATATGATATATGCAGGACAGTAGTTTTTTGTTTAATATTTAACATTACATAATGGCAAACTTATTTTAATTAACCTAAACTCTACTAACTTAGAACTAAAACACGTAATTGTTAAGTACAGGAAAGTGTTTGCGTCAGCAAAATTATTTGCTTATAAAGTAGGTTGCAAACACATTTTTGAGGTACTTTTGTTTATATTCGATATTTGCACCTAGCGACTAATATGCTTAGACATTATAATAAAACCATAACATTATATTGCGCTTGTAATCCCTAAAGGGTTAGGCAGAGGTGTGCCATAGTACACGCACATTTCGAAAGTTATGTTGAAGTCCCACGTAATAAGGGGCGAGCCATCAATTGTGCATAAATAACTATAATGTATGGTTGACAAAGCAAAGCCAAACTTTTTCTAAAACTCCTTTTTTTTTATTCCATTCCATTTCAATTTGGACTTTGGACAAATTTTGACTAAAAACTAAAACCAAAAAACTAAAAATGTGTTAAAAAACTTCGTTTGATACACGTGGGCATTTGTGGAAAATGTAATATTTCTAACATAATGTATAGAATACATGGATACGAACAACTAAATAAACAAAGAGCTAGAAACAATGTAGATAGCAGATTTTTATTAAATCCGTGATACAATTGTGCCAGGTCCTATGTTTACGCGAGTCGGGTATAAGCAGACGTTACTTTGAATTTGCATTACACAGAGATTGCGGTGCACTTGAACGGAATTGTTCAAGCTTCCTTTGTTGAGAATTCTAGTGCATTAAGTAAGTATTTTATGGCGTCGAAGATATTGAAATGTTACGTAAATGTTCAGGTGTATAGTGTTTTGGCTGCATTGGAAAAGTGGAGTTTGTATTTATATTTTTGTATGCGCCTGTTTCAGCACATCTAGAAATAAAAGAACAGCATACCAAAGCCCTCAACGACCACTCTAGAAAGCCATCGCATACAGCCGCTGTATGACCAGGTGTATGAATGTGAACATGGAGGCCAAAGGAGTATGTAAGGATCGTAGCAGGTAGTGTTCTGTGGTTTCTGCCTACCCCCATGGGCAAAAGGGAGAGAGTTTAAATATGACATACTTCAACTCTAACCTTTTGCCCTTATATTATTTATTTTTACATTCATACACGTATGAATGTAATCATAACTATTGATAGTTATGTTTCACTAGATAGAATTTTATTAAAAACCAAGAGAACAAGACATGAAGTAATACATAAAACAAGATTAATGAACTGGCAAATGCAATATAATCAATCTAGATATCTATTCAGATAAGTAATCTAAATTTGCGTCCACAACTCAATAATTACGTTCTGAATCATCCATCAATGTATTTTCAAAATTATTTACATAAACATTGATATTATAATTATGCGAAAGTCACTATATACCTTAGTATTTTTGAATTTTTTTAATGTTTACTCACCGATAACTTATTTGTGTGGTTTTAATTGTAACAAGTTGGTTATTTTAATAAATAAAAACTAGATCTGTATCTGTTAATCTTTTACAACTTAACGGTTGAAAGGATTTTGACATCCAGTCTTACCAAAGGGTATCTTGTTACCCAGATACTGCGTTGTAGAGGTCAGATAGGCAGTCGCTTCATGTAAAATACTGATACTCAACTGCATCCGGTTAGACCGGAAGCCGACCCCAACATAGTTTGGGAAAAGGCCAAGCAGATGATGGTTGAAAGGATTTTGACGAATGACCTGGGTGTCCTAACCCGGTACAACGTTCATAACGTTTAACGTGGTTCCGTGGGATAATTTAATCACACGAGCGAAACCATGGCATAAAGCAAGTATTACATAAACACAGCAGCGATTTATCTCCTATTAGCTGAAGTACGTTTGCATCCACTGCTTTTAATATTTTTTTTGCTTTATTCCTGTACTTGAATCGCTTTCTCGTTTACTCCGCGACACTTAGTTTTAAGTTCTATTTGTTTTTTTTTGTATTTTACTTTCAATTATTCTGGCATCGCATTCCGACTAAAAGCGTTTTTATCTGTATCTAGTTATACGGGGTTTTGGAATGATTGAAAACATATGGGGCAGTTTTTATTTTTATTTTCCATCTATTTGGTTTACTCGACACTAGGTAATTGATGATGACATGAGTATCATCACCTGCCTAGCCTTTTCACAGCTACTACTACTAAGCTATTTGAAAAACTGCTCGCCTCAGATAATATGCTATTGTATATTTCTTAGCTGGCTGCAACTGTCCTGCTGTTGGACAAGAGCCTCTTCAGAACTTTTCCAAGTATCCTTTTCGATTCGTTTTGGCGCTAGTCTAACTTCATCATCTGCCTAGCCTTTTCTTAACTATGTTGGGGTCGGCTTCCAGTTGAACCGGATCAGCTAAATACCAGTAGTTACCATGGAGTCCATGGGATGTCTGACCTGCACAGTCCAGTTAATACTGGGTAATACGATACCCCTTGGAAAGACTGGTTGTCAGACTTTCAGTCACTGGCCTGAAAGTCTGACAAAAATCTACAAATGACACCCGGTACCAAGGGCTTAACGTGCTTTCCGAGGCACGGAGGAAACTCGGTATGTAATGGAGCAAGTAATGCTAATATTACATAAACGCAACAGCAGTTTATCTCCTATTAGCATTCACTGCATTTCTTTTTGCTTTATTCCTCCACTGGAATTGCTTTCTCGCTTTCACTTAGTTTTAAGTTGTATTTGCTATTTTTATATTTTAGTTACATTTATTTCGGCATCGTTTTCCAACTAAAAGCGTTTTTAGCTGTATCTACTTGCACACGGGTTTTGGAATGAATGAAAACATGTAGGGCAGTATTTTATTTTCAATCTATCTGGTTTAGGTACTGCAATATCATCGATAGGAAATACACGATCGAATTGTATTGTACTGTAGGTATGTCGGGCTGCTATCTGCAACTCCTCCTCCACCCCTCGTCCAAGCGTGTATTTTGTTTAAGGTTAGGATAATTGATCATACAATCCTCCCCAACTCCTTAAGAAAATCCAACAATACTTTGATGTAGCTCGCATTAATGTTCCTTATTTAATAGATATTGTATTGTATTGTATCACGGGCTGATGTCCGCAAGTTGATGTTTAAAGCGCGTATTTTGCGTACGTATTATAATAGATATGCCAACGTTTTAAACTAAATATTATGATATTATTGTCTTGTGAAAATATCGCTGCATAAGTCTGATTTTTAGCAGACTTCCAAAAAGGATCAGTTTCAGCGTGTATACGATTTTTTTAAATGTACGTACAACGATTTCTCCGAGATTACTGGGCCGATTAACGTTATTGTTTTTTTTTTCATTTGGTGCAGGAAGCCCGCGCAATGGTCTCATATGATTTTTATTCACTTTGCTTGAGCAGTTTACGAGTTAGCTCCTTTGTCCTCCTTTTATCTCATTTTTTATGATATATCATAATCACTTTTAGTTACAGTGTAAAATTAAGTACATCAAGAATTTTTGTGGGATACTTATCTCAACTAAAAAGGTTAAAATCAAAAACTTTTTTTTTTTCATAAAAAACCCGACTTCCATAAAAACGTGAAATACTTTAATTTCGGAAGTCGGGGCCAAAAAAGTCAATAAAACATTTTTTTTCAGTTGCCAGTATCATATAACACAAACACTAGACTTGAGATAAAATGACGTAATTTTTGAAGTAACATTAATAAATGTTCAAAATCGTATCTATCGACAAGTACCATCTAGTAGCTGATTATCCCTAGTTATTTATAAAAATCAATTCAGGGCAATAAGCCGTTAGTGTCTGTACTCGTTTCGGGCACTACCCTGTGACCCTTCTCTTCAAAACTAGGGTCCCGGGATCATAAATCACAGAGTTTATTGACGTTGGGATCCATCTAGATAATTGTAGCCCGTCCCATATTATATTGGGTCTACATGCTGAAGAACGTAAGTATCAGCGTAGCAATTTTATGGCATATCATCACGCCTGTAATCAAGTAAGGGTCTGGCAGAGATAAACTTTATAGAACAGACACATTTCACAAGTTATGTTTAAGTCCCACGTAATAGGATCGAGCTTATTGCCTTCAACCGGGCATGCTTGCTATTGAGAATTTCCTGGTGAAATGATCCAATTACACTTCGACGAAAATTTTCATTTAAAACTCTCGACAAGCGTTTTATCTACCGCAATCAATTTGTCACCAAATCTTTAGAAAATTTCCGTCATACTATTTATTCAATCAAATGTTAACTAAGCCACGTTATGTTCTTTTATATCCTATTAAATAACTTTGAAACTTCGCCCTAACTTAATTTACTAGACCAAATATTTTTCTTAAACGAATTTTATATTTCCATTTGGGACCGAACAAAAATGTTACACATTTCCAAGTAATCTTGTTCTCAAACTAATTTAATACCAGACTACGGCTGGCAATTCGGCATTAAAATTCAATTTTACAAATACGGGCATTTGATTAGCTGTAAAATACGTTTATCAAGATACGGCTTGGGTCGGTGATTAATTTTAAAATACCTAATAGTTGGTAGCTTAATTATTTCATAATTAACACGGAGCCTAATTATCTATGATTTATTTGTATTGTCTTAACTTATTAACTACAAAATTATTACTTCTTATTTATTTATTTTTTTGATTTTTTTTCGTTTTGGCCAGCGCCAAAATGAAAATATTTTTTAAAAACAAAATAACCGACGAAAATAGTCACGTAACCGTGGCTTTGTCAATAGTTATATAATCAGTAAAAATGTGGTAAACCAGCAGGAAAAACACAAGCTCCTCATCATCACCGTCTGCCTAGAAATTTCCCAAATATATTGGGGTTGTCTTCCGGTCTAACCTGTTGCAACTGAATACTAGCATTTACATGGAGCGACTGCTTATTAAGCACCCTAGATCATTCAGTGTTATTCTTTGATTCTTGAATATCCACCAACATTTCAAGTACACGTGTCCGTAACAGCGCCAAAACAAATTCTTTCTTCAACTGAAACATAAGTCAGATTTCGAGGACAAACAAAAGGGACGATCGGGCATCGGCCAGTGGCGATAATCTGGCTCCCAAGCTCCCAGCTTAGCCCCTGTCGAATCGGACTGTACATCTCGAAAATAATTGGGAAATAAGGCGAAAAAACGACTAACTTGAAAAAGTACGGAAGCAGTCTAGTTATGAATAACGGGAGAAATGAAAATATTGTATTTCCAATGTTACGTTTGGCATTTAGAAAGAACTCATTGTAACACAAATATTCATGTGACCAATATGCGAATAGTGTTGTCATTTTAATATGACACATCATGATAATTATGTGGATTTAGAGTACCTATAATCTATGCAAATAAATTTTGTTTTACTTTAATGAGAATGTATTTTCTTTTCAAAAACGGAATCATGGCCATAATAGTCCCTTTTTAGGCTAGTGTGCAAAGTTCTAGACTGGTCCGGAGCCTGAAACCTTGTTGTACTGTAACAAATATTTGTGACAAATAGTAACAAAAATAGTAATTAGGAGGTTCCTCTCTCAAGAGCCCTGACCACCGGTAGCTCGGACCCTGTTCCCGGTGCTGGTGGGCTACTATTTTATATATTTTTAAATGTTTTTATACTAATTTTGTATAGGAATATTTAAAAATGTAAAAATTAGTCAGAAAAATAAATAAAGGAAATAATACTAGTAATCATAATTATAGATAGTCGTTTCAGCCAATGGCTTAATTGTCAAGAGCCGCGGCCAATACCTGAGGAGGCTCTCGTTAGGCAGCTGGATCAAGAGCTTGATTCAGAAAGCGGTTCTCCTGGACACGGCTCGTATTGTTAGGAGGTTCCTCTCTCTGGTGCCCTGACCGCCGGTAGCTTGGACCCTGTTCCCGATACCGGTGGGCTACTATTTTTTATATTTATAAATTTTTTTTTTTGTATTTTTTATTAAGAAATATTTAAAAATGTAAGCAATGTGTAAAGGAAATAAATAAAGGAAATAATAGTAATCAAATCCCCATGCCAAAAACAAAGCAAATACTGCCCAAGATTGTATGAATATATGTACAGCTAAATACAATGTTAGCGAGTGTACTGTCTCCCACAGCTTGTATTTGTATAGCTCTGTGCCAATCTGAGGTCCAACTAGGTCCAATTTGCTTTGTAGACAAACATGAGGCTTTCATCAGGGCTGAATCTTGATGCCCCAGTATGCTTATAGTGTTAATACGAGAGGCTAGAACTTGCCTACTCGTATAAATACTCTTCCAAATGTGAAATAAAACATTATTTATCCCTCCCACTAAAAAGTTACTTACGAAAGTGAGTAAGGGGCGTATAGCAGCTTTATTACCTTTGAAAGAAATGTGGTCATTTTGGTTGGAGAGCATTTAGATATATTTTTTTTAACCGTAGAATGTAATATTAACATTAACTATTATATATGTTACATTAAAATAACTAAAATAAACTAACTACAAACTATAAAAGGGCACCAAAAAACTCCTCCTCAACGCTGTCAGCCGGTAATGTGCCCAAGAGACTGGCGGCGTTGCCACGTAGTATGGCAACACTTAGCCTCTGGCCAAGGTAAAAGCCAGCCCTTGGGTCACGGGAAACGTCAACTAGGCGTTCTTTCTTTATCGTGTGGTTAGTGCCTAACCTGGTGTCAGAGTTTTTATGCCGCCCGTGGGCCTCTGACTTGGCTTTACATACCGTCGAGAAATATCTCTCAGGTATGCTGGTTCCTCACGATGTTTTCCTTCACCAAAGCAAGTGATAATTATTCAAAACGCACATGATTCCGAAAAATCGGAGGTGCGTGTCCTGGGTTCGAACTCGAGAACTATGACTTTGCAGTCCAACGGTCACACCACTAGGCTATCACTGCTTAACTAGGCGTTTGAAAATTTCTCTAAAAAGGCTGTAAGCACTCGGACCCAAACGGCTTGAAAATATAGTTTTCACAAAGGCAGCCGCAGTGGTAGCGCCAGCACAGCACGATGAGCTTGGAAGATGTGATGGCGCAAGAGTATCGACACAAGTGGCGTCCAACACTAAAGGCCTACCCATCTTCCAAGGAAACAAAGACATGCCGTCTGGTCTTTTGCCATCGTCGCGTGCCAAGCCATTGGGCTCTAAGATAGCTGGAACGCCGACTGTAACAAGAGCTCGTCGTTTATTTTCGCGTGCCACCCAAAACGACCCGCACTTCGGCTGCATGACAGGCCGTGGTGTCCGAGGCTGTTGACAGCTTCACCACAGTGACAGCGATGAGGAGAGCAGCAGGCGGCTCCAAGACGTAAAGAAGCAGCGAGGCGGAAGGTCGTGTCGTCGAACAAAGTGCCTATGGCGACGGCAGTGCGTGAAGCCAAAGACCCGACTCCCACTCACCCACAGCCAGCAGGCGCGCACGATTAGCAGTAGTAGCAAACGTGTTGAGTAAATTGAGCTGAACTACGCTGCAGAGCGGCTCGTCCCACCGTCTCTGGGAAAATGAATTATCGGGTTCTTCAGTATTCGGCCAAGCGAGTTTCCAAGCATCGATAGCCTCGGAGAAACACGGCACATCAAAATTAATCAGTGTGGAAGCCGGGATATTCCTGATTAATTTCTCAGTGCCGTGAACCGAGGATATGAAAGCCGGTAAATTAATACTAATAAATTTATTATTAGAATAAATATATTTATTTTCAAGTCCAATCTCACATTGGCTTTCAAACTTTAAAATTCATGCTTTGGGGTTAAAACGCAGTCAGGGATTTGCAAATAAAACAAGCGAAGTTAGTTGACGAATGTAGTTAAAACGGCGGGCACGTGTGTGTGAGTCAGTAGCCACGACACGGCCGCTACGAGCGTAACCTAAACGAATCAATTCGGTTTCATCGTTTGCACGTCCCAATTATTCATAACTATTCATACCGAAGCGAGCAAAGTGGGCACTTTGCGTCGTTTCGTCCTTCCTCACTCCGGTCTAGCCGGAATTTAGAACAGTCGCAACAGCTTTAGGTATTTGAATAATGCCGTTTCACAAGTATTATTTTTTGCTGGGTAAATGTAAGCTAGAAATCTTTTTACTTCACTGACAACTAGGTTTTGGTGAAATATTGAAAGGCTAATGAAGAATAGATGTATGTGTATGTTATTTGCTTCTCTACGATTCTAATTTTAATATTAAAATTAAATAACTTTAGAGATCTACCCCTTTAGAAAAAAAAACTGGTAAAAAGTGACGTCATGTTTCTTGGCAACTTATTGTTTCTATGTCTTTCATAAATCATTCATTTCAATGAAGTTTTATCATTTTATCTGGGTCTTGGTTTTATCATTGACATTGCCAATAAAATAACAAATTTGACTAATTACAAAAAAAAACAACGGTAATTTTCTTATACAATTCCCATCATCTCATTTTTTTGTACTACCAGATTAGTGATTAAATAACTTGTCCTTTACATATAGAAGAGTAGCTGTCGATCGGTTTAAGTAAAGCCAATTTGCTCGCAACTTTGGAAATATTATCCGGGCACCACACGGGTACACATCAAGTAGTTTGGGACGAAAATAGACTTTGCTTGTTAGTGCTGTTTTTGTAGCTGTATACTTGTTTAAGGAGCTTAAATATTTATTTTGTTTTGTACATAATCATGTTAAACTAGCGACCCATTCCTACTCGCACGGTTTTTATGACTTGAAAAAACATTGAGTTGTCTTGATTTAAGTAAGATTCATATTAAATGTATTTATTATACCTACACATAAATGTTCACGTATTAATTATCAAAATAATATTAAAAATAGGATAAAAATCCATTCCGTAATTTAAAGAACAATTTGAACAAACTGATAGACAAGTAAAACGACTCGGATTTATAAAATTGTATATATACAGTTTTATGTGATCTAAAAAAATCCCAAAGAGTTAAGTATCAAAATGACATCCCAAAATTAAATGAACGATACCTTCAACTGTTCTAAAGTAACAGATGTTTTAGCTGTAAATGTATTGACTAAAACGAAAGGTTATTTGGCTTAAGTTTAACTAACCACCAAATCTAGTACCTAAAATTTAACGGCAAAAAATCACTTTATATTGCCAAAAATAGTAAGTGATCACCAAAAATTAAATATAAATTTTAGCGTGAAATTAGAACCAAAAATGTTACAACTTGTGGTCCTAATTAAAACAATCAACTCCAAATTATGATTGTCTAATCTTAAAATAGTTAAATTAAAAAAAAAAAATATTTTGTATTAAAATATGAAATGACATTTTAAAATATGTAAAATCTACTTATCGTATAAAAGTAAATTTTTCCAGATAAATCATTACATACCTAAAAATACTAAATAAACCCCTAAAGTTTGAGACTATGATATTGTAAAATCATTACTAAGTCTGAGCTGTATATGACTCTAATGATAAACTACTACTAACTAAATAGCTATTTTCTATTTCACGTTTATTTAATAAAGTTAAGAAATAAACAACTCATATAATTAAGATTATTTTCGTTTAGTCTACATTTGACAGATTCTACTTTTCACATAATAGTCTACATATGACAGCTTCTACATATGATTAGGCACAACCTGCGCAACCAGGTCGACGGAGCCCCGCGAATCGCGGGGCTCCTATTACTGGATGGTTAGCAAAAAAATAAACACTAAAGGGATGGCGGGGTCTTTCAAAGACCCCGCCATCCCTTTAGTGTCCCGCCATCTCCTTCTAACCTAACCTGTCCGAGTCGGGGTGCCTCAAGTCGCGAGCTCGCTTCGCTCGTTCTTGTATCCTATGTGTATTTAGTTCCGTGTATTTAGGTAGAAATAGCGCAATAATTTTCTCATTAAAATTTGTTGATCATTAACTGAATTTGGTTGCATAGTACAATTTAAAGTGCAATCATGACTAAAATAGCTAGAACCATTGTTATTTTAGGTTTCCATTTTTTGGTTTAGGTTTTTTTTTGCTGATTGGATATTATTATAGTAGTATTGTGATAGAGGTTATGGTCACAAAGTTATTTTTGGTGGACATTATATTTATCCCCTAAATATTTCAATATAAATAATTGTTTTCCTGTTTTTCAGATAACTTCATTAAGAATGTCAAAGCCCCTTGGTGCCGATAACTAAGACTCCACTGAAGAAACAATTAGAGGAAGCAATGTTTGAAGTGAACTCGTTTCGACGACCATTCTGCCGGCTTTCTTTGATTATGTTTATCAATTTCGTCGGTTTGTTTCTATAAGAAATACGTTTATAAATACTTTTCCCCGAAAATTGAAATTCTAAGTAAAATTCGTCGTACCTAGGTGAAAACGTCGTCAGATTTCTGTTTTATGTTATTACTGACACATAAAATGTCGTTGCTGCTAAGGAAACACGTAAACGGAAATACGTGATGTGTGAGATGACTCTTGTCAGTTAGGTATCGCTTTTCTATTAAAAAGGTGCAGGCAGGCTTAACACACTCTCCGCGCCCCTAAAACCGCGGCTGTAGTTATCACGCTACAGCCAGATGCGGAAAAGAGGGGCGTGTCGTACCGCGACCTGCTGGCGAAAGCCAAGGAGACGGTGAACCTCGGTGAGCTCGGGATCACCGGGGGCCTCCGGCTGAAAGTCACCGCGACAGGGGCTCGCATGCTGGAGATCCCCGGTGAGACCAGCGGCTCGTCCGCAGACGCTCTGGCAGAAAAGCTCAGAGCGTCCCTAAACGCGGACGAGGCCCGAGTCTCCAGGCCTGTCAGATGCGCAGACCTGCGCATCTTGGGTCTGGACGACTCGGTGACCGAGGAGGAGGTGGTGGCCGCCGTCGCCAGGTCCGGAGGGTGCCCTGCTGAGCAGGTCAGGGCAGGCGCCATACGTTCGGACCTGTCGGGCATGCGTACCGTTACGGTAAGCTGTCCCGTGACGGCGGCTAAAGCTATCGTGGAGGGCCGAAGGCTACTGGTGGGCTGGGTTTCAGCGCAGGTAAAGCTGCTGGAACCCAGACCTCTGAGGTGCTATCGCTGCCACGTGGGGCACCACGTGTCAGTAAGGTGCGCCTCGGAGGTGGACCGCAGTGGCCTCTGCTTCCGATGCAGTCAGCCCGGTCACACATCGGCGGCTTGCTTTGCCACGCCGCACTGTGCTGCATGTGCGGCTGCTGGCAAGCCGGCCGATCACCGGGCTGGGAGCAAGGCCTGCGCTCCACCCACAAGAGGTAAGAGCAGGCCCTCCGCCGCCTCCGCCACCGTCTCCGCCGCCGCTGCCGCGGCTGCCCCCTCTGCCGCTGTCGCCACCACTGCCGCCGCCGCGACAATTGCGCCCTCGCAGGGGGCCCGGGAGGAGGAGGGTATGGAGTGCCAATAACGGCCCCATTACGCCTCCTCCAGGCGAACATCAACCACTGCGCCTGCGCCCAGAATCTGCTGCTTCAGAGCATGGCGCAGTGGTTGATTAACATCGCCGTGGTCGCTGAGCCGTACTTCGTCCTGCCCAGGGAAGACTGGGTGGCGGACCTAAGCGGCTCAGTGGCCTTAGTTTCGTCGGCCGCCGCCGGTACCCCGACCCTTGAAAGTGTCAGGAAGGGTCAGGGGTGCGTAGCGGCACGGTTCGGGGAGATCGTAGTTGTGGGTGTCTACTTCTCCCCGAACCGAACTCTCGCCGAGTTCCACAACTCCCTTGCGGAGTTGAGTGTCGTCGTCGGAAGCCATTCCCTCCCCGTGCTTGTCCTCGGGGACTTCAATGCCAAGAATATGGCTTGGGGTTCTCGTTGCACAGACGTGCGGGGAAGGATGGTGGAGGACTGGGCTCTGGAAACAGGCCTGGTCGTCCTGAATCGGGGTACTGTACCCACGTGTGTGCGGATGCGGGGCGAGTCGGTGGTGGACATTTCGTTCGCTAGCCCCGCTCTGTCGCCGCGTGTCGTGGACTGGCGTGTCATGGAGGGGGTGGAGACCTATTCCGACCACCGGTATATCCGGTTTGACGTCTCCGCCCAGTCCTCGAGCGCGCCGGTCTTACAGGCCCCGAGTGGTCCGCGTTGGGCGCTGAAGCAGCTGGACCGGGAGCTCCTCCTGGAAGCCTCGATCGTGCAGGCCTGGGTGACATCACCGGACAGGCCTGCCGACGTTGATAATGAGGCAGGGTGGTTCCAGGAGGCCATGTCCGACATATGTGACGTGGCAATGCCCCGAGTTCGGCCAGGACGCGCCCGGCGTCAGGTGTACTGGTGGTCGCGCGAGCTGACAACTCTGCGCGAGGCGTGCGTCGCTGCGCGACACCCGTACGCCAGGCATCGCAGGCTCCGCATTCGCCCGCCGAATGCGGAAGCCATTGAGGCGGAGCTGTATGAGGGCTACAGAGCGGCGAAGACCGCCCTCCACGAGGCTGTCCTGCGGGCCAGAGATCGGGCCCGCGAGGAGATGCTGGGGACTCTTGACGGGGATCCGTGGGGGCGCCCTTACAAGATGGTGCGGGATAAACTCCGCACCTGGGCCCCCCCACTGACGCAGAGTCTCCGGCCTCAGCTCGTGGAGGACGTGGTGAGCGCTCTGTTTCCCTCGCGAGGGGAACATCCCCCCCCGCCTATGGCTCCGCCACCTGCGGTGCCGGAAGCGGACCACGACGACGACGACGTCCCGGAAGTGGCTGGGGTAGACCTGAGAGTGGCGGTAGGACGGCTCAAGGCCAAAAATACCGCCCCGGGACCCGACGGCTTGCCTGGCAAAGCCTGGGTCCTGGCCTTTGAGGCTCTCGGGCCCCGACTGGAGGGGCTCCTAAGCGCATGCTTGGAGAGAGGCCAGTTCCCGCTTCGTTGGAAGACGGGGAAGCTGGTCCTCATTCGGAAGCCGGGGCGCCCTGCGGACTCTCCGTCCGCATACCGGCCCGTTGTGTTGCTCGACGAGGTGGGCAAACTCTTTGAAAGAGTCATTGCAAACCGCCTCGCCGAGCACCTTGCGGGGATGGGTCCGGATCTTGCGGAACACCAGTTTGGTTTCCGCAAGGGGCGCTCCACGGTGGACGCCATCATGCGCGTAAGAGCCCTCACGACGGGGGATGCGGTGTCCCGGGGTGGGGTTGTCTTGGCGGTGTCTCTCGACATCGCCAACGCCTTCAACTCCATGCCCTGGAGCTGCATTGGGGAGGCACTCCGGTATCACCGGGTGCCGACCTACCTTCGTCGTGTGGTCGGGGATTACCTGACGGACAGAGCCGTCATCTACCCCGGTCGCTCCGGAGAGTGGAACCGGCGAGAGATGTCGTGCGGTGTCCCACAGGGATCGGTTCTAGGACCGCCCTTGTGGAACATCGGCTACGACTGGGTGCTGCGCGCCGACCTCCCTAGTGGCGTCAGCGTAGTGTGCTACGCTGACGACACGCTGGTGCTGGCACAGGGGAGGTCGCACGAGGCGGCGGCCGACTTGATGACACGCGGGGTTGCGATAGTCGTTGAGAGGATCCGGCAACTGGGTCTCGAGGTGGCATTGCACAAGTCCGAGGCCATGTGCTTTCATGGGCCTCGGAATGCGCCACCGTCGGGATCCTCACTGACGGTAGGAGGGGTTTCCATCGGCGTCGGGTCGACGTTGAAGTACCTGGGACTTGTCCTCGACAGCCGGTGGAACTTCGTGGAGCACTTCCGACGTTTGGCCCCTAAACTGGAACGGACTGGGGCTGCCTTCAGGCGGCTCCTGCCCAATCTGGGGGGGCCGAACGCCTCCTGCCGGAGGCTCTATGCGGGGGTCGTGCGGTCCATGGCCCTTTACGGTGCCCCGGTGTGGGCGCGTTCCTTGAGGCGGCGAGCCGCCCATTATCTGAACGCGCCCCAAAAGGTGATAGCCGTAAGGATGGTCCGTGGGTTCCGCACGATCTCGGGCGAGGCTGCGAGCCTCCTAGCCGGATTGCCACCATGGGATCTGGAGGCGATAGTCCTCGCGCGCCTACATGAATGGCGCGCGGAGGTTCTTCGCCGGGGGGTTACTCCGCTGCCGCGGCTAATTGCCGCTCAGCGGACAAACCTCCGAGCCGATCTCATGGTGACATGGAGAGAGCGACTGTCGCAACCCCGTGCAGGGCACGCCACGATAGTGGCGATAAGTCCCCTCTTTGAGGAGTGGCTTGAGAGGCGCCACGGCGTCCTCACCTTCCGCCTGACGCAGGTCCTCACCGGACACGGTTGTTTCGGGAGGTTCCTGCACCGAATCAGGCGGGAGGAGACGCCCGGGTGTTTCCACTGCGAGGATCGACCGGAGGACACGGTGGAGCATACGGTGGAGGTCTGCCCCGCTTGGGCGGAGCACCGCCGTGTCCTCCTAGCGGCGATCGGCGGCGGCGACCTCTCGCGTCCGGCCCTGGTTCGAGCCATGGTCCGGAGCGAGACGGAATGGGAAGCCGTCACCTCCTTTTGCGAAGCAGTCATGCTAGCAAAGGAGGAGGCGGAACGTGAGAGAGAGCGTTCCTCCTCACGTCCCAGCCGCCGCGGGAGACGCACCGGGCGTCGGGGGCCACGTGGTGGCCCCCGGCCACCGTAGACGCGGGCCTGTGGACGGTGAGCTAAGGGCTAGCTCGCCGTCCCTCCGTCTTAGGACGACAGGCCGTGTCGACGGCGCGTTCGTGTTCCACGCGCGCCTCAAAGAGATGTCAGCATAGGGAAGGGGCCCGCAAGGGCCGATGCCTGCCGGGTGCTGCGGGTTGTTCGAAAGAGATACCGCGGCCCCGGAACACAAAGGGCGATGAAGGAACATGGATGGGTTTTAGTCAGTAAAAGTCTGACACTCCCTCCCGCTCAGCCCAGAGCGGGAGAAGTCATTTGATGATTTCCCATCCGAAAAAAAAAAAAAAAAAAAAAAAAAAAAAAAAAAGGCTTAACACACTAAATCTAACAATTTAAATCTTTGCATTTCTCAAAACACACAAATTCACATAAAATATTTTCGTTAATATTTTGTATGTATGCCTGTAGTTTAAGTTTTGTGTATGCCTTTTCCCAGGACAATATAGGTTAAGGAAAAAAATGTGCTTGTACTAAAACAGAAAAGAACGTGTATTATTAAGTACACCACTGCATAAGCCTTGATCATAGGCGTGTTGTTATGTAATTTGTATGTTTTGACAAGTTGTTTAATGCCTTAGTATCAAATATCAACAATGGTAGAGGCTTACCAAAACAATGGCGATGATTCAGCACAATTTGGCGCGATGATTGATGACTACACAGACAAATTGAGCGCTAACACGTCGTTCAACAGTAATATCATAGGCACTGAAGTTCCCAACTACATACATACGTACATACATCTTTACCAAATTTTCACACAATTATGTCAAAATTTTCTTACTACGTTTATTTAATTATATCTTACTTTTATTATAAATTCGATAGTTTGTTGCGTATTTAAAACATATATATTTTATAAAGCTGGATTAATACATAAAATACCTTTTATCCCGGCACTGAAGTTTCCGTGAGCTAATTTTCGACTTTCACGCGAGCGAAACCGCGGATATAAGCTATTACGAAATTAATGATTTATGTTTTATTTGCTTCAGAAAAAAATGATGCTGTTGCTAATGAGAAAAACGCTGTCATAAAAAAAGATTATTGTAGTGATCGTGATAAGTGACTTAGCAATAAATCAGATTAGATTGGTACTTTGCATTCCCTTCAAGGCTAAAACGTTTATATAGATTTAAACTTTTTTCGGAGCATTTAAACTTTCATCATCGGAATAATAATGGCGGTCATCTCATTGGTATGTTAGGGTGTGAACCTTGTGGGTACTTCGAAAAGAAGCCACAGATGGTTGATCTTCATGCGGATTTTGGGCACAAGCATTAAATAGGATGCAACCTATTATTAAACCTTTGAGGTTTTGTCGATATCTCAAAAATGCATGTCTTCTTATTTTTTGGAACCTATAAGCTTTTTATCACAAGGCTTTAGCTCTGACCATATCAACCAACTTTAAAACGTTTTTCAATCTTTCTTAAATCTGTACCAAGTATTCCGTATCATGCAAATAAAACTTCCAAACATGGTCCATAATTTAAAATATATCGTTCCAGTGCATCGCAACGGCTTTCAGCCATAAATACTCCATCGGCGTCAACGCCGGAACACTGGCATCGAATTCAGCGATTTCCGTATAAAGTTACATGTTTTTCTGTTTGCTCTACTGGATTTGTGTGTAGCAATTTAATTCTCTTTTTGTTATTGATGAAGTTTCGTCTAAACCGAAAAATGATTCGCACAACTTTTTCGCTTTCGAGTTAAACAGTTTTGGAAAAATCGTTAAAATTTGATGTGAAACGCTAATCTGACATTCTGTCAGAGATATAGCACAGGTTGTTTCTTGTGACTCTTGAATGACATGTTTAGGAGACAAATGTTTTCCAACCGTGAAACCACAAGATTAGTTCCGACTGAACTGACTAGAACGTATCAAAAAAACCATGAATGTGACAGGTTATGTTCAAACTAATAACAATTTATTATTCATATTTTGGCACACACATGATTTTAACTTTCTGTTAATACATAGGTATTTTACATGAATAGACAAACTTATTTGTCGATGACAAAATATTAATCATAAATTGTTATAACTTCGAACATAACCTATCACAAGCATGACTATACTATATATAGGACATATAATTTATATGTAAGTCCCGTTGCAAGTCCTTGTACTAATACGAAACGCTTCAAAAGTGATATTCACTTATCTGGGCTCTAAACTTTAGTGTCAGGAATCAAAATGCAACAGAGCTACCCAAAACAAACTCCAATAAACAGAAAACTGTACGAACCAAATCATCGTAGTTGTGAAATTTAGTTTCATACTCAGACTTCCTTACACTATCAAGACACGACTCGGCTTCTTCAAGTTTGCGTTCACTAACTTTCTTGGTTTGCTCGGCACACATATATATGTATAGTCGCATACTGTTCTTCAATCAGGTACTAACCCAACTATCACACGGGACGATCGAACGGAAAGTTAAACCGGCATTCCGACAAGACGAATGATAAAAAGGGATGTCCTAAAACAAAGAAAATGGTTCCATCGGACTGCTATAAAATCAAACGACACGGTTTTAAGGAACGATGTTCTTTTGGCCGCAAAGTACCGAATTTTATTGTACGCACTTTCAGTTTATCTCGATGCTGTTGTAAAATTGAACGTCGATGTCGTTCATAGAAGATATTTTTAGAAAATGTGAACCAAGGAAAGTTTTTATTTCCGTTAAAAAGTATAATTATAATTTTTGCACTACGTATGGGTAGTAAAATGGTTCCATGAAGCTCGTACTTTGTAGTAAAAACATCTGATTATGGTTTCCTATAATCAGATTTTTTGATTATGATGTCAAAGATGGAAATGAAAACACTATGATGCTATAAGTTAATTATGTATAAAATGTTTAAAGGTAAGATTCCGAAGGCGAGAGCAGACCACAGCGACACTTCGTGTTCCTAGAATACAATAGAATATTAATTTATTGATGTTGTAGGTGGATCGCAAATAAATAAAGGTGGCAATAACTAAAAAATAATATCTCTACAACATCGAAAGAATAATGCTAGGTACGAATTATATAAAAACGCTTACATAATGTCAACAGTGCCGCCTGCTGTTGCGGTCAAGCGATGACAGCATGCGATAAACCTGTAGTGCTGTCACTAACAGAGCGGCATAATGTTTTTTTTTTGTTAGTTAAAACTTAAGAAGAGAAGTACCGCTTTTGTAGATGTGACCTCAAGTTTGTATTCAAAACCGCAACGGCACTATTTTTGTCTGCAGTCTGCCGTCAACTTCGAAATTGTACCTTTACGGTACCCACCGGCAGCTAAGTGCTTGATAATTCTTTTACAGAAAAATATTTCATGCAAGTACATAACGTCAAAAACGCCTATCAGGGAAACATGAAAAGCCATGATTGATGGTAAATTGAACTGATTTGCAAAAAATCTTTTCGCTTGTGAAAAGCCATTTTATCACATTGGGTCTCCCTAATGGAATATTTGTTGGAGGTGAAAAAAAAATCTAAGCAATTTTTTATAACTTTGACAATACACATCCGCTTGTTTCTGTTTCAAGTTTTTGACAATCATGATTCGTGTTTTGCAAGTCTCAAAGCTGGAATATTCAAAAACTTCGTCTTTGTCTCAAAAGTTTTTTATGACTAGAAAACTTATTTGGGATGCCCGTCTGGCGGTGAATGGGTGGTGAAATATACACCCGGTCGCAATGAAATGAGTAAAAAGAGAAAGAGTTGCAAAGCAGTAGTGCCTGTATAAAACGAGCTATTTCATTTCTTTTCAAGATATTCTTAAAAGACGACATTATTGGCTGGATACGGAATTATTACGATACAAGCTTGGCATGAACTGTCTACGAAAGGATTTCCTTCGATATTACGCACAAGTCATAAATGAATTTCTGGTGTTATGAATTAATTAATGAATAGATTGAGATTAATGAGATTAAGACAAGCTACGCCCAAAGACGTGTTGCAAGATCCATACTAATTAAAAATGTGAAAGTTCTAGTGTCTGTTGTCTGTCTGTCTTTCACTGTTTTACTTCTTAACGGATAAACGGATTTCTTTGAGTACACCATAGGACTTCTTCACTGGGTAGTACGTTCCCGTAGGATAATTTTTGACCTCCGCATGGGGGAAGCCGCGAGCAAAAACTAGTAATCTATAAATCTCTGTGAATTCCTGAAAAGGAAGTAGATTTTCATGTATAGAAATTCTTACAAAATGAAAACGAGATTCATCCTACCCCTGATATATATTTATTTATATTTATTTTTTATTTATTTTATATATATTTTCTAAGTTACGTGTCAACGAGACCCATGGGAGGCAACTGCTTAATATTTGTGAAGCCAACGACACAACAAAGGTGATACTTACTTATGTAAGTGTCTGAAATTGTTTTTCGGCTCATACACACCACCAGGGAAATAAAGACTACATGACATAATTATACACGACAATTTTTCTGCAAACTTTACAAGGGGCATAAAGTAGGTACGTTTTAATACAAGCCCTTATACTTTGGGGACTTGGCAGCGGTGCTTGGCAAGCAAGTAGCAATAAACCGGTCGGAAACAAACCGCGTAATGTTGGGTACATTAATTTTGCTGGTATTTTGCTCCAGTTTGACGCAGCCGACGGAGGCTCGGCAAATGAGATGCAAATTAATCGGACTGCGCTCGCGTTCTTAGTCATGTCATTTTCTGCAGTGATGTCGTCTTAGTTTTGTAAATTGCTGTTGGATGTTGTTAAGTTATTGTTCTGCGACTCTGTAATTTAATTTGATAAGTTGAAATGTCTTGCGAGGAGTTGGGAGATAACTTAAATAGTAGTAGTGGAAGACGAGTTTGCCAAAGATGATTCAAATAGTTTATACTATTTTGTGTTTTCTACCTACGAAGCCATAGTATGTTTGAACGGAACTATTACAGTTTTCTTACGCATAGGTTTAATTTCATCAATCTCCTGCCCTTATCCTTGCGGCGCAGCGTGTCTTCTTCTATACTTCTCTATTACTCGTTGTTAGTTATTTGCCGCTGGCTAAATGTGTGACTTGTGAACACTGCGATAGTTATTTCAGTATTTTTTTGAGATATCATATTTTCACATTTGATAACTATGTAGATACCTGCATATATACCTATATAGAGGGTAGACATACGTCTACCCTCTTACATACATGTTTCAGTTGAAATCGAATTTGGTATTTATTTAGAGTTATTTGAATATAAATTTTTATTTAGAATACTCAATGTGATAAGAAAAGTCTCACAAAATTAAGATTTTGGAGAACTGTCAGAAATTATTCGAAGCATACTAAATCAGTCTCAAGAAGTTGGAAGGTTCACGCCTACAAACGAAACAGTTTGTGAACTTTTCATAAATAAGATGAACTTAGAACTCAAGGTGAGATCGTGATGCGAATATTAAAGGATATTTCGAAAAGTTCCAAAATTTTTGTAGAAATTTTATTTGCAATCACTCGTCAAGCATTAGTTAACCTTGAAGATCGACCCATATGTATATTATTCTTTAGCCACAGCCCTCTATAGCTAAACAGATTAAAAATAAAATATTTCGTGGAATGTACACTTTAGCATGTGAGTTACACATAATAAATAAGCTAAAAGTTTGTATTTTGGATGAAGCATTTTACAAAACCTACCTAACGATATCATAATTTCTTCTTCTTTAACATCAATAACATTTTCTATCTTAATTTCAGCTGCAGTTTCAACATGTGCAGCATTAATTAGTAACATTATACAATTGGTATTCAAGCGACGTCCTCGCCACATATACACGATACGGGAAAAACTATTTTCTTTACTAATTGCTTTTACGCTGACTGGAGTCTCGACACTACTCTCGAGGAATACCGATCAAAAGGAAAATAGTTCATGATTGGTAAAAGTTCGGATAATTATTTGTTCATGAACGGGAGCTGTCAGTAGGGACTGGTTATCTCGCAGTTGCCATGGATTATTGTATTTTTGAATTGTTGATTTAATCTTTTTATTCTGGACGCTCTTACTCGCACGTTTTCTATGGGCAACTACAGTACTTTCACAAGTTATTATGCCCTGTGACTGGGACTGTAGCTTAGTTTTTTTTCGTGTTTTTACATTCAAAAATGCCTGTAATGGTCTAATTGACATAATTGCTTTGAGTTCACTTCATAAAATGTTGTTTTTTGACTGAGAGTTTTAGTGTTCTAATAATCTCTTTGGAAAACTAGTCTTCTTGTTTTGCGAGTCACCGGCACGACAGTATTTTATACTTTGTTTTTTCTCTTCGCCACTTCCAAAGCGTTATCGGTGGCAGCGCAGAGGTCACTGTGGTTGCATGTTTAAGGGGTTCAGATAGGGCAGGATAGCATAGTTAAAATCTCATGGGAAATCAGTAGTAGCATTAATTTGGATAAGATGAACAGGAAGCATGATTTTTGCGTCTGAGAGCAACTAATGATCATCTTCTTTTACTTTTCCGACGAAGTTTCTTGTTTAACATAACTTTCCCACTACCTATACATGCCTTTTCTATGTGAGAGGGAGTGGTCATGATCCATTAGGCGGGCCTAGTGCAGGATGGTCGATGAAAAAATGCATATACCTTTTGGTTCTAAGACTATGGCCACGAAAGCATCTAAAGTCAGTAATGTCCAGCGATATTTAATACCAATGCCAGAGGTTTTAAAACTCAGTAACACGAAAAAAAAATCTGACGATAAAAAATCTTTATTCTTGTCTGATTAATAATATTATAAAAGGTTCTTTGAAACCTGTAGCCTGGGGATAAGTTCTTGTTTATGAAAAATTAGGTAATGTCTGACATTGGAGAGCGCCCAAACACTCCGAAATATTTTATTCCGAATTTCGATTTGCAAAAGTCCGAATTTCATAATTCTAACAATTATAATGTCTGTTATTAAAATACACGAAATTTATTTTACCGAAAATCGTGAATGCGATTTGCTTGTTTTCCGATTTTCATACATTCGAAGAATCAAATGCTCGATGGGTTCTCGGTCTGAAAAACGACAATCCGATATTCAATACTTCGAATAAACTGCTAAAATTAGAATTCTGATTCAATAATTAGTATAACAATCAGTTAAGTTAGGGTTAGTTAAGTTAGTCAGTATATTCAAAATCCATAAGTAACGTTTCATGTAATTTAATAATGTCTACTTTGTTATTAATCTTTGGGATAATATTATTTGATCCTCTAAAATCTAATTGATATATTGTAAATTTACATATAGTTTAATCTTTATATTAGTTATTGCATCTATGTTAGCTGTTGATCTACAGATAAATTATAAATGAACTGCATTCAAGGTAACATGATAATTATGTTTAAACATGCTCGATTAATGTTTGCCATGCAAAAATTATATTTGATTCTCTTTTTTAGTTATTGGTATTTTTTGATAATGAATGTAATAATAAATCTTTAGATTTTGATCTCCTAATAATTACATTTAACTTATAGGCAGATAGATAACAAGAAGCAAGAGCGAGCGAAGCGAGCTCTGGACTTGGGGCACCCCGACTCGGACCAGTTAGGTTTGAAGGGGATGGCGGGGTCTTAGTTCGCTCATTTCGCTCGCTCACTAGACCTCGCCATCCCCTTCGTGTTAGGTTACTTTAAACCCTGCAGGCAGGAATAAGAGCCCCGAGCAGCGGAGCTGTTGACAATGCATTATTTAAAAAAAAAGTATCCTTTATTATATTTAATAATCATTTCTCTTAGTTTTGGGGCTCAAAAAGTAAGTATCAGACGTAATTTTTACATCCCAAACATTTTTGCGTAGCTCTAAACAGATTAAAATATCGATTGATTAGATTTATTTTATGTCTTAAAGAAAGGGGATCAATAATTAAAAAAGAAGACCGTTTAGATTTATTTGCTTGCTGCGTTTTCAAAATTAAAACGATCATTTAAATACACGCCTGAATATTTGTGTATTAATATAATTTTTTTCGTGCTCTGCTGTTATTGAATCCTTTGGGTTTGGTTAGGTTAGAACAGTGGCCATTAACACCAGATCTCCTCTATTGTTGGTGAATCGTTTGGGTTAGGATAGGTCAGAACTGTGACCATTACACGAAAGTGCGAAGGCGAGCGAGCGAGTAGTTTTACAAGGCCTTTCTATTTCGGAATTCTAATTAATCGGTATTTTAATAATCGGAATTCATATTTTTGATGTTTCGTTTTGTGTTTTGTTTATTAAGTCGGACTTTTTGTTATTCGATCTATTGAAACTCGGTATTTTGAGAATAGTAATTATAAACGTTGTGAATATTGAAACGGAATTATAAAATAGGATGAATGATAAATCGGAGTTGTTAGATTAGGAATTTTGAACCATTCGGAATTATGATACTTATTATTTGTGACTGACGGAATAAAGATTTTCGTATTTATGTAGTGTACATTGTGTTTTTTTAAGAATTCTAAAAGCATTAAGTACCAAGCTATTGAAACTCGATATGTAATGGATGGTTATCCATCCACAGACGGACCTTGGCAAGCGCTGCTTAACATTGAAGACCGACCCGTTTGGCTGTTATTATTTTAGCCACGAGATCCTCCTCAGCCCGTGTAGTTTTAAGGTAAAACGTTAATTATTTACAGAATTGTGTAACAAAAACATCGAGGGCTCAGAGTTCAGAAGTAGATACTAAGATGAATATTCTACGACGTTGAGTATTTTACCGCGTTAAAAATTCAACCAAAGTTGACAAAATTTGTCGTTATTGCCCCAACTGTTTGTGGATATTCTTCTTCCTGTTACTCCCACAGTGGACCTTAGGCGCAAAACATTTTGAATCACTCAAGTAAAACTCATTGAGCATTGTCGGTTCGGGCAAATATGCTGGCACGCCGGTTCTTCCGATGTACAGCCGAGGTTAAAGTAACGCTGTTTACATACATACATATAGTGCATGTCACTGTACTCGGGGAGCTTGTGGTTCAGTTTCATTCAAAAGGCCTACAATGCTTTGTGGATCCAATATAACAACGCATTTAGGGTGCTGTTGCGTCTGCCTCGATTCTGTAGCGCATCATGTATGTTCGCTGAGGCATGCACCGACTGCTTCAATACTGTACGGCGTAAGAAAGCGGCCTCGCTGCTAAACAGACTTTGTGGCAGTCCCAACAGCATTCTGAGCGCCATAGTCGGGAGGCATGACGGCTCGTTGGTGAAGTCACTAGTCACCTGCAAGCTGTCTGTGTTTTCAGTTAAGTACTAACATAGGTTAAGAATATTGTTACTAACCCAAAGGATCTCTGTTATCTGTAATTAAATAAATAATAATGATAAATAAAAACTCCTGTGTAGATGAGAATCTAAAAAAAAGAAAGAAAGAAAAAAGATTACTTGGTACAGTATAGGAACTTTTGACTAAATAATAAGAGCCGCACGGGTCGATTTTGATAAACTCGGTCCGTAGATGGGCGACCATCCATTACATACCGAGATTCCTCCGTGTCAGAGTTCAAACCTTTCACAGTTTTTGCATATAGCCCGGAGGCAACAACAGAAACCTTTTTCAGGAGAATAAAACCAATACAATCTATGTTGTGCTTTCATTCCACGATAATAACAATGAAACAGGTAACAATAAATAAAATACTGCAAAACATGTTTTCCTGTGTTTCTAAAAGTAAATATCTGAAAGTAAAATATGTTTAAAGTTGTTGTTTCTTGGGAAATAGTATCGACATTGGCTATTTGTGTTGGCTTTTTGGGCCAATGACTTTTTTAGTGTTTTTAGTATTCGTTGATATCACACTCATACTTTTGTATCACTGACAAAGATGTTTATAAATAAATTAAACATTAAATTTAAAGTTTTTAATTTAACGTACCTAAACATAATTGGTTTATTGTAATTCGTACCATTTTGTTATAGCCCTTTCAAATACAACTCTGTCATTACAAAAAAAAACTTTGTGTTATAAAGCAACTCAATCCATATAATTTCATGAATATATTTTAATAAATGAATGGTAGACTGTTGACAAGGGATTAATTTTTCATACTTCATTATAGCGTTCGACAAAGTAAACAAAAGCCTTAATTTTGCGAAAGACAATTTCAGCGAGCCAATGTTTTTTTACAGGATTTTCAGCAGCGAGTTCCGATCTTGATTTAATAGTAATCACCTTTTGTGTAACATCAATGGATGGATGACTTAATAACCGAATAATAAAATACTTCCTCAACTTTTTAATTTACAAAATTTTCGACGAGATTTTTTTTTCTTGAAAACCGGGTTCTGTCCCAAATTATCGTTATTTCTATCAATTAAATTTTCGATTTAATAAAGAAATCAGATCCTACATTCTTTAGTTCAGTAAAATTGTTAAGGCATTCCAGCTCTCTATGAAGTTTTTTTAAACTTACACTGTCACTTAAGGAATGTCTTCTTGGGAGCTCACAATAGTTGATAATCACGGAAGATACCCGTAAATGACAGTGTAAGTTTAGTTATAAACCGTGAAAGCTTCAAACACAGTTGATTGATGTTGTTTAAAGTGTTTTCTTACCTTCCTGCAATATCCTTCTACGTATTAAATATATAGTACTATTTACAAGGCCAATCTATTATAATCGACTATTTATTTAGGTATTTATTTTTCACTAGAACATACGCACTTGAAACTCCACTCTCTTAAAGTCTCTACTGCCACAAGAAAAAGGCTTGAATTTATTTATTGAGACCTTGTTAACATTTTAATATTAATAATATATTTTCTCACCACAATATTTGGTAACGATCAGTCTTTACCACCCAATATATTTTTTTTTATATCGTTTTTTTTTTTTAAGAAACTGTCAACCCTTTTTACAAGTTTTTTTTTTTAGAATCTTGAAGCTTTGGAAAAGATAAGCTTACCAACGACTGTTATGTTTTTCTTTTACTTCAGATAACATTGTTATTGCAATGGAATTTGATGATGCTGTCTTGTTTTTATTTTTATTTTATGTTCTTTTGTTATCAATGGAAAAATGAAAATCGTTGTTATTGTGGAAAATAGGCGGGTCTTTTTTAAACACGAGACTAAAGTTTAAATAATGTTGCTATGACAGTCGTGATTTGGATTAACCAGTAACTGAGTTGTGGAGGTCAGATAGGCAGTCGCTCCATGTAAAATACTGGTATTCAGCTGCATCCGGTTAGGCTGGAAGCCGACCCCAACATAGTTGGGAAAAAGGCTAAGCAGATGATGATGAGGCGTGATTTGGATTGATGACGTGTAGGTACCTACTTTGTGTCAGGTAGAACGTAGGTAGGTACTGTGTTATTCAAATTAACCATGAGCAATCTGGGTATTCAAAGTTTTTACAAAGCAAGCTAATAAAAAATAATGAAATTGCAGATTTATATAGGAATTTCCAAAATGAATTTCCAAAGTCGGAACATGATAACTCTCACAAAAACATTGAACGAAAACCCGTCAACGCCGACGTTTACATGAACGCACTCGTGGTCGCAAATAAAATTGCAATGAGCAACGAGTTGTACAATATTTTGTGCCTGAAACATTTTTGGCATGCGATAAAATCGAGCAACGCACCGAGTGTTCAAAAGTTTAAACCTAGCTGGGCCTCAGACTCTAGACAAGTGGAAAAGCGTTTCGTTTTTCTACTACAACTTTCATTATATCACACATTTTTGATTTTCCATCATTGTCATTGTTGATCAGGGTTTGAAGCTGTTACGCGCATCACTTATATGTAAAGCGCTGACACAAGGCACGAGGCACGACGCGTGCGCATCATCGACCCAGTTGCTACGAGGGGAAACTGCTGACACAGAACACGAGGCCCGATGACACCGTCTACGTGACCGAGCCCGCGCACTTCGTATCTACCATCGATCGAGTCAATTTGATTCCCAATAATTGTAATTTTTATTAAAATAAATTAGTTTGTAATAAATTCGGTTTTTTTTGAGTCCTCCGGCAGTAGCCTACGTAATTGGCGCAGTCGGTAGGATTCCCGGGTCGTACTTGCGATAACCGGTATATCGCACCGCGTTCGCTACGATAGACTTTCAACGTCGCACCGGGAGATCCTGAACAACGAGACTACGCCGGAGATCCAGATATCGATACCGCTCAACGAAGACCAGAATGTTCATGTAAGTCCGCTGAATTTTCTTAGTGGTTGCTTACTTCCTTTTTGTGTGTAGGTTCCATATATACCTTATCCAACATTTTTTATCCACGTAGATCGAGTACACCTAGGTTAGTTAGTAGTAGGAATAGAAGTATAGATTTTAGACGCGATATTAGTCCTGAAATTGAACCCGAGATGGCTGATTTAGACAGTATATTCAAAGCCCTCCGCTTAGTTCCCGATTTTGATGGGAATCCGAACGTACTTACCAGGTTCATAAAATTGTGTGACCAGTTAGCAGTTGAGTTTATCCGAGAGGGGCAACCTTTAAATAAGTTAGCGTTTTTAAATGGCATATTGAATAAAGTTACGGGGCCCGCCGCCCGTCTGATTAACGCTAACGGTGTACCTAATGATTGGGCAGGCATCCGTAGTGCTCTTGTAAATAACTTTGCCGACCAGCGAGATGAGACCGCTCTCTACAACGATTTGGCTTTACTCACACAAGGTTCCGGCACGCCGCAGGAATTTTATGAGCGTTGCCAAGGACTTTTCAGCACTGTCATGACGTATGTTTCATTGCACGATACCCTAGATTCAACAATTGCAGCCAAACGCGATTTATATCGTAAACTGACCTTGCAGGCTTACCTCCGCGGTTTGAAAGATCCCTTAGGCGCGCGTATTAGATGTATGAGACCAGAAACTATTGAGAAGGCTCTAGAGTTCGTGCATGAGGAGACTAACACTATGTATTTGCAGAGCAGAAATGATAACTTGTCGGATAAGAAAACCTCGGCTCGAATGCCACCTAATCAACCGAACGAATTTAATCATAAAATGCCAGTCTATCCAAATAACATCCTTGTTCCGTTTAAACCCAATCCTTTTAACATGCCTGGTCCGTTTAGACCCCAAGGACCGCAATTTATGACACGGCCTTGGCCATCTCAGCACCAATTTGGAATGCCGTTTAACCCAAATAACATACAACCACGTGGGCCGACCCGTACGCAACAAGTATTCGGCACACCACCGCCTAATAATAATCAGGGTGGTTCTGGATTCAGAATACCCCCAAGAAACCCGTACCCGCCGAGTAACGGTCCCAAGCCGATGAGCGGCGTGAGCCACTTTGTACCCAGGCCCCTGCCTGCTACCAACAGCTGGAATTGGGCACTACGTGGCAATCCACCACCTTCCAACTATCTTAAAACCCGCGACGTTAATGTGAACGAGTGTTCAAATTATGGGGAAGTCTATTATTACCCCGACATATCCGACTACTTATACATTGACCCCTATAACCAAGACTATCTTTATTTCAACGACTGTACATATGACCACGTCATACCGGAACAGACCGACAACACTAACGACAAAGACGAGCCAGGTACTGCTCACCAACAGCAACCCTCAACCAGTCAGGATTTTCAGGAAGCTCCGAAGTCAAACAGCTTAGGATAGAATTAAATTTGCAAACCCAAAGGCAGCTACCGTTTGTTCGTATCCATAACCCTCCACTTAACTTTCTGATAGATACCGGTGCAAACCAATCATTCATCAGTCCAGAAGCAGTCCAGAATTATTTCCCGCACATACCTCTTAACTATGATCCATTCGAGGTTACTAACGTTCATGCCACAAGCAGGAGCGACTGCTCTATTAACTTACCTTGCTTTCCTGAATTTGGTGACACGGAATCAATTAAACTATTCGTATACAGATTCCACGATCGTTTTGATGGTTTGATAGGAATGGATTTACTTACCAAATGGGAGGCTAAATTAGATTTGAAAGATCTTACATTTATAACTAAGTTCGCAATTAATCCCATCCAAATTTATAATTCTCGAAATTTAAATCTCTATGAGGAAATCATACCAGCGGGAAGTTCCAAATTAATACGGTTACCTGTTAATGCACCGGATGGTGAGGTTCTTGTAGAGGAACATATAATTTGCAATTGTATTATATCCGAATGCCTAACCACCGTTTCTAATAGCCGCGGTATAGTCGAAGTGACCAACCCAACCCACAACGATATAGTATTTTCACTAGACCAATGCACTGAGCAATTTTCACCTCGCGCTACAGATGTTACATCCCGGTTACGCACCGATCACCTAAACGAGGAGGAAAAGGCAAATTTATCGGCACTGTGTTCAAAGTACGCCGACGTCTTTTACATTGAAGGCGAGGCATTAACTTTCACCAACAAGATAAAGCACAGTATTAAAACTACAGACGAAATTCCAGTTTATACTAAAAGTTACAGATATCCGTTTATACACCGTCAGGAAGTTAGTGATCAAATAACGAAGATGTTAGATCAGGGAATCATTAGGCCGTCCGAATCTGCATGGAGCTCACCAATTTGGGTCGTCCCAAAAAAAAGTGACGCCTCCGGAAAGCAGAAATGGCGTATAGTCATTGACTTTCGGAAGCTAAACGAAAAAACGATCGATGACAAATACCCTATCCCAAATATTACAGACGTCCTGGACAAACTAGGCAAGTGCCAATATTTCAGTACCCTTGACCTAGCATCAGGTTTCTACCAAGTGGAGATGAACCCCAGTGACATTCCCAAGACCGCCTTTAACGTTGAACATGGGCACTTTGAATTTTTGAGGATGCCCATGGGACTTAAAAATTCTCCTTCCACATTCCAACGAGTGATGGACAATGTACTTAAAGGACTCCAAAATGTTATATGTCTCGTCTATCTTGACGATATAATTGTATTCAGTACCTCTCTCCAGGAACACATGAACAACTTAGAAAAGGTGTTCCAGAGGTTAAGAGAGTCTAACTTCAAAATCCAGCTAGACAAATCGGAGTTCTTAAAACTCGAAACCGCATACTTGGGTCATGTCATCACTACCGAAGGGATAAAACCTAACCCTGACAAGATCACCGCTATTCAAAATTACCCCATACCTAAAACACCTAAACAAATTAAACAGTTTCTCGGACTCCTCGGTTATTACCGAAAATTCATTCCAGACTTTTCTCGTATTACCAAATCTCTGACACAATGTTTAAAGAAAGGCAAAAAAGTAACTTTAGACTCAGATTATACTAACTGTTTCGAGAAGTGCAAGACTCTACTAACAAACGACCCTATCCTTAAATATCCCGACTTTGACAAAGAATTCATCCTAACCACAGACGCTTCCAATTTTGCAATCGGCGCGATACTCTCACAAGGTCATATTGGCTCAGATAAACCCATAGCTTATGCGTCACGGACGCTTAATGAAAGTGAAGTAAATTACAGTACAATAGAAAAAGAATTACTAGCTATTGTATGGGCGACAAAATACTTTCGGCCTTACCTCTTTGGACGCAAGTTCAAAATAGTAACGGACCACAAACCGTTGCAGTGGGTCATGAGCCTCAAAGAACCAAATTCACGATTAACCAGGTGGCGGTTAAAATTAAGCGAATATGATTTCACCGTCATCTATAAAAAGGGCAAACACAACACCAATGCCGACGCCCTTTCTCGTGTTGAGATCTATAACGAGGAGGTTAGTTCGATGATTGCAAACGCAACCGACAGACCACCATCCCTAGCTAACTCCAGCACCCTGACAGCACATACCTCTGAGAAAAACCCTATACTTGACATACCCATCACCGACGATCCACTTAATAAATTTCACCGACAGTTGTGCTTAACCGTTGTAGGTGACTTTAAAAAACGGACTACTGCATCTAAGCCTTTTGACACC
Source organism: Standfussiana lucernea (assembly GCA_964057025.1). Classification (NCBI taxonomy): domain Eukaryota; kingdom Metazoa; phylum Arthropoda; class Insecta; order Lepidoptera; family Noctuidae; genus Standfussiana; species Standfussiana lucernea. The sequence goes on along the minus strand of OZ059804.1, from coordinate 5,348,093 downwards.
CACACTCGAACATCCGTCCAGCTATCTGAATCTAACTTGGAGGAGGATCTGGTTAACGCCATTAAGGAGTACGTCAACCCTAAGATCAAAACTGCCCTGTTAATAAATCCACCCCTTGCAATGTACAACATAATCCCTCTGTTACAAAAACATTTTAAAAGTTCATCTATGAAATTGGTATTGGCAAAAAAGGAACTTGAAAACGTAAAAGAATACCTGAGGCAGCAGGAAATTATTCGTCACTATCACGAAGGCAAGACCAACCATCGTGGCATCAACGAGTGCTTCCTAGCTCTATCTGTTAAATATCATTGGCCTAAGATGCGAGACCACATAACCAAATTCATAAATGACTGCGTAATATGTGGGCAAGCAAAGTACGATAGGAGCCCCATAAGGCAAAAGTTCAATATAGCGCCCCCGGCCACCAGACCTTTCGAAATAATACATATGGATAGCTTTTCAGCACAGAATGAAAAATACGTAACATTCATAGACGCCTTCTCAAAGTATGGTCAAGCTTACCTCCTTCGAGATGGGACTGCAGTCAGTATCATACAAGCTTTACTAACTTTCAGCACGCATCATGGCCTACCACTAACCATTATTACAGATCAAGGGACCGAATTCACCAACCAGATGTTCTCCGAGTTCTGCAAGGTTCATAAAATAATTCATCACCAAACACTCGCATACTCACCTAACGCTAACGGTAATATTGAACGCTTCCACTCCACTATACTGGAACATCTTCGTATTTTGAAACTAAAACACAAAGATGAGCCAGTCGTACATCTGATGCCATATGCTATCATAGCGTACAATAGTTCGATCCATTCCTTCACACGATGTAAACCATACGACCTTATATTAGGACACACTGACCCACGAGACCCGATTGACATAGATCTGACCGGACACCTACTACAACAATATACTGAAACACATAGAGAACGCATGCAAAAAGTATACGAACTAATCAATGAGACGTCTCTCGCTAATCGAACGGCGCTCATAGAGAGTCGTAATAAAACCCGTGAGGACGAGGTCGATTATGAACCCGACCAACAAATATTCATCAGTAATCCCTCCGCTAGTAGATCTAAACTTGCACCCAGATACAACCAGGACACCGTCCTAGCAAACTTACCTATCCATATTTATACTTCCAAGAAAAAGGGACCTATAGCTAAATCTAGACTAAAGCGCATCCCTAAAACAGCGAAATTGTTGCAGGATACCCCTGATGCTGTCACTTAGCCTAACATGGGCGCAGGAGATCAATCTAGAACGACTTGACAATGGACCTGGACTATTGCCCTTCAAACTAGGGCCCATGAAACTCATTACTCATTATCATACATTCCTGCAGAACATAGAACTAACAGACATAGACAACAACATTAACGAAATACGAATTCAACTTACTAAAGCCACAGATAGACTAGACAATTACACCCGCACGTTATACGAGCTCCAAATAGATAGTTTGAACGAGAAACTAAATAAAGCCTCATCTCATCTACAAAGCCTAAAGCCCAATCGAATCAAGAGAGGTTTAGTAGATGGTCTTGGATCCGTAATTAAGAGCATTACAGGAAACCTAGATCATACAGATGCCATTAAATATGATAACGCCCTTAAAGCCCTCAACGATAATCAGCAACAAGTAGCTATTGAGCAAAATCATCACATAAGCCTGAGCAAAGGTTTGATGAATGAGCATACAAAAATTATTACAAAATTAGTAGAAAACCAAGTACGATTAAATGACAGTCTGCATATTTTACTTGACGCCGATAAGTATAAACAACACAACCTCATAAAGTTCGCAAAGTTTTCGCAAATACTGCAAATAATTAGCAATAACGTAAATAGTTTATTAAGTGAATTAAGTAGGTTAGAGAACGCGATAGCACTTTCCGGTCAATTGCATACCCATCATTCCATGTTAAGTAATGAAATATTAAGCAATATGATACGCAAACTAAGCGCGCTTTATAATAAAGACCAACTATTAGAATTAGAAATTAGAGAATATTATGACATCATTAAACCATTAGCTTATTATAGTGGAAGCCAAATAGTTTTTGCATTTAAATTTCCCATAACGTCTCCATTAAAATTCCTGCTGTATAAGTTAGTCATTGTACCAAATAGAAATAAGCAAGCCATCATCCCGTCCTTCCCATTCCTAGCAATCACTGGAAACATTCATGCGTACATAGAGGCAGAATGCCCGAAGGTAGCTTCAGAGTATCTCTGTGAAGAAAAACTCAACCACCAAATGAGAACCCATCCAGACTGCATCTGCGATATTATCGGAAGTCAAACGCCACACAAATCATGCAACACGATTACTATTACCCTGACGAAGCCTGCAATGGAAAAGTTAGACGACCGCCGCTACGCTCTCGTGTTCCCGAAACCAACGCAAGTCCAGTTAATCTGCGAACAAGAAGAATCCATAACCCTAGCTGGAAGCTTCCTAGCTACTATTCCACATAATTGCAAACTACAAACAGAAGAGTTCACTATCGTCAACATTAACGACCACATTAGGGGACAACCCATGAAGATAAGTAACGTGCCAGATGACATCGAAGGATCAACCATGCCACCCCTTCAAATCAGTGCTATTAACTTAAAGAAACTGCACGATATTCAAGATAGAATAGACTCACAGAAGCCAATCCACATTGAACCAACCTCAACTATCTACCATACGACAATCCCATTTTATGGTACACTACTTGTCTTATTTTTACTGGGAGCAACACTATTATACCGAGCCCACATCCGCCGAAAGAAGCAGATGACATCACCAAATGAAGCCACGTACGCCGAGCCTGAAACATCTGAAACCCGCCGCCAGAACCAGCCGGCGTCCCAAGATCAATCTAAACTCTCGACGATATTTCATCTCAAAATCTGAAATAGTCGTCGATCTGAGGGGGGAGGTGTTACGCGCATCACTTATATGTAAAGCGCTGACACAAGGCACGAGGCACGACGCGTGCGCATCATCGACCCAGTTGCTACGAGGGGAAACTGCTGACACAGAACACGAGGCCCGATGACACCGTCTACGTGACCGAGCCCGCGCACTTCGTATCTACCATCGATCGAGTCAATTTGATTCCCAATAATTGTAATTTTTATTAAAATAAATTAGTTTGTAATAAATTCGGTTTTTTTTGAGTCCTCCGGCAGTAGCCTACGTAATTAAGCGGTAATTACTTATTGTTATTATTATCATACTTTGATGATTATCTCGATAATCAAGGTCAAAAAATTTGTACCAAAATCCTTCAAGCTTTTTTATTATTTACTTGGGACACATTGGGTATACGTTTATACCCACGTATATGTATTATATATACATTATATGTATGTGTATTATATATACATTATATATGGGTGTCATCCTATGTATTTTAAAGTTTTACCTGGGCTACTATTAACTGACCCGCCATCTCCTTTCCACATTCCAATTAAGGCAGAATCTCGTTAGTCTGAAAGCTGACACTGCCATGCTGACAGTTGCAAAAAAACAGTCAGAAATGTGGAGTCAAACACAATAGCATTTTAACCTGAATGTGAGATGTTGCTTAATTGCCATGTTTTCTCCCATTTTAAACTTTAAATTGCACGACGAAGTTTCCATTGTATAATACACCATTTTTTGTTATAGAAAACACTATACACTAGATTTTATTCATAAACTATAATTGTAAATAAACTGTGATCAACAAAAGGTTAGTTAGAGGTTTACCCACATTTTGTTTCCGAACTCCTACTGGGAAGTTTCTTATTGAAAATCTTAATATCACTGCACAACCTGGTAATCAAACCAAAGTCCTCATGCTCACCAATAGCACTTTGCAATCCCTATAATGGCGAGGGAAACAAATCCTCAGATTGCTAAAACACGCATAAAAATCGAAGAAGAGTTATTGTACTCTAATACCTTACAAGTCAATAACCTAAAACTCGGCTGACCACTTTATAATATTTTACCACGGCAAGAACTATTTTACAATCGTGTCGATACTAGAGCAGCAAAAGGCCAACTTTACTTTTATGTAGGTACGTTGATTTTGCTAGATTCTTGCTGTGTCTAACCTATTTTATTCAAGACTGAATTATTCCCAAGAGACGAGGCCTCCTGTTACCACTTTCCTTGTGGAGGCTTAAAATTGTACATGTTTACATTTTTTTAGCGCTACCGTTATCTTTTTCTTTTCTTTTACAAAAGGGTACCTAAAGTCATTCATTCATTTATTCAAATACCTAAAGTTGTTTTAAGATTACTTGAAATAGACAAGTTTTTGCCATTTATAGGAATAGGTGAAGAGCTTAGGTACATACCTGAATTGAGCCTCTTTTGAAATTACCCTTTCATTTCAAAAGAGGCTTTCATAAAATCTTATCTAATCTTAATCTGAAATAAAAATTACGTGGTAATATTATTACGCGGGAATATCCTGGATGAGGCTAACACAAGAACGAGGAGCTTGGGACAACCAAGGATAAGCTTATACCCAGCAGTGTTTGAAGTCGGGCTGTGGATGATGTTGATGATAAACATTATGTTTCATCATCATCTGCCTAGCCTTTTCCCAACTATGTTGTGGTCGGTTTTCAGTCTAACCGGATGCAGCTGAATACCAGTATTTTACATGGATGACATGAGCGACTGCTTATCTGACCTCCACAACCCAGTTCGGACTGGGTAATACGATACCCCTTGGTAAGACTGGTTGTCAGACTTTCGGGCCACTGACTACCTGTAACGACTGTCAAAGATCTACAAATGACAGCCGGGACCAACGGCTTAACGTGCTTTCCGAGGCACGGAGGAAACTCGGTATTTAATGGGTGATTACCCATCCACGGACCAGCCCAGGCAAGCGCGGCTTAACCTGACGATCGACGCGAGTGGCTGTTATTACTTAGCCACGAGGTCGTCAACATTATGTTTCATATGCCTTTAATAATGGATAACCTATATAATACTTATAAAATTCAAAGTCCCGACTGACTGATATATCAACGCACAGCCCAAACCGCTGGTCCTAGAGACATGAAATTTGGAAGATATATTCTTTGTGAAGAGTAAGATCCACTAAGAAAGGGTTTTTCAAAAATCTACCCCTAAGAGGGTAAAATGGGGGGTTGAATTTTTCTGTGACACTTTTTATTCTCTAAGTAGATTGACTTAAAAAGTTGTGTACATACTCTTCAGTTAAAATTATGAGAAATGTGTATCACAGTTTTTCCAAAATCATTCCCCAACAGAGTCAAACAGGACTTCGAAACTACGGTATCAATATTTCTATTTACAGAAATCGTGATTACCCAGAAGCATGGGCGTCACCAGGGGGGCGGTGGGTGGAGGGGTGGCAGAGACTCAGGTTTTTTTTAAAGGGATAACTTTTTCTCAGAATTTGAAAGTACGTAATTTCTTTTGTTTTTTTTTTTCTTTTATAGTTTGTAGTTAGTTAATTTTAGTATTTTTAATTATTATAATGTACGAATTTGAAAGTACGTAATAAATTGTAGTGTACAGTAGAACCACTTTAGTATGACTGTTAATTATTTTTTTAAGCCAAAAATTACCCTCTCAGTAATCTACCTTTAGAAACTTACACATTGGCTTTGAACTAACGCACGTGGTCCGTACTTTAGTCCGTTCTTTACTCCTGCGCAAAATCTTTTATCTTAGAGGCTCCTTTTTTCTGCCTCTGGTTTGGCACTCCTATTGGATTTTCGCATGATCGACCGATATAAACAGATGCTAAAATAAATTAGGAGCCACTTGCCCCGAGGCCTTAACAGGCAATTATTTCATACATTGGTTGCAAGAAACGGAGCATGTGGACATTTTGATACTCGCTTCACTCGCTCTAGCAGTTTACTTTCTCTTAAATCTTGAATTTGTCTTCAAGTCGACCAAGTAACTCCTCTATGAAGGATCGAAACAATTCTAACCTGTCCAAAATTATGCAATAGCACCAGGTTGCGAGTGAAAACTTTACAACGAAATGTTATCGAGGCAACTATACTGACCGGTTGTTCCCGAGGGGAGTCTGTGTTTATTCCGATGATTCCTCTAACACCATCGAAGTACCCCTTTGAGCTCAAAAGAGTGTAGTTTCCCCTCAAAGTCTGCATTACCATGACCATAAGTAAATCTCAAGGCCAAACTCTTAATTTTGCAGGGGTAAACTTAAGGGAGTAATGCTTTTCGCACGGCCAGTTATACGTGGCCTACTCTAAGAAAGAATGAAAGAAAGAAAAAGTATTTATTAGTCTCGCACTGGACAAAACAAAATTGTAACTTGACAATAAAACAAGATTTAAAAAAAGTAAACTTATGAACAAATTAAAATAAAACTAACTAAACTGGGCCGTTACGAGGCCAAAAGGCCCCTATCTCAGCATGGTGCTGTAACATTAAAAAAGTCACACCGCTGGTATTCTGATAGGGCCCAAAGCGACTCTAGAGTAAGCCCGGTAATTTTATCACCTGAAGGAAAAACAAAAAGTATTGTTATTATTATCCACTTCGGGTTGTCTCTTAATTAGATCTTTTCACACACGCTTTGAGTTCTGCTAAAACCATACAGTTAGTCTCATCCCAGAGTTTAGTTAGAGAACATCGTCGTTATTGCTTTGTTTGGGATTTATTTTAGTTCGTATGTTCAATGAGATCGAGTGAATATGCATTGTGAGCGCTTAAAATTTTCATTTCCGAAAAAAAAAAGTCATTTACTTGAAGAAGCCGCGGGCAGAACGAAGCTAATTGAATAATACAATCGTTTAGGCCACGTTTTTAACCTAAGCGATAATCGAGCGAAGCGATAGTCATTTTGTTCGGTGGGTCCACACGCGTCGTAAATAGGGTAGCGGGCGCCCTCGAGTTTTCCGAACAAATGACAGACATATTATGACGAGATAATCGCGTAGCTGAGCGAGTGATAGTTTTAGTTGAGACGCGGAGTCAAACATGAAGACTAGTCAGCAGATAATAGAGTTTTTAAGAAAATTACAAGACTGAAAAACGAAATTTATCACTACATATGTAGTATAAAACAAAGTCGCTTCCCGCTGTCTGTCCCTATGTATGCTTAAATCTTTAAAACTACGCAACGGATTTTGATGCGGTTTTTTTAATAGATAGAGTGATTCAAGAGGAAGGTTCATAATTATGTTTTTATGTATAATAATACATGCATATTATTGTAGAGAAAACATTAGTATCTACATTGCACCCATGCAAAGACGGGGAGGGTCGCTAGTTATTCACAAATTATAAAGTTAAAAGAAACATTCGATTGGGGAAATCAAAGCAATACCGTACCAAAGTATAATTTTATTTAGAATTCTCGAAGTTACGCCTTTAGAAAATCGAAATTCCGAACAGATCCAATTTCAAAACAATTCTTCCCTTTATCTTTTGCTGTTAACTTATATTTGATTTTGATAAGATTCTTTGTAAATAATTTTAGGTACGTTCGAACTTCTAAGTTACTTTGCAAAGTAAACAGTAAGAACGGAATCCAAAAATTGTAGCAGGAAATACTTTAATGTGGGGAAAACATAACAATGCAATTTATGTTTTGTAAGACAATCAGAACTTTATCATATTACCTCCAACTCTAAACTTTCAAAGGTTTTGACTATACTCGTACAGGGTTTACCATCACATATCCGTCATTGAGAAATTTGTACATCAAACAGACAAACATCATCTGCCTAGCCCTTTCCCAAACTATGTTGGGGTCGGCTTCCAGTCTAACTGGATGCAGCTGAATACCAGTATTTTACATGAAACGACTGCCTATGTGACCTCCACAACTCAGTTCGTACTGGGTAATACGATACCCCTTGGTAAGACTGGTTGTCAGACTTTCGGGCCACTGACTGCCTGTAACGACTGTCAAAGATCTGCAAATGACAGCCGGGACCAACAGCTTAACGTGCTTTCCGAGGCACGGAGGAAACTCGCTATGTAATGGGTGGTCACCCATCCACGGACCAACCCATGCAAGCGCGGCTTAACCTGGCGATCGACCCAAGTGGCTGTTATTACTTAGCCACGAGCTCCTCTCTGTCAAACAGACAAACATTAAAAAAATTAACCATGTTGGGAACGACTGAAATTTGGTGTGAAACATAGCAGCTTATGCCGCGCAATGCAACGCAAAATATACTGTTTTACGTGTGTTTACACGTAAAACAGTATATTTATAAGTGTAAGAACGGTACGGGGGTCATGGTAGTATTTAAAATCCGGATGTTTTAATTAATGAAATGCGAAAAAAAATTGTAAGGCATAAAAATTGATCTCAATTACAGAAAAAAGTGTTGTAAGCGCGACTGCTGAGCATGAGGACCTGGGTTCGGTCGGGCAAAGTGTTATTGGGTTTTTCCATCAGGAATTTCTCAGTAACAGCGACGGAGTCTGGTTTTGTTCCCGGTTGAAGGAAATCGGCTCTCCCCCTATTACATGGGACTTAAACATAACTGGCGAAATGTGGTTGTGATAATGGGTACACTTCTGCCTAACCCTTCAGGGATTACTGGCGTGATGTTATATTTCAGTGAATTTCTTTTTACACCCCTTATTATCTGCGAAAATAAGATCGAGGAATATCTCTCATAAGAATTTTCCAAATAATATAAGCAGACAATATTTTTCGGGACGCCCTCAAGTGCAGTGCAAATAAAAAGACCAATATGTCCCATGAGCGAAAACATCGTCGTTCCGAAAAATAATAACGCTGCGCGCTGCTCAGAAACATCGCATCTACTTGACCTAGAAATAATATTAGGAAATGTTACTTTATTATATTGTTTGAATTAAAACACAGAGAGAAAGTAAAATATGGACTTTACTTATATTTAAATAAAAAGAAAAAAACAATGGCGAATTACACGCAACAAACATGTAAAAGTAGCAAAAGAAAAAGAGCGTGAGTTGCCACACTAAAAAAATGTTATTAAGGCACATTAATGTTGCCCACATAAAACCAAATATTTATTCGATTCTGAACTATTACAAGTCAATGCAATTAATTAAATTAATTTATTATAATTCAGAATATCAAATATATGTTCATATTGTATTGAACAATATGATTTCGGAGAAAGAACACGGTAACCATAGACAGGTCTATGGTTACCTGTGACGAATAAAATACTTACCTAAATAGTAATTAAAATATAAAATATATAAATAATTCCCATTTAGGTTTACAAAAATGTTTGGTAAACCTAAGAATTATTTGGGGATTCATCATTATTAATTAGACTGATATAATTATTAATCGATGAGCTAACACACTAGATCATCTTTTTGTGATGGTTCCTAGCCCAGATATCATTATTGTCCTACCCTTATCCCAATTTATTTGGGGTCGGAGCAGCATGTCTTTTTCTTCCATACTTCTTTATTACTCGTCATCTCAGCAGACACCTCCTTTCTTGCCATATCATCTTGCTACTACTCTTATACACATCCACATTCATACTCATAACTTTCTTCACGATATTTTCCTCATTCCTACTGGTTCCCAGCCTAGGAATTGGAACAAACTTTGATGTAGCTGTAGTTCTATTTGTACCTAGAATGAACCTATCAATTTTTGTTATTTCGAGAACAATGCGGGCTTTTATCTCAAATGCTGTCTGTTTTATTGATTGCACTTCATTTAAAAAGGACACAATAGCAATATCACCACAGAAGCATAAAGCAATACGAAAACCGAAACGATCTTTGTTAAAAACGAACCCTTCATTTGCAATGAATGGTACGAAGCATCCGAAAGGAATTTAACTCTCCGTTCAAATATCAGTTCGCTTTTTATTCTGTCATGGTAGCGTTTGTGAGTTCCAGCCGAAGAGGGGGTTAAAATTCATTGTTCTCGATATCAGTCATGCACACACTATGAAATGCTTAAATTTCAAAGCCACGAACTCAAAAATGCACACACCTTTTGTTTATTGTGGATCTACCAATGACCACATTCGTGAATGGTTAAATGAGCTTAGTTCTGTTAAAACGAAACAACCCACATTATTTTCTTAAGTTTTATTGTCATGATTTTGTGTAGTCCTCGATAATAATTATTAAATTTATTCTGAGTGTTTCGCCATTCGAGTGTTTCTAATGTTTATTATATTGATTTTAAAGTATGTTACTGTACCACATTCAGTTTTTTTTTTAACCTGTATTATCCCACTGCTGGGCAAAGGTCTCCCTATAACCTTCCATTATTTTCTCTGTGCTATTTTCTCTCTTTCAATCTTTCTCCGCCAATCTCTCACAATATGTATGTCATGAATTAATTGAATTTATTAAAACATAATATATGAAACACCAAATACTATTATCATTTTACAGTTTTTTATTTTATTTAATAGCCTATTACATTCATTAAGCTGTTAAATACTTACTGAAATAAAATGACATGAATTTTATGCTATTAGTCATAGTACACTAAACAGAGGCCAAGAGATCCAACAAAAATTATGAAACCATTTTGCAATACAACATTGATTAAAAACAAATGTACATCATATGTGTATGTCTATCTTATATAAGTTACATAGAAATATTAGAGAACTCCCATTTAAATATTTTAGAAATATTATATTGTGTAAATGATTGACAGAAAATTATTTCTAAACTTTACAAGAATTTCTGCAACACAAAATGTAATTTTAAGGTATTTGTATGGTTTTATGTATCAAGGTTTTTTTTTGTTTTACTATTTACAATTATTTTTCTTTAAATTAGCTTAAGGAAATATTTGTTATATTCCTCTTAAATACGCATTATATAATAATGTAAAATTATATTTGCATGCCCTTAAAAGGAAAAATATGGTTTGTGCCTAAACCACCAATTTTAACAACTGGTAACATCTGTATTTTAAGCAAATAAAGTATTCTTATTCATAAAATTCACAAAAGAACAATCCACATTTCAGTCAGTATTTTCACCATGAACTTGACTCCCTCAAAACGTACCCAATTTATACATTCGAGTGTTACCCTTTGTGAGCCCTCTTGAAACGGGACGTACCTACTCTTTATCCAATTACGAATTACATGGTGAAAAGAAAAAGGAAAGGAAATTGTAAGCATTTCCACAAAGTCTCCAAGGTCTTGGACTTGACTTTTAATAAGAAATGTGTTCTTCATTCATCGTTGCGTTAGTCATTGGTTTTTCCTAAATGTTTGACACCCTAATGAGCAAATGTTTTTTTTGTGAATATGTGTAAATAACAACTTTAACATAATTAATGTAATTACTACTATAGAATACTTACTTACTTTTAGCCATTGGCTAGTAGTAGTTGCGTTTTTCCTTCAACAACTAAATCACGAGGTAAGGTAGGTAAGGTCCGATAGATGCTGCGTTTCGCCCTCTACAACCAAAAGAATACTTAATGAGGAAAATGTCGTGAGAAAAACTTTTGAGTATGAATCAAAACGGGTTGAAGAGTACGAGAGAACCAGAGTGTATAAAAGATAATATGGTAATTTTTTTTTGCAAAAAAAGAAAACCTACGACAAATCACGAAAAAGTGAAAAATAACTTTAGCTTCAGAAGTCGGTGACTTGTTTGATTGATTCAGTTTTTTTTTCCCACCGACTTCTGAAGCTAAAGACCATGTGGATCATGGGACCACCTGGGAAGTATGTATAACCTTTCAAACAAAAAATAAAATCCAAATCGGTCCAGACATCTTCGAGTAATAGGGGAACATAAATAAAAAAAGATTCCGACGAATTGAGAACCTCCTCCTCTTTGAAGTCGGTTAAAAAGAAGGTGACTCATGAGATTACAACTAATAGAAAATTATGGCAGAAGACATGCTGCGCCGACCCTAAATAAATTGGGATAAGGGCAGGAGAATAGTGATGTCTGGGCTAGGAACCATCACAAAAAGACGATCTAGTGTGTTAGCTCATCGATTAATAATTATCAATCTAATTAATAATGATGAATCCTAAAATAATTCTCAGGGGGTCATCCCCCTGAGAATTATTTGATAATTTGAGATGCTGAACTAGAAGCATATCTAGTTTATAGCAACTGTAAAACGTGAAAGGTTCTATTAAAAACATAGATTAAATGAGGCGTGTAAGGAAGACAAACAAACTCAGTGTAAATGTTTGTAGTTAGTACAAAAAACCCACGGGCGGCCATTACAAAAAACACCGTCAGTAAAAAAGTTTTCGCTGAGTAAAAAAATATAACGTCGACCACAATTCATGATGACCACTGTAACCCGCGTTACCCCACTTTCATAAAGCAATGTTTTTTATAAAAATAAAGAAATTTATTACCTGTGATAATGAATTAATTTATTGAATGCTGACAATTGTTAGCTAAGGGTTAATTTATGATCTTCAGACTTGGAATTAGACTCATTTTACTATATTCATTGTGCGTTTAGCATTGAAAGAGGAAAAATGCTTTAAAAGCAAACAAAATCTTGGCGAAATCAGAAAAGTAATACCGCATCTACATATTTGTATTTATAGATGAGCACGGAAGAAGATCCAGTCTAATCCCAGCCGATTTCCATTGGATCTCATACGCAGTACAAATAAGAAAGCAAATATATTCGTCGCATAAAGCTAACATCATATGCAATTCAAGGCATAGGTAAAGTTTTCAATATCGAAGATATCGTATCGCAAGGTGCAACCGGTACAGTTTGCATAAATATGAAATTTTCCACTGATATCCGATTCAATTCCCCTATTGGTGTCTTCGATGTCGGCATTTTTCATATTGTGCCGCATTTTTGATTTCGTTTCGTGAAAATGGGAAGAGTTTTGGCATGTTTCCTAAACGCTTGGTTTCTCTCAAGTTAAAGTGTCCCAGTTTTGGAACGGCTGTGAAAGGTACTTTTCGTGCATTTTTTGGTAGCTTACCATGATGTTTCTTGAAATTACTTATGCACCAAAATCGGAATATTTACATAATGTCAAAATGACTTATTCCTTTTTGACACTTCATGTTTTGGATCCGATCATTTCGAGAAGAAAAGTACACTATTCCATACGCTTATTATCTCCCAAAAGTTTATCAATACTTTTAATTCGAAACATACCAATGTGGTTACTTTTTAACCGACTTCAAAAAAAGGAGGAGGTTCTCAATTCGATTGTATTTTTTTTTGTGTTTTTTACCTCATATCTTCGTCATTAAAGAACCGATTTGATAATTCTTCTTTTATCTGAAAGGATACACTTTCCGATTAGTCCCATAAAAATTTCATCAAAATCGGTTTAGTAGTTTGGTTTTTAAATCAAAATAGTTGGAAAAAATATGTCATCCAAGTAAAAGAAATTGCGAAATTGATACTTGACAAGGATTTGTGTGTGATACGACAACTAAAAGAAGTTTTTGTTGAAAACGAATGTGATTATTACCCATCGACAAATAATAATCAATATAATATGTCAATATTTATGCTCTGCGCACAGCAAGAATCTTCGGTCCGCTAATAATTGTCTTCTACGATGTCCTTCTCATCGCTCTGGTTTTATCAAATCTTCTTTCTTTGTCCAGGCGGTCTTCCTTTGGAATGCGTTCCCTCAGAGACGGAATATTGGAATCCGGAAATAATGTTTAATTATTAGGACGGTGACCAGTCGGTTCACTTTCAAAATGAAAGCTCGAGAGCATATACACGAGAAGTTGGCAGAATCTTCTCAGAAATAAGTTAAAGTAGTTTTTCTTATTATCTCTCTTCACTTTATATATTAAGTTTTAATAAATAAATAAATAATCAGTAAACAATCACCCACCTATACACTCACAAACCGCATTCGCAGCATCTCTAAGTTCGAGAGGAAATTGTATAAAAGTGCAGGTGTGCACTTTAGCGGCCGCTCGCAGGCTCATAGCTGCCAGTGCACAATAGCAAGCTTCTCTCAGTCATGTCTCGCAGCTTGCAGGCACTAAGTAGGCTGACTCAGTAAAGATTTTCTTTTCAGTCCGAGTTCAGGGTGGAAAATAATATTTGTAACCTTTGTGTAACTGTTCAGATACAATTATTTAAGTATAGTGTTATTGAAGCAACTGAAGCCGATCAGTTACCATTTATTACTGCAAATCTAATTGAATGTAATCTAAGTACTTAAATACTACATACACCTCAAAAGTTTACAGTTTTGATAGTCCGATTACTCAGATAAACTAATGTCATACACTGTCTGGAATTGATCCTTATAATCAAAATTATGTTTCTAGTAATTTACAATGCTAAAATATGCGTGTAATCCCCGACGGGTAAGAAAAAGGTGTATATTATACCCATATTTTGTCAGTTATGTTTAAGTATCAAGTAATAGGGCTTTCTACTGGGCAGAAGTCCTGACTTTGAGCTGCTACTGAGAAATTAATGATATGAAAATCTATTGACAACTTGTCTGAGTGTCGATTCCCAGGTCGGCCTGGAAATCGATCCCAGACTCAGCGCTGACTCGCGCTTGCGACAACCACTAGAGCGACGCAGTCATAAGCGATACATGGCAGCATTAACAATTCTATTGATAGCATAAGGCCAATACGGTACACTAATATTAGATAATAAGTAAATACAAAACAAAGCATAAAACTTAGCACTACTTTATTTGCACGAAAAACTGCAACATTTTCACGTATCTACATAAATCAATACAAACAACATACTCCAGTTTTACCAGAGCCAAATATACATACATACAAACAAGAACTCTCAAAAAGTATTCTGTTTCAAAACTTCAGGAAATTCCATATTCGACTAAAAGCTACATGGTTTAACTAAACGAGCAAAAATTATACTGGATGCAAAAAGTTGATGAAAATGAATCAACATTTTTGATTGGCTCTCACATTTTTACGCTTACGTATTAGAAAGGCATGTTGGTTTATCTCGTTTGTTTCTGCTCACTCTGCGTGCGTTTGTTTAGGATAAGGAAAATAGTATTACCACAGAGTAACTGTATACAGTTTGACAAGTGAGAAATATTTTAAGAGTACCAGACCATAAAATGTGCATGCAAGGTGTAAACAGAGCCTTTAGGAAGCCGTCAACCAAGCATTTGGTACATCAAACTATGTAACTCTACGACTTTATTTTTTGAGATGAAAAATCACGTTTTACTGTAGGACTCAATATAACGCACGCATAACATAGTGCTGATAGATGCATTAAATGTAACGGGGGTTGTGGAGGTATTTAAAGTAAAGTTATATAACATTAAAAACTTCTATTAAAAAAAAATATACTTGTGCAAAAGTTTAAACTTTGATCCCAAATATCTCCGTAACTAGAAGGTTCCCAGGTATGGTCTAGAACAAAAAAAAATGCAGTGATGGGGCAAACAAGAACCTCTCGGCTGCTTTAAGGGTACTTTTACACTCATGTTTTTATATTTTATTTATTTGGTACACCATCAGCATTACATACTAAACATTAATAGGAGACAATAAAAAATCGGTTGTCTGTAAAGTCGGTTTACTGACGATAGTTGAACGTGACAACGTCACCGATTGTGCCTCTTTGTCGTTCGTCCCGCGCTCTCGCTTGCACTTCAAGCCTTAAATGGAACGCCTCAGAGCGAGGTAACGCCGCATTTTTTCGTGCGTGAAGCCGGCTCCATCGAATTATAAGACGTTGTCACGTCAAAAAACGTACTGGTATGTATGCCTATTGCAGTTATACGCAGCATTTTCCATAGTGACAATAAGTTATAGTACTCTAATCCCAATAATGTGTTTCGTGTGTTCATAAATAAACAAATAAAATCGTTGCAATTGAAGGTTGTGAATTGAATGTACTTTATTGCAAAGAATAATCCAGCTTTTAATTCTATCCTTGGATTCAAAATAACAAAGGCTTTAACTATCAGATGTGACTGCTGAACCCGGTCCTGGGTTCGATTCTCAGGTCGACCAAAATGTTAGTGTGGGTTGATGACAATAGGTTCGCCATGTACTATACGGAACTTGAACATAACTGTCGTAATGTGGGTGTACTATTAGGTGCACCTCTGCGTAACCCGTCGGGGGTTACGGGCTTGATGTTATATTATGTAATGTCATTCAAAGAATACGTAGGAGATTCTTCTTTTCTGTAACCAATTGGAAAAAGTACCTTTTTTCTCACTGTTACCAACTACTCTGTGGTATTACTTGAAACACGAATCACTGTTTACATTAATTTGCTTTTTTATATATCTCTCGTTACGTCGTCGGTCTGTTTGTCCGTGCTGTTTGAATGTTATTTCACTAAACACACTGTAGTGGGCGTTATTTAATTGTTACACTTAATTTATTCTGGTTCAAAAATTTTTTTCAGTGTTTGGTTTTAATTTCCTAGTATTTCAGTTCTGTGAGGTGAAAAAAGGTAGAGGCGAAAAATATACCAAATCAGCGTTTATTTCAGGAATAAAAATGTTGGTTAGGCGGGTGTTTAAAACTCTTTAGCCATCTCTTTAGTAGGAGAATAATAACAATTTATTCTATTCAATGTATATAGAAACTTAAAATAATAATACAAATATGTACATAGATAAAAGAAGACAAGCATTAAAGGGCGTCAAAAATTTGTCCACATCGCTGTCAACAAGAATAGTGCTCAGAAGGCTGGCAGCATTGCCGCGTTGAATGGCAATGCTGATTCTTTGGCCAAAAATAGGCCAGCCCTATGGTCACGAGAAGAGTCGACCAACCGCTTGGCGACGTCCCGAAAGACTAGGTGCGCACTTGAACCCCATGGCCCTAGTGTTTCAACTCCAACCGGCTCAAACATATAGATATACATATACCAATGAGGTTATTGTATTTGCACTGTTTGAGGTTTTCAGCACCTGCAACAGCCACCCCAGAACAGCCCGCCGTGCTAGGAAGATGGGATACATATGTACGTAACAAGTATTAAATCAATACTAAATTAAATGTTTGTTTACACTAACACCGACCACCGTCGTTTTTTCTACCATATTTTTTTTTATCAGTAGCAAGACTATTATATCAGTGAAAAGATGGCAATTACTGGGTAGGTTCTGTGGTAGGTAACAACTAATTCCCTGGTAGAATTTCAAAAATCCCTCCAATATCAAAAGAATTCTAAAATTGCGCTCTCAAACGATTCACAGTTCCGTCAATTTTATGAATCCTTTGAAATGTGAAATATTTTCAATTAAGAGCTTAACGAATCCGCATCGAGTATTCGCAACGTGGACCACCAATCGGATTCGTTTGGAACGTGACGTGTCGCTCGCCGCACGTCATCGGGCAATTTTAGGAATTTCACGGCTGATAGACCTGTGGGGCAGTTGATTCTATTTCGACACGTAGAGCTCAAATTATTTTACTTCTTATTGGGACTACTTACTGCTTACTACTTACTTACTTACTTACTTTTACTTCTTAGAACTTAAATGTTTCGTAGTACCTATTCAAACAGCGTTTTATATTTTGACACATATACAATTTTAGCCGCATCTTACTTTAAAGGATTACTTAATAAAACTGCTCATCTTTTCCATGAATAACGATCTAGTCATTGAGTTGTTTGTTAGTTGTGTGTGTATGTGTATTGATAGATAACAAGGTTAGGGTTTAGAAAAATGATAGTCGTTATTTTCGACATCATTTACCCTTAAAGAAACATCGTCATGTTCCTATTCTTGCCCATGTTACTTAGGGACGGCGCAATACGTTTTTTTTTTTCACATTTTCTCGTTAAGTTAATATTTAATCCTTTTTCTTACATATTATTCTTCCCACAATCCATCCTTAAAGAATAATATGTTACTTAAAAGCTGTTATAGAATTTCTCTTCATCAAGCGTACCTTTACACCTCACAAGTAGAACTCACCAAGCCACGTTACAGCTCCGTAAACCGTACAAATATTTGTTCCCTGCGCCAAACAAATCATCCATCTTCAGTGACTCAGGGGTCGTTTCGTAGGGACTTTCAAGGCATTGTTGGCTTTTTTGGTGACTTGAAACAACATCGTTTGATGCAGGGGCTGTCAGTAACGATTATATTATATTGTGTACAAGACAGGTTTGGAATTCTATATTTCATCTTCAGATAGATAATTCACAGCAACACCAGTTAGTGGTAAAATAGGCTAGGCTGCTAACACGAACGGGAGGGGACTAACAAAATGCGGTAAAGCAGATCATGGTGTTGTTTTCATCTTCATTCTCCTACTCTTATCCCAATTCATTCTGGGTCGGCGTAGCATGACTTCTTCTTCCATATTTCTCTATTAATATTTTTATCAGCAGTTACCTCCTTTGTAGCCATATCATCGCTCACACAGTCCATCCAACGTTTCGTTGTTGTATTGTTAATCTAAAAAAACTAAAAAAAAACAACTTCCAAAAAAAAATTACAAAAAATATGAAAAATAGCTTTACTTTCGGAAGTCGGTAACTATTGTTTGTTTCATTGACTTTTTTGGCACCGACTTCCGAAAGTTATTTGTCACTTTTTTGTTTTTTTTTTGGAAGTCGGTTTTTTTTTTGCAAAAAAGTTTTTATTTTATTCTTTTTAGCTATCGTATTATGAGGTAAAATCACACAAAAAAACAACCGAATTGAGAACCTTTTCCTTTTTTTGAAGTCGGTTAAAAATTGGGATTTCATAGACTAGAAATCCGCAGGAGACGAGGAGCATAGGGCCGGTCAATGTAACCCCATGTGCGGTGCCTATGTATAGCGGTGTCGTCTTTTGGCTGAAATGATGATAAAATTATCATCATCATTTCAGCCATTTCCTGCTTTGCATACTGTGAGAAATTATAAAAGGCAGCTTTAGCATTGATTGCTGGACTTATACAATGATACGTATAAATGATTCAGATGCTACACTTATAACGTAGACTATCCCGGTCATAGAAATATTATACCAGTGACGCAGTGCTTTTATTTTGTCCTTGTCATTTTAAACATTCAGCTCAAATAATAATGCATCATTTATTTAAAGAGCCCACCATTATTATTACAGGTAGGTATTATTTCAGTATATCGCCAAGCGGTTGGTCGACTCTTCACGTGACCAGAGGGCTGGCAATTTTTTTGGCCAAAGAATCAGCATTGCCATCCAACGTGGCAATTTACCAGGTTTCAATAACCAAAATCACCATTTTTGTTTTGATAAATCGTGTCAGTTGACCAAGCTGCTGTAATGCTTTTAAAGGCTGCACTATATAACAGTGAACTATGTGAAAACTCATGAAGTATGACGTAATTTGGTATGACGTCAAATTTCAGAGCACATCAACGTTCCTTTCAGCCCGTCACTACCAATACCTTCCCGTGATGTTTCACTTGGATTAACGCATGCGGATGTTGAGTCGAGTTGATTTACCGCCGCGTATTCCCAATAGCGTATGCTGCAATGCGGTAGCTTACTGTCACAGCACATTGTTTGAAAAAGAACATTTACATATCTTGGCTGATGTAGGGAAGTAGCTGCTTGGCTTGAATAAATAAATTGTTGCAGATATTATATAGGTATGTTGGAAAGATTTCCAACATACAAAAGGAGCTCAGAGTTGAGATTTTGGTGGCATTAAATTTGTACATACTCGTACATCGACGCAAACACCAAACATTTGGTTCAGGTTTACCAACTAGTGTATAATTAAAAGTATTGCTTCCTCTACGAACGAAAAAGAGACAGTGACAGTTCAAAACTGTCAAACTATCCTTCGTGATTGTACTTCAGCATACTTTTAAGTAATTGGTTCAGAGTATCAGATGTGTCGTTAAAGCTATGCGATGTTTTAGGCCACCTTCGTTTGATTTTATTTCTATTTGCTGCCGTGTCTTTCTTGTTTTACTTTCAAAAAAAGGATAAGCAAAGTTTAATTTTAGTTGGCGCGCCGGACGTATATGTTTTGCCATCAAATTGGCACAATTGTAGAGTGAAAGCTAAACGAACTTGGTAAATTGTTACTGAACGTGAACTTCACCCATATGAATCACTCCTCATCTACATTATAAAAATCAATGTGTGTTCGGATGTTCGTCTGTTCGAAATCTATAGACTCCTAAACTACTGGACCGATTTTGATGAAATTTTGAACAGTTGTGCTACATACACCAGGGAAGGTTTCTGGAGGGTAGGTAGGTAGGTAGGGTCGATGGAGTAATAAAAATACAAGGAGGTAGTACTACGTGTTAATTTATATCAACATTTTTTTTAATCCTAAGAATCGGGAAGATCGGGGCTTATAAACGAAGTTAAAAAAGAAGTGTAAACATTAACGAAAAAATTATGGATGTAAGTACTTTCTAATCTTCAATTCTTAAAGATATAAGACCACAGAGTTTGAAAGCATTCTCCGATGTTTGATAAATTCCCTCTCTAAAAAATATGCATAAAGTAAATTCTGGTAAATAATATGATGAGAAAAATATTTTTACTAAGACTCCTGAACAAGAGTTTTGTTTTGATGAGTCCAGTCAACTTTTCGGGTCAAGGCTTAAGAGAATTTCTCGTCAAAACAAGCTTTATTTTTTCAGTTCAATTTTAGCTTCTCACAATTTTTAACTTATACCTTTCATGTTTGATGAAATTCTCGTCAATCATCTGCCAAGCATCAATTATGTTTAGATCGGCTTCCAGTCTAAACGGATGCAGCTGAATACCAGTATTTTATATGAAGTGACTGCTTTTCTGGCCTCCACTACCCGAATTGGCCGTCATAGATCTAAGAATGACAGTCGAGAGCAGCTGCTAAATGCACAGACGTTAGAGGAGTAGATGGGGCTCGGTATGTTAACACATCGACGAACCAATCACAGCAAACGTTGTGTAACCTTGAACCCGACCGGCGCGTCAGTTTTTATTTATTTATTTATTTATTTATTTAACAATTTATGTACACACTAAATACAGAAATCAAGAAAGGAACAGAAAAGAGAGTACAAAGGTATTGCTTATTTCTAATGAAATCTCTTCCAGCAAACCTGCGAAAGGAAATACTAAAAAAAGAGATGTAGACAAAGTGTGTAAAAGAAAAAGAGAAAATGGAAGACATAAAACATAAATCAGACCAGAAACCATGAATCAGGTTTTATTTAACTAGGAAAGTCAATAAATAATGTTTATATAAGAAAGTTAATAAACACACAATATTATAATGAAATACGTCATACCGTACCCAGTGGATTATTAAGTTCAGCTAATTGCTTGATGTCTTAAAATTATCGAACGTCGTTCATTCAGAAAGTTTATTAAAAACTGAAAGGTCCTCAAAAGGTTAGCTTTTTTTGATTGAGTTAGTAAAAGCAGTCAGTCTGGTGAAATTATAATTATTATGGGCAGTGCGGTGGCGAGCAAAATTAAACGTTGTGGAAAAAATAATACAGTCGAAGATTGATTCTTGGTATTGTTTGGCACTGATTTTCAGGTTTTTTTTTATTTTATTCAAACTATATATATTGCAGGTACGTAGGTATTGAAAAGACTTTTAAGGGATTTCATTATATACTGAAGTAACAGTAATATAATAAAATGGGAAATACGTTGTTGAAAAGTTTAGGTATAACGTTAAAAGAAAGAAAGAAAGAAAAAGTATTTATTAGTCTCGCACTGGACAAAACAAAATTGTAACTTAACAATAAAACAAGATAACGAACGAACACGAACGTTCGCTATCGAACATTAATGTTTTTGATATGATTTTATATTGGAATATGTGGGGAATTCCACATTTTTATATTACAATGTTTATGGAAAAGATACTAAAGGGTTACGCCACAACTAAAAAGTCTCCACGTAATCCGTCGTAGGAAGTGCAGTCTCTTTATTGGGATTTACCATTAAGAAATTCTGAATAACAGCCCGGAGTCAGGATAATTGCCGAACTAGTGACTAGTGAATCTAGACGAGCCTCTTGCTCGTCTAGATTCTTGCGAAAAGCGAGTATTTGTATATACTAACTTAATTCACCTTTTCGGAAAAAAAACGTACTGCCCAGCAACTGGTAAAATACTGGTAGTTAGACAGGCTTCCGACCCAACATAGTTGGGAAAAGTTTAGGCAGATGATATTGATAAACAGATTATACTGTATACTGTAGCCAAAAAACTGGACTCAACTAGCTATAGTAGGCGCCAGATAAACGTGCAATAAAGTTCATTGCCCTTTCCTTAATTTCTCTGCGTAGGTACGCCGACAATAAATTATGAATCGTTTTTTATTACTAAAAAAAGTAAAGGATCACGATAGATGTCGATTCAGGACAGCTTTATGTCATTATTATTGTTTTCGGAATTAAGTATGTCAATAAATGTATGTGGGTCAATGACCGTTATTCCACGTTTATCTGGCGCTTACTATTATAGCTTGCAATAACAGACATCATTTTCCTGCTCTTGTTCCAATTGATTTGGGGTCAAAGCCGCATGTCTTCCAACCTTTCTAGCCATATCATCTTTCACGCAGTCCATCCATTGTTTTTTTGGTGTGTTTCCCTATGGACATCCACATTCATACTAGCTTGCAATATCAGTTTTCCTACATAACGTGTTATTTTCCTAAATTATTCTGAATAGGCATTACCTAAACATAGTGAACCAACTCCCTACCCATGCATAGTAAAATGGTCGTATCACATAATAATATGAGTTAGTTGTGTCATTGTAGCATTGGTCATTGTCACTAGGTAAAATGTTATAAAATGGGTTAGGTAACGCTTTGAGATGTTCCCTAAAATACTTTCAGGTGAAAATGTTTTAAGTATGTCTTTGCCTAAATTTAGACTTTCAAGGAGCACTTTTCCTATTGACAACGATGTGGACGAATTTTCTGACGCCCTGTAATTATTTTCCCATTTCGATACTTGTACATATTTTTGTTAATATAGAGCTATTTGTAGTTTTAAAATAATATACCTACTACCATTTCTGTATTTTCCGCCGGTTCATAATCAGAAACACCGCGACACTCACTTAGCTAATTTAATTAATGTAGACCATGTTTTCAACTACCGATTAATTTTCACTTACACCTACTGCGGAGTTACGAACAATGTTAAAGTTAGGTGCATCTCAAATATTGCTTGGAACTACAACGAACTAAGAGGTGCTGAGTTTCCAGATCAAATTTAGCATTAAGTTTACCCTGTAGTTGGTCGTGTAATAGACCGCACAGTTAGGGGCGTGAGTGACGAAGAGAGATGACAGGAATGGGTGATTTTCTCTTAAAACAATAGAGATTGTTCGATTTCCCTATAGTTTTTGCTACAAATATGAATTGGAAGTGATGTCAATTAATATTATCTTCATTCACTTGACTTTATTCCAATTTATTTGGGTCCGGCGCAGCGTGTTTTTTTCTCCCACTCTTCTCGATTAGTCTCCATCTCTGTTCTCATTAGTCACCTCCATCAAAGCCATTTCGAATAGGGTTGTTCTCGTCCCTATTTAGGGGACAACTCCTACGGACCGTTAACGTCCATCTTAAAAATAAAAAGCGTGTGTAGCTCCTTGAGGTGTTCGTAAATGATATTAATTTTCCCATACACACTTTATTTTATTAATATCCTGATTTCCTGGTAATTCTTTTAATCTATTTAATAATTCCCCATTGATACTTACTAATATCAAGTACATTTATTATTCTTATATCTATACTAATATTATAAATGCGAAAGTTTGGATGGATGGATGTTTGTTACTCAATCACGCCAGAACGGCTGAACGGATCTGGATGAAATTTGGCACAGAGATAGATTATAGTTTGGAATCGCCGCACATAGATTACTTTTCGTCTCGGTATAGCGATCCCGTGGGTCAATTATCAAACTCTAGTGTCACAGTGTTTAATATAAGTGTATACCTAGCTACCTGATTTCCATAATTCCTTATTGCTACTTATATAAGGTTCTATCTAATGGAACAGAAAATAGTTTACGTTGAAATAACATTATTGCACAACCGTCGTGAACTCTAGCAACCTATTTTGCTCAGCTGAGTGTCACAGCTTGTAAACGACGCGCAGCCGGCACAACTCGGTATTTGCGTATTTGTATTTTTCTGAGAATATATTTATAAATTAAATATATTCTCAGAAATTAGTACTGAACTATTTATGACTAACAGCCGTTAGTCGTATAGTTTAAGTAGAATATTGATGATTCTGAAAACAGAAGGCTTTAATTTCTATTTTATATGAGGACTGTCAAGTCATCACGCACATTGCATTTACAGCCTTCTAACTTCTGCCTGCGACTTCGTCTGTGTGGACCTCATAATTGGGCCCAGAAAAAAATATGGGATCAAAAGTATCCTGTGTGTTATAATTCAGGTTATAAACTAAAATTTGTGCTAAATTTCATTCAAATTCGTTCAGACGTTTTTATTTGATTGAGTAACAAAAACACAAACTTTCACATTGATAATTAAGTAGGATAAAGTTCCCACTGCAAGGTGACCTGGTACAGGCAGCTAAAATCAACTGGATGCGAGAAACACTGGCATCATTTGAGGAGGGCCTATCGCCAACAGTGGATATGATAGGAAATTCTCCGATGAATTTGTACTATAAAGTTCACAATGTTTTTCATAAACAAATCATTATCTTTATCAGTATTTTTTTTGAGATAATATTGTGCAATCGTAATTATGTTATTAGAACAAAATGTTGATGTAATTTTTATGAATTAAGTCACATGAGTTTGTTGACGTAGGTAGGTCATGTCTGTTATTATTATCCAGTTATTATTTTATTGAAACCGGAGTTATTTTAAGAACAGAAAACTTTCCAATAACAGCACCTTAGTTTTGGGATCGCCTTAATGTTCTAGTGGTCGCAAGCGTTACTGCTGAGCACGAAATCCGAGTTCGATTCCCATGTTGGGTAAAATGGTAGAGTCTGGATTTGTGCCCGGTTGATGACAATCGGCTCGCCCCCTTCTACACGGGACTTAAACATTATTGTATTCTTTAAATAAATCTCTGTCTTATCTGTTTTTATATTACATAGTTTTGGGAACATTTTCGTTATTGTTGGAAAATGTGTGTAGAAGGCGACGCGGTAGACCTCACACTAGATGGCGGGACGAGCTGGACAGAACCAACGATCAGTGGTCCACCTTAGCCTTGGATCGAAGAATTTGGAAGTCATGGGGAGAGGCCTTTGCCCAGCAGTGGAATGATACAGGCTAACAGTAACAGTGTGTTTGAGAGAAGCACAGCGGGATTGCTATTAGCAGAATGCCCTGTCTCCCGCTCTAGCAAATATATGACAGTTCTGAGCGACAGGATAAGAGCACGGAAAAGCACGATTCCTTACAAGTTACCGAGAATCTGAGTCTTCGTCAAATTAAATGGAATTGGTGCAATGTAAATACATTAAAACGGTAACAAGCGATGCCAATAACGGTTTATTGAATAATTCAGTTATGATTAAAATTTTATTGCCACAAATAATGAAGTTTATTAAAACAGTAAACATTAAAAATGATATTGGAATGGTTTATTTATGCAGTCGTAATATCAAAGTAATTGTTTATTGTTTTTTACTGATTCTTGATAAATAAATAATCCCTTTTTATTTTGAAGTTTAACAGGGTTAAGAGGTTTTCGATCGTCTAACCTTCCAAGTGCAGAGGGCTAACTTCGAGGAAGTTAGATTAAGTTCGGCAGCGTTGGCTGTAGCTTGCTTCGGTATAAGTCATATTGTGCAATTCGTAATTGGATAGACTTCATCTATGGTTCTTAAATTTCGAGCGACTCCTTTATCTAGCACGCTTGTGCCACTCGAACAAGGAGCATCAAACACTACAACACTGAAAGAATTTAAACGGTTAAAACTAATTTTTGAACACAATATGCTACGTTTTAAAATAGAAACTTGATAATTAGTAATAATTTTTGAG
This sequence comes from Standfussiana lucernea, assembly GCA_964057025.1. NCBI lineage: Eukaryota > Metazoa > Arthropoda > Insecta > Lepidoptera > Noctuidae > Standfussiana > Standfussiana lucernea. The sequence continues at coordinate 5,322,166 of OZ059804.1, read as the reverse complement.
AGAAAACAAGTACCTTAAAGAAAATAACAACTCTAACAGAACTGTCGAATTAATTTATTTAAAAAATCCCGCGCATACCAGTCTAAAACAGAACCCTATTAAAAATTCAGAAATTAATCATTTAAAGGTCACTCAATGATACAAATATAAAATGGAAACGTATAATTTTCATAATAATTTCGTTAAACGGAGCGTAAAAGAGTATGTTCGATACTATTAAAACATTGGGAGGCCTAAACAAACAAGAGATTTAAATAAAGCCAGTCCTTTTACCCGAACGGGTTGGGGCGTGTCGAAAATTGGGGACGAATGGATTTTATATTGTGAACCCGACCCTAGGTTATTTTAGGGTTACATGGAAAAGTTTGGTGGTCAGCCTCGTTCGGACCTACGGACATAATTATTATTGTCACGGGGTCTAAAACTTTAGTAAAATACGTAAGAAATGTAATGTGTTATATTGTTTATAATGTTATATGTTCTGATTCCAATGTATGATTGATGCCGTGTGTACAATAAATAATAAAAATGACGGTTAAAATTCGTGAAATAGGGTATAAAAACAGAATAACCCCAAGATAATGTTTTATTTTTATTTTAAAACAGTAACAGCTTGTTCATCATCTTATTATTAATTAAATTCATTTTAATCACAATCACTTCAATTTCTTAAAACTGTCCTGTCTTAACTTCTCTTCTTTTTACTTTCACTCTTTGTATTCGAACCGATTAATTTCTTAACCATCCGTACTACAACGATGACTCCAAGGAGGATTAAGGCTATCAGATCTAGGAACAGTTTCTGGTATAATGGGACGTGGAGGGCTGGGGAGCGAAGATGAGGAGCTCCTTTGGTTTCGATCACATGTTCTATCCAATGTACTAGTGATGCACCAGGCTTGGTTTCACGGTGGTGGTAGATGAACGACAGCTCTTTGACCTTTTGGGCGTATCTGCAAAGGGAAAACATTATATTACAAGAAAATTTCATGATTAAGGATGTAAGAGGTGTGAGGAAGAAACCGATGGACTACACCAAACACAAGCCATTTGGGGTATGAAAGAAAGAAAATATTTTGTTGCAAAAGTCCAGAATCGGAAGACGTTAATTGCAGGACGAAAATCTCCTTCAGGTATCGCCACATCGAGTGATCCTGTGCTTCTTTCTTCAGCAGATACTCGCATTCTACACAAGTTTTTTGATTGAAGGCCATCCAATGCTAGGCGCTATTCCAGAACCTATTAATCCCGTCGACCGTCCGTTCTGCGAGCAAAGTGCCCTACTCATTGCGTCTAAAGATTGACCATTCTTCGAAACATGAAAATAATTTTATATTCAAAAGACAATTTCTTATGTACATACTTAGGATTCGACAAAATTTCCTCAATAGCCACCTTCAGGTTAGCTGGTGTATCGTAACCCAAGTCTACTTCCAAAGCGAATCCTTTGCGAACAGCTCTCATGACGTTGATGAACTGGTCAGCAAACAAGGGTATACCAATGATAGGAACTCCGTAGTGTATGGTTTCCGTGGTTGATAGGAGACCTCCGTGGGTGACAAAGAGTTTGCAGTTCGGATGAGCTGTAAAGATACAAAATTTTTAAGATATGAATATGAGTTTTACTTAATGGATAACTCCAAGGCAAGGATTTTTAAAGTTTTTCCCCGTTGAACTATTATAAGTGGTGTATTTATTAAAAGGGCAGGTGTTATTCGAATTGCTATGCATTCTAACAGTTTCATTAGAAAACAAAGTTTAACATTAAATCCAGGTTTAAGCCAAGGCACCATAAAACCACTAAGCTGTCAACTTTGTATTAAAAACTTCACCATAGTTGTGATAAAGTTAAACCTGGTATTTCAATAAGAATTTCTCAAATTCAAATTATTTATTGCAATCCATAATGTACATATACAGGTGGTAAAATACAGTTAAGAAGAAACAATTATGGACCCTGTCGGGCACAGCAAAATTAGATAAATAGGTAGGAGAGAGGAAGAGCGCTTTTATCAACTTTCCATAACACGCAATTAAATTAGGTAGACTGTTTTTTTTTTATTTATTAAGAAATTAATTATTATATTAGATTATATCATTCGTTTCTATATTCTATCTATTTATAATATTATGAGATTCCAGTTATATTTTATTTAATGGGTGCATTTTTATTATTTAAACCGTTTAATTCCGTAAGACTAAAGGAAATTGGAAATTAAGTAGATTATTTTATTATATTTATATAATTGCTTTTTATTGAAATTTATTATTTATTATTATATTTGGTTATATCACTCATTTATTTATTTTATGTATTTATTATTTGTAATATTATTGTATTTCAGTTTTATTGGGTGCATATATGTTATTTTAAAATGTCATATTTTTACTATGCAATTTATTGATAATGTAATATATAATAATAGTGAAGAGGTAAAACCAGAAATAGTTTGGTATTTCTATAGTACAATTATTAGTCAAATTATCAGTCCAAGAATAGTTAAATTTTATCATTAAAATATTCGTCTAATGAGTAATAGCTTTTATTAATTAAGAATTGTTTTACTTTGCTTAAAGATATATTTGATTTTTCTATTTATTTTAAGTTCTCTGGTAATTTATTGTATATTTTAATTGACATTGAATAAGGACTAGAAGAGTGCATTTTAAAATGGGACTGAGGTAAATTTAATCTGTTCTTATGACGTAACGAATGGCTTGTTTGTGTATCTCCTCGTGTTTTGTATGTATCAGGATATTTACGCACCAATTTACACAATTCCAAAATATAAATACCAATCAAGGTGAGGATTTTGTGTTCTTTAAAGTATGGTTTGCAACTGTCGGTTTGTTCTCAAATAACTCAAATACAACTTAAGGGCTATTTACGTTAGTATTTTAAAAGTATACCATGTCAATTAGCCCACACAATACATTTTCCATCACCTTTGCTTCATAAAACACAAAACATCGAAAATTTCATTTTCCAAAGAAAGAAATAAAATTGCGAAAACAGATCGGCATGTCATATCCCCTATTAATCCTTCCGATACACCGGATACGGATGGCATTGTTGCGGTTTTGCGACCGGTGTTATCGACAGATGTGGAATTGTGGACGGCAGTAATGCCATTGTAAAAGATTAAACTGTAAATTGTTCGAACGAAAAGAAGCATGGGTTTTTGAAGTTGAAGTTGAGTGTGAAAGGTTAAAATTATTTTAGGTTTCTGTCGACTTGGGAAACCAAACGTCCTGGTGGAGAGACTGGTGATCATACGAAGTATTTACTATTTAACAAAATAAAATATTTGATTATGAACCCTGTTAAATATTTATAAACACGGAGATAAGTTCTGCCAAACAATCAAGAAACATAATTGTGAATGTTTCTTGATTTCCTTGGTATTATCCATGTGGTTAATCCCAAGGTTTTACTGGTTTTAACCTTACTCTGTTGTTGTTTGCGGGGGTCAGAGATCCAGCGAGGGGGGGGGGATAGCGATTTTTGGAAGGAGAAAGGGGAGGCCTTTGCCCAGCAGTGGGAAAGTTCCTTCGCTACTTAATTAATAAAGGGAAAAGTGTATTCATTAATAAGTTATTTTATATGTAATAATTATTGATCATCATTGCACAGTTGGCATGATGACATTCAAAACATCGCTGGTAAGACTTGGTTGAAAATCGTGCAGACCAGGGCAGCATGACAGAAAAGGAAAGAGGCTTTGAAGTAAATGCCCAGTGGTGGAACAACGCTGGCAGCGATGATGTTAATTGCATAGTTATCATGTAAAACTCACCTAATATACTTGGCTGAGGTGCCCATTGCACCATATGAACGTTCTTCGGTACATCTGTCAATTGCTCTTCCAGCTTCCAAATGACAGTCTGCTTCAATTTACTAAACACGTTCAAGAAATCCCTTTTTAGTTCCATTGGCATGGATTTGCTAGTCATCATAGAACCCATGCTGAAGTAGATAGCTCCGTGGTGTGCATTATCCAAAATCTTTTGTAAGTTCTGAAAAGAATGTTCAAAAAATTGATATTGATTTACGTTCGTCTCAATAAAACTAGAGAGCCTAGCTTAGCAAGTGGCAATCACTTGCTAAGCGTTTCGTATTTCTGCATCGACTCTCAACCAGATTGACATAACGTTTATCAGTAGTTTGTCAATCAATTTTATCAGATTCTGCCCACTACACCGCATTATGAACGAGCTAAGAAAGTTTCAGGCAAAAAAACATCTTTGTATTGTCAAGTATAAGACAATGCCCACTAGACCGATGTCACCGTCGCGTGTCATGCACGGAGCATCAACTATTGTCAGCGAGAATATTTTGTGACGATGTTGAACGATCTCGTGGGTCACAAAATATTCTCGCTGACAATAGTTGACACTAAAGAATAAAAGGATTAAACGCGTATGATGACCGTTATAAACGGGTAAATAATGCAGTTGATATGTTCTAGTAATCATAGTAGTCCGTGTCATGGTTTTTTCCGAGCTTGATACGTTCATAGCACGGCCTTGGTATGGTACGGTGTAGTGGGCAGACTCCTTAATACAATTTTTTTTTCTTCATCTTTATCACCGATATAATATCATTTGGTCTATGACCAAAGCCAAACAGAAGAACATACAGAAAAGAGAGTCCTATATCCAGAAGTAGATAACTTCGGACTAAAATGGTGATGATGATGTCATATCGCGTTCATAAATTCAGTCTTGGTAATTAAAAATGTTTACCTCAGGCAATGGTGGAACCTCATCTTGAATATGATACCCTGCAATGGGTACGTAATTCATTGGCAGCCTCTGAGCTTCACCAGTCGAAACATGGGAGTTGGCCAAAACCATAGAGCTGTTATATTTTACTTCTTCTATTGTGGGTAATGTGATCCCTCTCTTTGCTGCAGCTGGGCCGAAAGCATCTAGGTAAGCTTTCTGCTCAACATCTTTCAAAGACCTGAGGAGAAATATTTATTGATTATCTTGACTTGATTTTGATTGTGTTTTGTTTTAATAGTTCCCTGTTTTAAACTCTGGACAAACTGAAGTAAACCCTACGGGGAAATTTAGACGATTCGTTCAAGTCGATTATATGGAGGAGTTCAAAAAGTCGCGAAATGTAGTGGTATCCCGCGGGAGTTTCAAAGCTTCATACGTTCTAAATTTAAGCATGCAAAAACTTACCATATGATCCTGTTCAAGTCGAGTATATTCCACAGTTCACCAATTCGCTGTGAGAATGACAGAGGTGGTGACACTGGCGACATGTGATCTGGGAAGTAGGCAGGGTTCCCGACCTCATCGATCAAGCTCAGGATTATTGGATGAGGCTCCATTGATGATGACCAGATGTAGGGACAGTTGTACAAAGCAGCAAATCTGAAATTGAGAAATTTATGAAAAACTGGGATGGAACTGATTTATGTCTGGAGATGATCATTTCTGAAGACAGATGATCCATTTTCTTTTAATTGTGTCTTATAACTAATAGATAGTAACATCGTATCAAACTGCCACTATAGATTCTTCTTCGATCAAAAATATTTCAAGGTTGTTGTTACAGTAAATATCGAAAATGAAAAGCTGCTAATGATTTATCAAGATATAATTGAAAAAAACTTACCCACTATACAAGTGATGGTAGAGCCATTCAGCAACAACCAAATCGTATCGCTCATTTGTGTCCAACATGAATTGCTGTAGGTTCTCATGCATCAAAGATCTGTTGGCTACTATTAACATTGTGCTGTACATCAGGTACTTATCTTTCAAGTCGACTTCCTTTGCCATCACCTTTTTGAAGTCTAAGGATTGTACTGTGAAAAAAAAAGTAGAGTGTTTTTTTTTTGTTTAGTTTATGTTGGTACAGAGACCTAGAACAGCTGGACTAAAGTAGTAAGGAGTTTTTAAAGAAAGAGGTGCCGATTTGTACTGGCTTGGTTACAACTGACATGCGGACTGCTGTAAAAAATAACTAGATTCGTTACTGCGATTGACAGGTAGAAAGCCGCGATGCGGTTTTAAAGAAGTGTATGGGAGCATTCGGGAGGTCGTCTCGAGGGTTTCCCGATGTCACGTACATTTTGACTGTTTTAATACTATAAACTGCATCTATCCTGCTCATACTAGTACAAAGTGTAGGGAAAAGAACAAGGATGACATAATTTCAGATGTCATGTCTCTAAAACACGCCAAAGATGGTTGCTAGTATACATAATATATAGGAAATATAACACAGCAGATTTTTTAAGTTTTTAAACTGAAATGGTCACTAACATTACTATTAACACATAAAACGGGATATTTACCATGTTTACTATTAATTTTGAGTTCACAACTCACAACTCGATTCTGTTCTCGACACACGAAACTCTAGAGTTGTGAATGACAGTGGTAGCAGCACTGAGCGCACAAAACGAACAAGAAAGAGGGTAGACCGATTTGTGTGCTCATAAATACCCACCCGCAATAACTTCAGGTTATTCGTGATCATGGTGCTTGCAACAGCGTTGAAATATCGGGAACTCAAAATTAATAGTAAACAAGGTAAATTTCCCGTTTTATGTGTTAATAGTAGTAGCAGATTTTTTTCCTATTACTTGCCATGTCTTTTTTGAAAAAAGGGGAAACGATAGGTAACTTTATCATGCAAGAAACAGCACACATGACGACAGTGTTGCTGTTTTTTTCCTCAGTTTTATCTAATCATGATGGTGTTACATAATTATTTGTTTGCCTACGCATTTTAGTATTAGGCAGTAACAATCGCAAGAATCGCTAATACTTTTGATAAAATCATAATAATTATGATAACAAGTCACAAGCGACAAGTGTCAAAAGTATATGCTTCCTTAACAAACAACTTATATTGGAGTGATTATTGCTATCTAACAACAGATTGAAATCGTTAGATTTCATCACACTTGGGTCGCGCAAAAAGAGACAACAGTGAGCTCGTAAACCCGGCACAGAACGATTTTCAGTAAGAGCGAGCGAGACAATACTATTCAAGTGTCATTGTCAATGAAAAAAAAAACGCAATCGTTTTTCGAAGCGGGTGTATTTAACGATTTAAATATTTGTTTCCCTATTAGTGTTATGTTGTATTAATTCTTCTCTAACTATCGTCTTTATTACTTACAGAACTCGAACTTGTCGACGACACCCTCTGCTACTACTTGACGGAGATTTGGATGAGGCTTCTTGTATGGAATCGCAGTTAAGTATGTCACCTGAAAGATTTGTGCATTTATAAATGACTTTATTAAGACAGGAATATGACACAGTTTTCATCTTTGTTTTTTTTTTTCGGGGGAACCTTTCAAAAGGTTTTTGGAAATATATTCAAGGAAATATGAAAATTATTGAGGGAGGCATAGTAGGATATTTAGCTCATAAAATCCACCCACACACCCACATACAGGTCACAAACAACACGTGAAAGGAGGCATCGTTTCCTCTTATAAGACTTTTTCGGAACCACCTCTGTACAACGCCTAGTACCTAGCTTGTTTTCTGTGATTTTAACACTCCACAATTTTGAATGGTTTTTAGCTAGCCTTAAAACGCTTTAGGGGTTGATGATCTGTGCACTAAGCTTAGCGTGATTCTCAGAAACTATTAGACTATTACAATCATCATTATTCTCTTGCTTTCATTTCAATTGATTTGGAATTGACGACACCCGCAGTATTTTTCCTTCACTACATAAAATAAAACAAAGTCGCTTCCCGGTGTCAGTCACTATGTATGCTTAGATCTTCAAAACTACGCAATGGATTTTGATGCGGTGTTTTTAATAGATAGAATAATTCAAGAGCAATGTTTATATCGGAACTTACACTATCACTTACGGGATATATTCCGCGATTATTGTTTAAATTGAGCTCCCGATATTTCGACGCTGTTGCAAGCGCCATGATCACGAGATGACTGGAGAATGCGGGTGGATGGTAAAAAATTGTTAGGAGCAGACAAATCTGTCTACCTTCTTTTATCTTTTCCCGTAAATGATAGTGTAAGTTCCGTTATAAACCGTGAAAGCTTAAAACAGTGTTTGAAGGTTATATGTTTAATATATGCATAATAAAGTAGAGAAAACATTAGTATCTAAATTGCACCCTTCTAGTCGCTAGTCGCTAGTCTTCTATAATTTTCTATTAGTAGTCATCATAAGACTTTCATTTCCTGGCTATATTACCTTTCGCACAGTCCATCCATCGTTAATACAAACTTAATAGACTGTGTGAAAGATGATTAGTGACATCTATATTCCTTACCAGTCAATTTTGCCACCAGGAGTAAGCTAAGACCTCATAACTATGAAACTAGTAGCGGCATCCCAAAACTTACCATGACCCAAACCGTATCATACCCAGAACAAACTTATAAATTTTCATAACAAGAGACCTCGTCAAGTTATTCAGCGGAACGCATAGGAAATTATTCACAAGTGAAATTATACCTCAGAATGGAAAAGTTCCCCGTACGTTTCCCGAATACGAAATTCTCGGAGTCACGGGGCAAGCCACTTCTTATTCATCTACCATTTGTGTTAGCGTTTTTAGAATGTTTCTGTGCCGTGCAGAACAAATTGATGGTTAGGGCCAAGCTGTGCCTTTGGGCAGCGTCATTATACGTTGTTCTGGCCTTTTTGGATGCCCCGGACCTTGAATATAGGTTAGGAAAGCTTTGAATGAATTTTGGATGCTGGCAAAGTGTTGCTGGATAAAATATGTAATAAGGAGCATGAACTTTTGGGACAGTTTCGGTTATATAATTTACTTGGTCTGAATAATATTATGAATTTATTTTGTTTTAGTGACCAAACTTGTAAGACAAACTTAGAGTGTGATCTAAACTAAAGGGCGGTCTGATATCTGTTTACCTCAAAGTTCTTTTGCTATAATCAAAGTCAATAACTGAATTTTATTGTTGTCTTTTGGTTAAAGTGTGTTTCATTATCGCTTCACATCAGGCGAGTTGCGGCCAAACGCAAGATTATTTATTGTAAAAAAACTCATCATTTGCGTAGACTGTTCCCAAATTCCTGGATGCTGCTGACGGCCAGTATTTTACATGGATACGACTATGTATATTATGTCTTCATCCAAGTTAATAGGTAACACGATATCCCTTGGCAATACTAATTTACTGACTGAATCCCATCCGTCATTGTAATAAAAGTTTTTTTTCCCCACTTAAGGAGTCTCTCCTTTATCGAGTGCGCCTAGAAACATTTAAACTCACATTCACAAATAGCCAGACCCTAAACAACTACCTGTAGGCCATACAAATATTTGTTCCGGGCGGGAATCGAACCCGCGACACGATAGAAGATAGACTCTTAACTAAGATAGCCCTTGTAGTGGACAGTAGTAGGTACAGGGTGCTCCCACACATAGAGAGGAGACCTGTGTCCCAGCTGTGGGAACAATAAAGGCAGGTTATGCTTTGTTATGCTAAGAGAGCACGTGTTACCCGCCCATGCACAATAAATAATTCGCCTCTCGACAACTAGTTGACAAATACCACAAAATGGCCTATAACACGTCTTTTATGCCTGAAGTTGGAAGGCGGTCTGAATATGAATGAGCGTGGGCCAAGTTGTTAGTGGTACCGCTTGACCGAACCTGAATATCACATGAGCTCAAACTTACGTTTTGACTGCGGACTAAATTTAAAACAGGCAAGTCTGACTTTTGACCTAAATAGTGAACGGTTTGAATGAAATGTTGTTTCGTTAGGTATTCATGAAGACGTGAGGTCTGGTTTTGTATATACGTATGTGTAGGTAGGTTCAGGTGGATGCGGGGCCAATTACTTGCTTGTTAGCTATTACAGAAATCTGATATTCAGATACATACACTTAGGTATGATACTTGGAAACTGTAACAACTGTAACTTTTATTTTAGTATATCCATGTATATGTTTATTTAAATTTATATATATTTATAGTATTTTAACATGTATTTATAGTATTTTATATATCCTTGTAGTTTATCTTAGTATTTAATTAAAAATAATTTCAAATAACACACCAACCGCTGTTTGTCTCAACATCACCCAAAGGTTGACTGGTAGAAAATGCCTATGGCATTAATTCCGCCTTCGTACAATGTACTTGAAGTGTTAATTAAATAAATAAATAACAATCTGATTAATAAACACACAGTGAAGTGACCCCCAGTGGTAACATCAGATTAAACCATAAGGGTTGGCAGTTTTTCACTCAGTGTTTTCAAGTAGGAAATAATGATGTAGTTGGTGGTGGTACCTACCGGTACATAATATTTTGAGGCTATTTTAAGTGAGATTAAATTTTAACCTATCAAAAATGTTTCTACAGGGTGTGGGTGGCTAAAAATAAATTTACTAATAGATTATAGAACACCTTTTACTTATGACTGAAGAAATAAAAACGAAATCATCGATTTAACCTACCTAACTACAGAAAATATGAAATAAAAAATAAACAAACCTCATGACCAGCCGCCAAAAGATGTCTCACATATCCTTCACCCAATATTGAATGACTTTTCCCAGGATAAGGGAATGCCACGAGGATTTTGTAGCCACACACATTACTTATAAATATAGCTGAGAATAATATTAAAGTCCACTTATTCATTTTGGCACATAAAACAAAATTGTCTGGCAGAGCGTACGAGGCGCGGTTGATTACTGTTAATGATATGGATATCTATCATTCAAAAGTCGGGGGCACGGTTGTGGAGAGCAAAGTTCGGTAGTTTTTAGGGTTCATCTAACGCTTTTAGAATAATATTTGAGAATATACATACATGATGATATTTGAATTATACATGAGATTTGGTCGGATGAGTTAATTTTTTTTACTGATTACTAAAAACAATGGCTAAACTTAAAATTATGAAATAACTGATCATCATCATTCCAATTATTTGGGGTCAGCGCTGTATGACTTCTTCTTCCATACTTCTCTATTACTCGTACATATAACAGATATGAATTAAAATGAGGCCAACATATTGATCAGAATGTTATACAAGAGTGATTAAGATCATGAGTAAAAAAAGTATTTCTGTCTTTTTTTATGGTAAATATAATATTGAGTATTCCGTTTCTGGAAAAGCTACATAAACTGAATGTTTACTTAGTGAAAACTTCTATTTTCATTGATGATGTGAACATATAAAATTGCCATGCCACAGTTTGTTTATGTGAATGGCTTGGCCCCAAAAATTTTAAATAAGGTAAGTGATGTGATGACACAATATACCACATCATTTAAAAAGTGAACACGCAATAAATACACAAGTTTTATTTTTCGAACTTGGCCCACTTTTTTTAAATAATGCATTAGTCGTGCAATAACGTGCGTTTTATCTTTGCTATAATATCCTATGACATAACGATAAGAGTTTGTCGCCGAGTGATGATAAGATAATACTAATTAACAAACAATGAATTTGAATTATTTTTAATTTTATTCTACCTATTGATAAGTAGGTCAAATTGTATTACCTTATACTTGGAAAGAAGTAAGAAAACCCGCAGACAAAGAAAGAGTTTTATTGGAAATACATAGGTCAATTCAGAAGGCAACATGTGTACCATTATTAATCTTCTAGTATAGTTTTAATAATGTCTGTGAGTCGAATTAATAATAACTCATCTGTAATTGCTGAAGAACTACAGCTAGTGGAGATAATTGTGATTTTTGTATGAACATTTTACTTATTTCTAGCAAAAATGTATAATGTAATATACCTGTTATATGTATATGTGTGTATGTGTAATGTATGTACTATCACGATATTACGTGTATAATATAACTACAATCGATATTGCTGATAAAGTTCAAGAGCTATAAAATCTCCAAAATATTCGAATATAATCGGACGGTTCATATTTGTAACAAGTCTGTTACGTTTACGAAGGTCAAACCGAGTCGCTGATGTCATAATAGTGACTTCCGTGTGTTAGATTGTTTTGCACATCGGAGCAGTTTGAAAGACACTAAAGTTTGTATAGAAGAAAACAAGAAGGATAGTAGGAACACAATAACTTCGTTCTACGCTAGACCAGCTGAAGGTCAAAGTATTGACTGACTTTTGGATTACTGTGTTTACACTCCACATAACATGCCAGGGTCCAAAATCGTTTCCCATATAGGACTTTTAATCGGGTTATTTTTTTAGGAGTTGGTGGCAAACCCTAGAGTAAAGTTAATCAGCCTATATTTACTGATTCACGCACAAAGTTTATTTTTGTAAATAACAAATTAGAAAGAAAATGACAGGGTTAGCCAGCGCTAGGTGCTTTGTCTCTTTCGGTAAATTACCGATATTTAAATGTTTAACCCATTAATAATAAGGGTCAACCAGTATTTGTAAATAAAACATAATTATGGGTTATACGAGTACAGGTCTAACCGTTTAACCCGATTAGTCGATCCCCTTTTTTTGTTTTTCAACAAGAAGTCGTTGATCTTCAAGATGATAACAAAGAAAGTAGATTTGATAGACATGTTGTACGATGTACAAAACAAATCATCGTGACGTCTATCAAGACGTCACGATAGCAAAACTATGTATAAAACCGAACTGAAACACTTTGAAAGTACCCACACAACCACACCGATACTCTTAAGGTAGTATTTTCGTGACAAATTAATTACGGTTACTCAATACCGAACCGTTGTCATCGAACTTGACCGTACGAATTATAATCCTAAACTGACTCATCGGAATCTGCGCAATAAATACCCTTTACCAACTCGCTCAAAACACTGGCGCTCGACCAGTCTATGCGGAAGACGCATTAATATAACATACACGGGTATTGTCCCAGCGGCCATTGAACATACGCTGCGCACGCGCAGAATGTTTCGGTTATGATAAAGTAAATGTATCTTTCTATATCGATTGCATTTTTGACAAATCGAATAAATAGTACACTTGAACGATTATAAGTTCTTACCGAATAAACAAAAAAAAAACGCACTTCCATTTCTGGAATGTTTTTAACCGACTTAAATTTTCATCGTTCACCATAATTATCATTTCAACACATCAATCAGGAATGGGTGAAAAGCTGGATATAGGCCTTCTCTTTCTTCTGCCACATCTCCTAACTGCGTATGTACCTCATCCCCCTGATTGACTGACTTCATTATCTATTGGTTTTCATATTTTTGTGTATCTACCTCACTAAAATTAATTATCTTCACTATATACGGGTACGGTTTAATTTAAATACGTGACTACATTTTACTTACTTAAACAAAATGAAAATGAAAAGTCGTTTATTCAAATTAGGCTGATAATCAGCACATTTTGAACGTCGAGTTCACAAGAGACAGTCCCTCAAAACGCCCGCCCTTCGCCACTTCCTAGTGTTTTAGCTGGGAAGAAGAAGTGGCGGAACAAACTCCCCAGCAACACATCTGTCTGTTAGGTTAGAAGAACCAGATTCTATACAATAGCGTGTAATATATATATTTATTAAAAAAACATGTTCTGAGACTGGCCTTGGAATGGAAACGTTACTAAAATTTCATATTATTATGAAATACTCAGTAGATTACGTAACGATGGTTAGTTATGGTTAGTTTACTTTACATAGATATTTAAGTAAGTAAACAGATACGTAAGTAAATGTTTTCAAAACACGATTAATGTTTTATGTAGGTATCTGTTCATAGGTTCATTAACATAACATAATAATAATCACGCGTATCGTATAATCCCGGAACGGTTTTATAAAATATAGACGTGTAAATAATAGTACATCTACATTCCGATTAATTTCTGATGGAAAAACTAAATAACACTTTGTCTGACCCAGGACCTGCGGCAACCTGTTTAATGTTTATTTTTTGTCATTTTGTATGCACGTCATGTCCCTGCGACAAATAAATATATTTTCTTTCTTTCTTCTAAGACTATACTACTCAGCAGTCGCGCTGAATTTACGGAATATATTATAGTATTTATTTTTACGTAGGAGGAGCTCGTGGCTAAAATACTTACAGCCGCTCGGATCAATCTTCAGGTTAAGCCGCGCTTGCCTAGGCTGGTCTGTGGATGGGTGACCACCCATTACATACCGGGTTTTTTCTCCGTGCCTCGGAAAGCACGTTAAGCCATTGGTCCCGGCTGTCATTTCAAGATCTTTGACAGTCGTTATAAGTAGTCAGTGGCCCGAAAGTCTGACAACCAGTCTTACCAAGGGGTATCGTATTACCCGGTACTAACTGGGTTGTGGAGGTCAGATAGGCAGTCACTCCATGTAAAATACTGGTATTCAGCTGCATCCGGTTAGACTGGAAGCCGACCCCAACATAGTTTGGGAAAAGGCTAGGCAGATGATGCGTATTTATTTTTATGAAACTCTGGCAAATGAGCACATCAAATCCATACTGGTATACTGAAGTCATATCCCTAAATACTCTACGTATATAACGATATAAAACGGTCTCTGTTTTGTCTGATAAGAATATCAAACAGACTCCACTTATTCATTTCGTCTCATAAAATTTGAATGCCAAGGGCACTGGACGACGCTCGCAGACCGTATCTAAATATAATATAGCTTGAGGTTAGGAGGACGCATGGCTATAGTAAGCCAAGTTCAGATATAATAAATGGCGTACGTATGTGGATAAAAGTTTTACAAATAAACAAAAAGAGCCAAGTTAAAAGAAAATTGACGAGGAGAGATGAGACACTAAAAAAGTTGAGTGATCAATATTTTTGATCGATGAAAATTAATTACTTACTAAAGAAAATATTTATGTGCAGATTATGTAAAAAACTATGATAAGAATAGAAAATAAGTGCAAGCGTACTTCGCCACCCTGGCTTGAGCGAATTTCGCTTCGAATCGGCCGCTCACCGAAAGAGTCGGCAAGCGAAACGCCGCAAACTGTGTACAGTCCATATAAAATATACGACGCGAACTGAAAGCAAACAGTCAGCCGCTCACTGTTCTCTTTATAAGGTCACAACCTAAAATGGTGACGGCTGACAGGGTAGAATGAAAAACAAAATCCTCCTAACCTAAGTAACATGGGATCTTGGAAGGCAGAAAACGAAGTATATTGAAATAGCGGTTGGAAACAGAATCTTATATAACTGTAAAAAAATAAAAAATAAATTTCTCTTCTTATTTTTTTTTAAGACGGTTTATAAGACAAGACTTAACACAATAATGGATATTTTCCAACAGCAGCAGATAACAATTTTACCCAGATAGTAAAAACACACAATTCCATGTAAAAGTACTAGCAGAGTAAACAACTCTTGCAAAATAGCAGGCACACTGCAGAGGAGCGTTGAATCGTGAATTTATAGCGTATGCATCGCTGGCAATATACTGCATCGTATAATCTGATATTGTCGTCCTGTATTGCAACTTATTTACCTACATGCTTGTTTTTGAGTTCAGATTGGAGCCGTTATCGGAGATTTTCTGACGTAAAACTTAAATTGTCATATTGTTACAAAGTAAAATGTCTTCTTGTCATGTTAGTTTCAGGTTTTATTAAGTAAGTGTATAAGCAGTGGCTTCTTACAGTGCCATTGTGTCGTACTTTGCAATGTACCCTCCAATAATATATAGGCCTTGGGCAAAATACATTTCGTTTTAAAACAAACTTCTATGAATGTTTAGATGCTAGTGTATTAAGATTAAAAAATTGGGGAAAAGCCTCTTCTGCATTAAAAAAAAATAACACGCCATATTTTCTTTGTATTTATGTTTACTTTGTTTGGCCTGCACACATACTGTTATGTTTTTTTGTAGTGTTTATTTTATTTCTTATGGTTGTTTTATACATGGTGGAAGGGACATCGTACCGAAAACAGGAACCACATACTCAGTACATCATTCTGAAACCCCCACATAGAAACTTTTCAAAAAAAAAGAGCTATTTCCTACAAAAGTGCAATACCTATACCTCACGGTCGGGTAAAATTCGTCAACTCGTCCCACATACCTACAGCTCATTTGGAACGACTTGGTGAACAGCTGTTTTTTTTTTAATTACCCATCAACAATTTATATGTGGAGGGGGGGTTCAGAATGATGTACTGAGTATGTGGTTTCCGTTTTCGGTACGGTGTCCCTTCCACCCCGTATTATAATCCAAGTACTGTTTCGTACGTAATCAAATATACAGTCGTGGTCAACTAATTAGGGACACTCTGGTTAAACCGAATTGTGAATTTATTTTTTATTTTCCAAAGAGTCTAAACCATATTCCATATCTCTTACATGTAAGTATAATTATTCATTTATGTGCCCGATTATACAAACAATAACAACTTATTAAACATTAAACCTCTTTACAGTATAGCTGATAGATTATCGTAGTGCTATTTGTTCAAATAATGCTGGCTGGCCATTTAATTAGGGACACTGAGATATTGCGTTCTATTTTCAAAATTTGAATCTCAATACTTTTTTACTTCTTCTATACATACACACACACATATCCAGACTCCGTAGTCTGGATATGTGCCCAGTCGATGGCAACAGGATCGCCCCCTATTACATGGGACTTAAACATAACTAGCAAAATGTGGGTGTACTATTAGGTACACCTCTGCGTAACCCTTAAGGGATTGCAGGCGTGATGTTATGTAATATTGTACAGTTCGCTCAATTAATTCTATTCATACTCATATCATAAACGACAATTTAGGTAGAACAATGAGTTTCAAATTGTGTTTGTCTGTTTGTGCAGCGATAACAAGTTCTATTATTAATGATAATTGATAATGATTACAATAGATACCTATCCCTAGTTAGCTTAGTTATCTACCGATTCCTAGCTGTATTTGACTGTATTAAAGTGTTTTCAAATACTGATGGGATTTGGTGACCTGGACGCATACCGCAAGGGTTGCTTCAAGGTGGCGCAGGAGAGGACTTGGGGGGGGGGGTTTGCCCAGCCGTGGGAACGTATGGGCTATAGAAAAGAAAAGAGGATATAATATTAATCACAGGGGCTGTTTAGTCAATTGGTCCCTCTCAGATGGGATCCGCGGGATGAGTTTACTAATTCACTATAGTAGATTGGACCCGCTGAAAATGTCGTTGACTTTCATATTTAAGCATATAAGCCTTTTTTTATCTACCACGCGGTTTCCTCACGTTATTTTCATTCGCCGTTTTGAAAACAGTGGTAATGAAATACATTAGGTATAGAAAGTAATGCACCTGTCCAGGTGTACCTGGTTGAACCTGGTGAACCAGGTTGAACCTACGATCTACAAATCTTAGGTTTGAGCTGATCCTACCACTAGGCCACCACTTCTCTAATAAAGGAACTGTCCAAAGGGTACGGACAAATTCACCGTCGTGGCTCCGGAAATAGATACCTCCATACAATACTACTGAAATATCTGCCAGTGTCCGATCACCGCAGCTGATCCGGAATTTGTCCGTACCAGTTTGAGCGATCCTTCACAGTCTGAGCTAACAGATATACTTACAGGCTCTCGTTATGAGGCCCAAGTGCGCGTCTCTTTTAAGGAAATTTCTCTGACTCTTCGCGTGACCAGAGGGCTGGTTCTTTTGTTGGCCAAAGAATTAGCATTGCCATTTAACATGGCAATCAATGCTCCCAGTCTTCTGGGCACTGTATTGTTGATTCTGGCCTTGGAGTTTTCTAAACGTGTTAATGAGGTCCTAGCACGAGCGCGCGTTGTCAACGTAACGTCGAAAAACGTCGATTATATTATTAAAAATACCCGTTTCGAATATATCTATAGTATTTTCATATTTTTAATGGATGTTACTGTTCGTGATTGTTGTCAACAATCTAACTAAAATGCTGTAGGATAACATTATTATTGTATTTTTTATTCAAAAATCGACGTAATTACGTTGACACCGCGCGTTCGTGCTAGGGCTTCAGATGTCATACAAAAATCTTTTCAATTGAAAGGCTGCTCTAGTCTAACTGAAGAAAAGAAGCAGAAGAAAGATCAAATCTGATTTCATTGAAACATCCCAATTCCTACTATGTTGAATACTAAACACAGGATCCAATATAAAAGCGGTATTCCGTAAATATATTCGACAGTAAACTCACGTTCAAGTTCCACAGCGAACTAGCAACGTTTCGTACTGGCTGCCTGTTCCGATACAAATAAAAGTTTATATTGTTTTTCTATGTAAACCATGTCACTATGGACTTCGAAGTGCTGAAAAAATGCAATATTTTAGAGTGGACACAGCTGCAATACGTTTGCTGATATTGTCTGTGAGCTACTGAATAAGACTCTATATTGTGTTTTTTTTTTCTGTACACTATCTTTTATGCTCTACTAGTTTTGCACGGGTGCAATTAACTAATGAAGAAAATGAGAAGTGCGCTTTGCAAGAGATATGATCACGATCTTCAATTCAATTTCGCAAAATACCAATAGTCCATGTGTCCGTTGTTATTTTGAAAACATGCGACGGTCGAACCGTTCTGAAGTGATGATCTTTCATATATGCTCCAATTGATTTTTATTTTTAAAGATCAAATTCGTGGCAACATGCTGGCACGCAGGTGCGCACGCTGTACTGATTCCGTAAAGATAACGCTTTTTAAGGCCTTCTGCCAGTCGTCTTACACGTGCAGCCTGTGGACTAAGTATACCCAGCGGGCATACTACAGCGACCTGCGCGTACAGTACAATAACGCATTCAGGGTACTTTTGGGGCTGCTGTGGCAATGGTTCATTCGTTTTTTTTTAATATTTATTTAACTCAATTTAATTTAATACAAACATTAGTGTAAGTTATGTTACTACTAACATTATATGGATTTTAATCTCAAATAAATATTTTGGATTTGAATTATGAATAAGTATGTACGTTCAGTCTAACTCTCTCTCCAGGACGACGATTCCAAATTACTCTTTACTCCTTAAGATTATATTTCTTTTCAAAAGACTAAACGTGCATATTCTAGCAAATTTTTAGACGCGAACGAAGTTTATTCCCCTCGTTACGAGCCAGCTAATGCGTTTAGTGCTTCAAAAAGATGCTCATGCTGCTTAATGCATGCCATTTACATTGGCTGCTTTACAAACTGCTCACGTACACAAAGTTCGGAGAAAATTAGCGAAAAGGTAATAAAGTCATAAGGCGATGCTGAATTCCCCTCTGGCCTACGTGAGCAGCAGACGCTAACAAAAGCGATGCGACAAAATCAAAAATCGAGCTTCAAAATTCGATCTTGGCTGCTTCTTCCATCGAATTGCTTGTAGGCCCTTCTTTTATATAGGTACGCAATAATTGCGGACTTGTCTACAACATGTATTGTTTTGGAGAGGTGTGGTCATATTCAAAGACTACTTGATCCGCGCTACTTCGTCTGCGTAACATTTTCGATGGATATTCCGCTCCTATTTCTCGCAGCGTGATGTTATATGGCCTATATAGCCTTCCTCGATAGATGGGCTATCCAACACTAAAATAATTTTTCAATTCGAACGAGTAGTTCCTTAGACAACAAAAGAAACAAACAAACTTTTCCGCTTTACAATAATTATTATTTCCTTTATTTATTTTTCTTACTTACTAATTACATTTTTAAATATTCCTATATCAATAATTATTATTAGTATAGATTTGGCACAGACCATCTAACTGAACAACGTTCTGTATGGTGAACAGCTGTACCATACATTTAGATTCAGTAGGTATTGAAAGTTTGTATGGAACAGCTGAATATTTCGATTTCCATACCAATTGGTTCCACGGATATAGTTGATCAGTTAATGATTTATGTACTATACATAATCATTAACTGATCAAGTTTTTTTATTCTTAAATATGACCACGCTTTTCTTATATACATAGGTAGGCAATAATTGCCGATTTGTCTATAGACAAACTATAATATTTTTCAATTTCTTTCAACAGACACGTTGGTCTCCATGACCAAGAGCACCAGTTTCCCAGACATGGTCTCATTAACCGTCTTGATGTCCTAAAACGAGATAGTGTTATTTTACACTAGCCATGCTGTCTATGATATGAAAAAATCTGGCCTCGCGTATCATATTACTCAGTAACTGTGTTATAGTGGTCAAGTTTTTTACAAACGTTACCCCACACTAGGAATTTCACCTGTGTCGTGGGTGCGTTTACAAAAATTTTAACTTACATACACAAACAGCCGGTAATATTTGTTCTGTGCGGGGACCAAATCGTGATACGCAGTGCAGCAGTCAATCGCTCAGCCACTGCGCCAAACGTGCCGTCAAATGCATTCAGTAAGACTGGATGCCGAACCCATAATACTTGGGAAGAGGCTAGGCATACACACATAGGTATACTACTCTGTTAAGAAAGTACCGGGAAACGATCAATAATACACAAAATGTTAGTTATTCATCCAAAGTTATTTTATCGTCTTTAAAGTATGCTCCTTCAAAAACGATACAAAACATTTTTTTAAAAGCCGTTTCCGGAATTGAGTTCAGTTCTCGCCGCGAATTCTCCCTTATGTCTTCCATCGAATGAAAACGGGTGCCACAAAGTGGTAATTTGAGTTTAGGAAAAAGAAAGAAGTCGGCTGGAGCCATATCTAGTGAATAAGGTGGTTGCTCGATGGTATTTGTTGAGGTTTTGGTAAAAAAAAATCGTTTACTGTGATGGCCTTGCGCGAAGGCGCATTATTGTGGTGCAAAATCCAAAAATTTTCTTTCTACGAATCTGGTCTTTTTCGTCGAATTTGCTGTCCTAAACGCCGCATAACGCTCAAATAATATTCTTTATTTACTGTTTGACCTTTCGGAAAGAATTCCGAGAGCACAAGTTTTCGGTTCAGTTGGAAGGCACCACTTCGAAGCTTGTTGACTAGTTTGCATGTCAAACTCGTAAACCCACGTCTCGTCACCAGTAACAATGCGTTTCATGAATGTTGCAAAATTTAAGGCAAACTCTTTGTTCGATGTTTTTGTCCATTATGAAATTCGCAATACACACTAGATATGATCTAACTAAAAACAGCACAGTATTTAATCTAAATAATTGATGCAATTCAAAGGCCGCGCCAAAATGGAAAACAGTTGTGCCAATCTATTTTTATCCATTCCCGATACTTTTTGACTGAATGTATATGAGTATAGGTCCACATTGTCATATTATGTACAATGTCACAAAACAAAAATGGGTATATTTTGTGTTTACTGATTTTTGTGTTCTCGCCCATCGCGATTTTTTGCGCGATGTAACCGCAAAACGGCCGCTATCCAGTGGTCAAATAGGATAACGCATTCTACATTCATTTAACGAAGCGAGATTTGCTCTAGTTACATTAAAAAACATGGTCGTTATACAAAGAGAGTTTAGTGTGTTAAGGTTATATTATCACTGTTGGGGGAAAAGTTGCTGTTGTTATAATATCAAGCCCGAGCCACGTCATTACTGTAAGTACCTGAAGAAATTATACTGTACCTGAAATGTTTCACCAGTAATTTAATAAATTTAAAAATTTAATTATTTAATTTAAATTTATTTATTTTTTGTTAATATCAAGCCCGAGCCACGTCATTACTGTAAGTACCTGAAGAAATTATACTGTACCTGAAATGTTTCACCAGTAATTTTTTGTATGACTGCTTCGTTGGTCTCGAGCTCAGAAGCGCGACTGCTGAGTATGAGACCTTGGGTTTAATTTCAGGAAAAGTGTTGTTAGGTTTCTTCATCAGGAATTTCTCAATAGCAGCCACAGAGTCAAGATTTATGCCCGGTTGATGGCAATAGCTTTGCCCCTATTACAAGGGACTCAAACATAACTGGCAAAATGTGGATGTACTATTAGGTAGGTGTGATGCTATGTTATTTTTATGTCGATATCTTTGCACCAACTCAAGTTGGATTTGTTTTAAGATGAATTTTGTTTCAAATTTCATCGGTTTTACGGGTCTTTTAGTGGTCGGCATTTTAAACGAATTAAGAAAATAAGAAGGCTGAAGTCTCCTTGTAGCACTAAGTGCGAAAACCAAACCGGTTAACCGTGATGAAAGAACCGTGTTACTCAAATTCGTTTTAAAGTTTTTATGTTTGTTCTGAGGCTCACAAAAAGTACATAAGAAACTGCTCTTCTTGAAATATAATTTCACCATTCTTACACTTCGTAATTGTAAACGGGAAAGTTCTCAACAACTCTCAAAATAACACGCTCCTTCAAACCTCAGTACAAAAAAATAATGTCATTATGTACTTATACATAATTTACATACAGAAATAAACTCGTGCCAATTAATTAAAGCGCTGAGAACAGCCGCGTAAGTTGGAGCTCGCGGTACAAACTTTGTTTGCCGGGTGTAATGAATGTACCACGCCACTTGTTTCGACTACCCTCCTACATGTTCAAGGTAGGGCTTCCATGATATTTAAGATGGTTGCTTTGAGGATTTGTTTAGTTAAATGTGAGTAAATTTTTGTGTGGCTTTGTTGATTATTTTTTTAGGTTCTTCTATTTGTATCGGCTGAAAAATATATTTACAAGCATCTCCGTACCTCGGAAAGCACGTTAAGTAATTGGTCCCGGCTGTTTAACGGAGATCTTTGATAGTCGGTACGGGTCGTCAGAGACTAAAAAGTCTAGCAACCAGTTTTGTCAAAGGGATCGTGTTAGATAGAATGCCAACTTCAAAACACAAATGGTAATAGTTATAATTATGATAACTTCTATGAAGTACTAGTGTATTCTATTTTCTACGTCTTTAACAAAAGATTTCGTTGAAATTATTTTATATGGCTTAATTCTCGATACTGTTTTGTCAACAATTTATCTCAAAACAGCGTCCTTATTGAGAATTAACTTAATACCCTGTAGACTCAGCAATGTTTTAGGGTTTCCGATGAAATCAAATAAGCAAATTCAAATGTTGTGTTGGTCCAGTGCTCTTTGGTAAGCCTCTTATGTTTGTCAACCATACGTTTTTGTTTTCTCATCAGCATCGTCTCAACCCTTAACTTAAGTCGTTCGGCATTGGTTTTATTGTAACTTCATATTGCAACGTACACTTATGAACGGATCAGAATCAGCTAGTAACAATTTGATGAGGAGATGCCGACATTTATTGTTAATCTGGAGTTAAAGTGTTGTTAAACAACGATTTAACAAAAACATGAACTCGAAAATTATATTATTAGTTTGCAAATTTTTCAAACATTCTGGTTAAGGAGATTCGCTGACAAGGGTTGATAAAGGTATACTTCCGCAGCCTTGTCATGCGAAGGGATGAGTGGAAGACGATTAGCAAAAAGGATTTATGGTTAGAATTTGAGTGAAATTCCGGGAAGGGAACACTGAAAGAGACACACACCCTGGCTACCCGTAGGTTTTATCAATTCGGGTCAATCTTTGAAACTGAACGTGTGAAAAAATAATTGGTAAGTACGTATTATCATAGGTAGCTTGTAACGTTGCTACCTTTTTGGACATAAACCGCCTCTCTGTCCGCTGTAATACACCAAGTGGGCCTAGTGCAGGTTTATACTTGGTATATGTCACAACAACAAGATTATTTAGTTCTAGAACATACGGGATGATAAAGGCTCTTGCCAATAAAAATCGAACACTGAAGTTGCGATAGGTACTGTTTTCGAAAGTCTTGTAAAACGATGAAGTGTTGCATGTTTCATAAATGCGTAAATGCTGCTTCAGACCTGTATATTTTACAACATATTTTGTTTGAATTTTTTACTTTTATGACCAGATTTCTACAAGGTTTGTATACAACTAACTTGCTTAACCTTATTAATTTACATGTTTTCTACTGTAATTGTGTTAAGACAAAACAATTACAGTAGAAAACATGTAAATTATATGTTTTATACGTTATCGTAACCGCGGGAATATGATGAATCCTTGCAACTTAGTATCTTCAAAGATATCCAGTTATACACGTGGAAGCTATAGAAAAATGATTAAGTTTTTAAAAAGCTCTGTGCTCTTTTGTCGTTTGCATGACAGGTTTTGACGATTGAAGTAGCATACAAACTTGGTATAATCGACCTTGAGTTTAAGTCACAAATAAAGCTGATTCCCAAAATTATGGCCACCGTAACATTACTTTAAAATGTAGACAAGTTGAGAACATCTTTACACCGATATATTATGTGTACCTGGGCCATAATTTGGTTAAATTGTATAACTTCAATCGTATGTTAGTTTAGGGGTGACATAATTCTAGGCTTTGTTAGAAATTTTCGGAGCTTCAAAATAGGCTTTAGGGGCATAATAACGGTCTTTTGGATATTTTTTTTTTGCCAGAATATCTCAATAGCTACACTGTGTGAAGAATGACATGGCTGGAAAGGAGGTGACTGCTGACATGACGAGAAATAGAGAAGTGTGATGAGATTGACTCAAGGTCAGTGATTCATTATATTCATTCCGTTTTGGAAGTATGGTCTACCATGTGCATCTTACTGCCTACATACATATAGGGTGGAAGTGACACCGACTTACAAACGTCTACCACGTATTTAGTACATCATGCCGAAAGATTCCATATCGAAATTTTTCATCGGTATTTTTTTAACTGATGTTTGCTTCAAAAATGCAATCCCTACACAGTCAAAATGTAAGGAAACGGGTTCAGCATGATGTACTGATCACGTGGTAAGTGTTTGTGCGTCGGTGTACCTCCACCCTGTATACAAGGTGTTGCTTTGCATCCTCGTCAAATTCAAGAAGGTAACTATGCTAATGATTCTCGACCCGAATCAATAATAAAAAGGCTAGGTATTTTTTTGTATTTTTTTCTAATATCGGATATCGGTAAGTGTACACCACCCGTATTAAAACGCGGCCCGTCTAATCCTAGCCCTATAACAGCGCTTTCTCATACACAAACAAACGCAGACGTTTATTCGATAAACGGGTGATTCTCCTTCGATGAGAAGGGCTTCATTCTGAAATAGTGTCAAATTAAAACAACTATAAAAAGCAGCGTTTGTTATTACTGACCAGGTTTAATTTATATTGATTATTTACGTCTTCTATGACAACCTCCTGAATTTTTGGCGAGGATGCAAAACTACACCTTGTCATTTGATAATGACTTTTCGGGGTTAGTGATGAGATTAAAAAAAATAAACAAATAATACAGACATAAACGCAAATTGTTAGGGAACCTACACTTAGGTGTTAGTTTGTGATAGATTTCAATGATATTTAGTCATGACTATAAGGGACTTCGCCTACTGCGACTTATTACTTACTTATCTTAATGTGGCCGCAATACAGTCATGATGCTGTCGGTGTCTGAGTACTACCACACTCACTGAGGGTCGACCACTTTTCAACCTTATTACTCAGGGCATAGGAGGAAAAGTGGTTGACCGTCAGTGAGTACCTTTGTCCACATAATCACGTCTCTATATAGCTGCCATCGTGATGCTGTAGTGCTTCAGTCGTGATTCAGCATCGATACCGAAATGCTTCCATTTTCCTTTCTACGTTCCCATGGTGTCGTTAGAAAAAGTCGCGCGTTTACTCCAATACAGAAGCAATGCTGACGCATCGTATGCGTCGCATTCCGCGCGATGCGATTGCGACAAACGCACGACAGCGTTGCCACAAAATGTCATCGTAAGCGAAATGCCTTACTGGTAACAGCATGACTAGTTAAAGTTTGGGCATAGAGCCAAAATGCGGCTGTAACAAACAATACACACTAATAATAATTAATTCGCTACACACCACATATGCTTATAATAATGTTTTATACAGTTTTAAATCCTTGTTGAATTATTTGTGTAAGTGAAAGTACCTACGCATTTCTGTAAACTGCAATCGAGTTGTCGTAATTAAGTGAGATACCCACCCACTTGTTTTAAATACTTTTAACTGTTAGACTCCATTCTCTCACTTTTTGCTACGGGGTCTGCTATCGGGTTGGACCCTGAGTACCCCGATCCCTGAGGCACCCGTCCCAGAGAACCCCGAATTTGATAAATCGACTTGTGCCATATTTATTGGTGCGCAAGATCATATCCTATCATTATTGTATCGATGATCTACACTAACTGCACTTCCACACTAATATTGTAAAGAGATGTGAATTTTGAAGTTTTTGTTTTGTAAGGAGTGATGAACAAAAATACTGATCTGTTTCCGGAAATTCTTACACTAATGGGAAGTGACATTATCCCCAAGTGTCATATTATGTTATTTCTAAATTATTCTCGTTGGAGAATTCCCGAGCATAACGCGAGCGAAACCGCGGAAAAACGCTGTTTATTAAAAGTACAATGTTTAGTTTCCTATTGCTACCAGTTGCTTTTAGCTACAGAGAAGGGTTCATTCAAAGACAATAACTTCACAGAACCAAATTAAACTGTTTATTACACAAAATGAGAGTTCAAAACATAAATTGTGTAACTAAACATACGCACACAAAACTTTTCAGAACACGAATAAATGAAATCGACTGAACAAATATCTTCACAGCAAGTTTAAACAAGTTATTTGGCTGACGGTACCGTCAACGATTAACCAAAGTGCACAGAAGCGAAACTCATTTTAGAAAGAGAAAAACAGAATAAGTTTGCTTCTCATCATCATTAACTGAAGCTTTGTACCAATATTTAAAGATCGGCTTCCAGTCTAATCGGATGCAGCTTAAGAGGCGTATGACAAAAAAACGCGTAATTGCAAGGTTTCCTCGTTGAAATTGTATGTTATCCGTTCGTTGTTTGAAATAACAATTACTTGTTAAAAATAGTTCGTTTCCTCTACTACAATAATAATAAAGCGAATTTTAGATAAATTATTAATTTATTCAGTAATAATCATTCTCCCGATGCATGTTTAGACAAAAACCCACTAATTTGTAGATGCTATTGAATATAGAAGTGCCTCTTAATAATGGTATTTATGAGTGACTGCGTATTTGACATCCATAACACAGTTACTGGATAAGACGAAAGCCTAATGGTAAGCTGAAAAATAATGTAATGTTACTGCAAAATAAGATATTTTTATTAAAATGAAGCCAAAAGACATAACACAATATACGTCTGTAATCCTCTAAAGGGTGGGCGTAGGTGCACCTAATAGTACCTCCAAATTTCACCAATTACGTTGCAGTCACATGTATTAGAGCGAGTCTATTGCCATCAACTGGGCACAAATTCAGACTCCGTGGCTGTTACTGAGAAATGTTAATGAGAAAGCAGTGATAGCCTAGTGGTATGACCTTAGGACTGCCAAGTCATAGGTCTCGAGTTCGAACCCAGGACACGCACCTCTGATTTTTCGGAATCATGTGCGTATTGAATAATTATCACTTGTTTTAGTGAAGGAAAATATCGTGAGGAAACCAGCATACCTGAGAGATATTTCTCGACGGTATGTAAAGCCAAGTCAGAGGCCCATGGGCGGCATAAAAACACTGAAATCAGGTTAGGCACTAACCACACGATAAAGAAGAAGAACTGAGAAATTCCAGATAAAAAAACCCATTAGAACTTTGCCCGACATAAAAATCGAACTCCGTACCTTACGCTCATAGACAAGAAAAAAGGCAAAATGACAGTAACCCTCTATATCTTTTTATTCTATGCTACCGTCTACGATAGGCATTCCGAGGCACTCACGCATTCTACCCGCAATTCTATTAAGTTCTCACTCGTTATCCGAAAGGGATGTAGTTTATTATGCTGACTGTACTATATAATGTGAGATGGGCACATTTTTGTCAAGCTTCATTGCTGTACACATTCTTACACCCTTTGTTTAGGTGTTTAATTTCAGTCTTGTGTTTTGTATGAGAGAAATGGAGGTCTGTTCAGATAAATAGGTTTTTTTTTGTGTGAGGAGACGTTATTGGACAGAAGCTATACTGACTTTTGTTTGAGCTGTGCTGATTGTTTTTAACCAACTTCAAAAAAAGGAGGCGGTCCTCAATTCGGTAATTTTTTTTTGTGTTTGTTACCTCATATCTTCGTCATTTATGAGCCTATTTGAAAATTTACATTTCATGATTGGTCCCATATGAATTTTATCAAAATCGGTTCAATCGTTTGGTTTTTAAATCAAAATAGCTGGAATAATATGTCGTCCAAGAAATTGCGAAATTGATACCTACTTGACAAGGATTTCGAAGTGATACGGTAAATAAAAACGTTTTTTGCAAAAAAAAAACTGAATTCCAAAAAAAAACACAAAAAAGTGGAAAATAACTTTACTTTCGGAAGTCGGTACCAAAAAACTCAGTGAAACAAACAACAGTCAATAGTTGGTGCGTATTGCGTAGTACTCGCAATCGGCTTGCGTGTATGGCTAGGTGGCACGTGGACGAAGCGAAAGGAGTATGTTAGGATCGTAGCAGGTGGCGTTCTGTGGTTTCTGCCTACCCCCATAAGGCGTTAGTTTATGTATCTGTATATAATTTTGTTCCTAACCATCGTCAGTCTCAGCCTAGCTTCGCCAACAGATAGGTATTATGTCTCTCTCTAGTTGCACCAATCTTCTATGCTCCTGTGAGGTGATTTTCGCGACAGCATCAATATCGAATTCCCTATCCATTTCCCTACCCGCCTAGAAAATATAGAAAACAATATTACAGAAACCGTCTTTCAAAAGCAAAATCAATATCTGGGAACTTTCAGCGGTTACCGATCCGCTTCTTTGTAACTAATCAAAAGTAGTTGGAAAATTTGTAAATGCCGAAAGCCAGTAAACTTCGCAAGCCAAATTCCTGGTAGATTAATTTATACAATACTAATCGTGCGAAGTTTTCCCTTGAAAATGTATTACTTTGCCAAGCTGATACAAGATTGTGCCACGTTGAATTTTTGTCGGTATTTCTTAGTAACTTGTAAAACACTAAAAGATTAACTAGCTTTGAAAAGAAAATACTAAAAAAAGTGATAATTTTCAAGGTCGTGCGTATCTATTACCAAACGGTTATCATCATTAACTGTCTAGCCTTTTCCCAACTAAGTCAAGGACGGCTTCGAATCTAACCGGTGTACCGTGAATACAAGTATTTTACATGGACCAACAGCCTATCTGACCTTCACAACCCAGTTGGATACCGGGAAATACAATACCTCCTAAGTAAGTCTAGCTGTCAGACTTTCGGACCACTGACCACCTGTAACGACTGTCAAAGATCTGCAAATGACAACCGGAAACAACGGATTAATGGACGCACGTGGATGGATGCTTTTCGAGGCACGGAGGGAACTCGATAATTATGTGTGTATGTGTAATGTATGTACTATCACGATATTACGTGTATAATATAACTACAATCGATATTGCTGATAAAGTTCAAGAGCTATAAAATCTCCAAAATATTCGAATATAATCGGACGGTTCATATTTGTAACAAGTCTGTTACGTTTACGAAGGTCAAACCGAGTCGCTGATGTCATAATAGTGACTTCCGTGTGTTAGATTGTTTTGCACATCGGAGCAGTTTGAAAGACACTAAAGTTTGTATAGAAGAAAACAAGAAGGATAGTAGGAACACAATAACTTCGTTCTACGCTAGACCAGCTGAAGGTCAAAGTATTGACTGACTTTTGGATTACTGTGTTTACACTCCACATAACATGCCAGGGTCCAAAATCGTTTCCCATATAGGACTTTTAATCGGGTTATTTTTTTAGGAGTTGGTGGCAAACCCTAGAGTAAAGTTAATCAGCCTATATTTACTGATTCACGCACAAAGTTTATTTTTGTAAATAACAAATTAGAAAGAAAATGACAGGGTTAGCCAGCGCTAGGTGCTTTGTCTCTTTCGGTAAATTACCGATATTTAAATGTTTAACCCATTAATAATAAGGGTCAACCAGTATTTGTAAATAAAACATAATTATGGGTTATACGAGTACAGGTCTAACCGTTTAACCCGATTAGTCGATCCCCTTTTTTTGTTTTTCAACAAGAAGTCGTTGATCTTCAAGATGATAACAAAGAAAGTAGATTTGATAGACATGTTGTACGATGTACAAAACAAATCATCGTGACGTCTATCAAGACGTCACGATAGCAAAACTATGTATAAAACCGAACTGAAACACTTTGAAAGTACCCACACAACCACACCGATACTCTTAAGGTAGTATTTTCGTGACAAATTAATTACGGTTACTCAATACCGAACCGTTGTCATCGAACTTGACCGTACGAATTATAATCCTAAACTGACTCATCGGAATCTGCGCAATAAATACCCTTTACCAACTCGCTCAAAACACTGGCGCTCGACCAGTCTATGCGGAAGACGCATTAATATAACATACACGGGTATTGTCCCAGCGGCCATTGAACATACGCTGCGCACGCGCAGAATGTTTCGGTTATGATAAAGTAAATGTATCTTTCTATATCGATTGCATTTTTGACAAATCGAATAAATAGTACACTTGAACGATTATAAGTTCTTACCGAATAAACAAAAAAAAAACGCACTTCCATTTCTGGAATGTTTTTAACCGACTTAAATTTTCATCGTTCACCATAATTATCATTTCAACACATCAATCAGGAATGGGTGAAAAGCTGGATATAGGCCTTCTCTTTCTTCTGCCACATCTCCTAACTGCGTATGTACCTCATCCCCCTGATTGACTGACTTCATTATCTATTGGTTTTCATATTTTTGTGTATCTACCTCACTAAAATTAATTATCTTCACTATATACGGGTACGGTTTAATTTAAATACGTGACTACATTTTACTTACTTAAACAAAATGAAAATGAAAAGTCGTTTATTCAAATTAGGCTGATAATCAGCACATTTTGAACGTCGAGTTCACAAGAGACAGTCCCTCAAAACGCCCGCCCTTCGCCACTTCCTAGTGTTTTAGCTGGGAAGAAGAAGTGGCGGAACAAACTCCCCAGCAACACATCTGTCTGTTAGGTTAGAAGAACCAGATTCTATACAATAGCGTGTAATAT
The DNA here is from genome assembly GCA_964057025.1 of Standfussiana lucernea. Taxonomy (NCBI): domain Eukaryota; kingdom Metazoa; phylum Arthropoda; class Insecta; order Lepidoptera; family Noctuidae; genus Standfussiana; species Standfussiana lucernea. The sequence goes on along the minus strand of OZ059804.1, from coordinate 5,291,226 downwards.
ATATATTTATTAAAAAAACATGTTCTGAGACTGGCCTTGGAATGGAAACGTTACTAAAATTTCATATTATTATGAAATACTCAGTAGATTACGTAACGATGGTTAGTTATGGTTAGTTTACTTTACATAGATATTTAAGTAAGTAAACAGATACGTAAGTAAATGTTTTCAAAACACGATTAATGTTTTATGTAGGTATCTGTTCATAGGTTCATTAACATAACATAATAATAATCACGCGTATCGTATAATCCCGGAACGGTTTTATAAAATATAGACGTGTAAATAATAGTACATCTACATTCCGATTAATTTCTGATGGAAAAACTAAATAACACTTTGTCTGACCCAGGACCTGCGGCAACCTGTTTAATGTTTATTTTTTGTCATTTTGTATGCACGTCATGTCCCTGCGACAAATAAATATATTTTCTTTCTTTCTTCTAAGACTATACTACTCAGCAGTCGCGCTGAATTTACGGAATATATTATAGTATTTATTTTTACGTAGGAGGAGCTCGTGGCTAAAATACTTACAGCCGCTCGGATCAATCTTCAGGTTAAGCCGCGCTTGCCTAGGCTGGTCTGTGGATGGGTGACCACCCATTACATACCGGGTTTTTTCTCCGTGCCTCGGAAAGCACGTTAAGCCATTGGTCCCGGCTGTCATTTCAAGATCTTTGACAGTCGTTATAAGTAGTCAGTGGCCCGAAAGTCTGACAACCAGTCTTACCAAGGGGTATCGTATTACCCGGTACTAACTGGGTTGTGGAGGTCAGATAGGCAGTCACTCCATGTAAAATACTGGTATTCAGCTGCATCCGGTTAGACTGGAAGCCGACCCCAACATAGTTTGGGAAAAGGCTAGGCAGATGATGCGTATTTATTTTTATGAAACTCTGGCAAATGAGCACATCAAATCCATACTGGTATACTGAAGTCATATCCCTAAATACTCTACGTATATAACGATATAAAACGGTCTCTGTTTTGTCTGATAAGAATATCAAACAGACTCCACTTATTCATTTCGTCTCATAAAATTTGAATGCCAAGGGCACTGGACGACGCTCGCAGACCGTATCTAAATATAATATAGCTTGAGGTTAGGAGGACGCATGGCTATAGTAAGCCAAGTTCAGATATAATAAATGGCGTACGTATGTGGATAAAAGTTTTACAAATAAACAAAAAGAGCCAAGTTAAAAGAAAATTGACGAGGAGAGATGAGACACTAAAAAAGTTGAGTGATCAATATTTTTGATCGATGAAAATTAATTACTTACTAAAGAAAATATTTATGTGCAGATTATGTAAAAAACTATGATAAGAATAGAAAATAAGTGCAAGCGTACTTCGCCACCCTGGCTTGAGCGAATTTCGCTTCGAATCGGCCGCTCACCGAAAGAGTCGGCAAGCGAAACGCCGCAAACTGTGTACAGTCCATATAAAATATACGACGCGAACTGAAAGCAAACAGTCAGCCGCTCACTGTTCTCTTTATAAGGTCACAACCTAAAATGGTGACGGCTGACAGGGTAGAATGAAAAACAAAATCCTCCTAACCTAAGTAACATGGGATCTTGGAAGGCAGAAAACGAAGTATATTGAAATAGCGGTTGGAAACAGAATCTTATATAACTGTAAAAAAATAAAAAATAAATTTCTCTTCTTAATTTTTTTTAAGACGGTTTATAAGACAAGACTTAACACAATAATGGATATTTTCCAACAGCAGCAGATAACAATTTTACCCAGATAGTAAAAACACACAATTCCATGTAAAAGTACTAGCAGAGTAAACAACTCTTGCAAAATAGCAGGCACACTGCAGAGGAGCGTTGAATCGTGAATTTATAGCGTATGCATCGCTGGCAATATACTGCATCGTATAATCTGATATTGTCGTCCTGTATTGCAACTTATTTACCTACATGCTTGTTTTTGAGTTCAGATTGGAGCCGTTATCGGAGATTTTCTGACGTAAAACTTAAATTGTCATATTGTTACAAAGTAAAATGTCTTCTTGTCATGTTAGTTTCAGGTTTTATTAAGTAAGTGTATAAGCAGTGGCTTCTTACAGTGCCATTGTGTCGTACTTTGCAATGTACCCTCCAATAATATATAGGCCTTGGGCAAAATACATTTCGTTTTAAAACAAACTTCTATGAATGTTTAGATGCTAGTGTATTAAGATTAAAAAATTGGGGAAAAGCCTCTTCTGCATTAAAAAAAAATAACACGCCATATTTTCTTTGTATTTATGTTTACTTTGTTTGGCCTGCACACATACTGTTATGTTTTTTTGTAGTGTTTATTTTATTTCTTATGGTTGTTTTATACATGGTGGAAGGGACATCGTACCGAAAACAGGAACCACATACTCAGTACATCATTCTGAAACCCCCACATAGAAACTTTTCAAAAAAAAAGAGCTATTTCCTACAAAAGTGCAATACCTATACCTCACGGTCGGGTAAAATTCGTCAACTCGTCCCACATACCTACAGCTCATTTGGAACGACTTGGTGAACAGCTGTTTTTTTTTTAATTACCCATCAACAATTTATATGTGGAGGGGGGGTTCAGAATGATGTACTGAGTATGTGGTTTCCGTTTTCGGTACGGTGTCCCTTCCACCCCGTATTATAATCCAAGTACTGTTTCGTACGTAATCAAATATACAGTCGTGGTCAACTAATTAGGGACACTCTGGTTAAACCGAATTGTGAATTTATTTTTTATTTTCCAAAGAGTCTAAACCATATTCCATATCTCTTACATGTAAGTATAATTATTCATTTATGTGCCCGATTATACAAACAATAACAACTTATTAAACATTAAACCTCTTTACAGTATAGCTGATAGATTATCGTAGTGCTATTTGTTCAAATAATGCTGGCTGGCCATTTAATTAGGGACACTGAGATATTGCGTTCTATTTTCAAAATTTGAATCTCAATACTTTTTTACTTCTTCTATACATACACACACACATATCCAGACTCCGTAGTCTGGATATGTGCCCAGTCGATGGCAACAGGATCGCCCCCTATTACATGGGACTTAAACATAACTAGCAAAATGTGGGTGTACTATTAGGTACACCTCTGCGTAACCCTTAAGGGATTGCAGGCGTGATGTTATGTAATATTGTACAGTTCGCTCAATTAATTCTATTCATACTCATATCATAAACGACAATTTAGGTAGAACAATGAGTTTCAAATTGTGTTTGTCTGTTTGTGCAGCGATAACAAGTTCTATTATTAATGATAATTGATAATGATTACAATAGATACCTATCCCTAGTTAGCTTAGTTATCTACCGATTCCTAGCTGTATTTGACTGTATTAAAGTGTTTTCAAATACTGATGGGATTTGGTGACCTGGACGCATACCGCAAGGGTTGCTTCAAGGTGGCGCAGGAGAGGACTTGGGGGGGGGGGTTTGCCCAGCCGTGGGAACGTATGGGCTATAGAAAAGAAAAGAGGATATAATATTAATCACAGGGGCTGTTTAGTCAATTGGTCCCTCTCAGATGGGATCCGCGGGATGAGTTTACTAATTCACTATAGTAGATTGGACCCGCTGAAAATGTCGTTGACTTTCATATTTAAGCATATAAGCCTTTTTTTATCTACCACGCGGTTTCCTCACGTTATTTTCATTCGCCGTTTTGAAAACAGTGGTAATGAAATACATTAGGTATAGAAAGTAATGCACCTGTCCAGGTGTACCTGGTTGAACCTGGTGAACCAGGTTGAACCTACGATCTACAAATCTTAGGTTTGAGCTGATCCTACCACTAGGCCACCACTTCTCTAATAAAGGAACTGTCCAAAGGGTACGGACAAATTCACCGTCGTGGCTCCGGAAATAGATACCTCCATACAATACTACTGAAATATCTGCCAGTGTCCGATCACCGCAGCTGATCCGGAATTTGTCCGTACCAGTTTGAGCGATCCTTCACAGTCTGAGCTAACAGATATACTTACAGGCTCTCGTTATGAGGCCCAAGTGCGCGTCTCTTTTAAGGAAATTTCTCTGACTCTTCGCGTGACCAGAGGGCTGGTTCTTTTGTTGGCCAAAGAATTAGCATTGCCATTTAACATGGCAATCAATGCTCCCAGTCTTCTGGGCACTGTATTGTTGATTCTGGCCTTGGAGTTTTCTAAACGTGTTAATGAGGTCCTAGCACGAGCGCGCGTTGTCAACGTAACGTCGAAAAACGTCGATTATATTATTAAAAATACCCGTTTCGAATATATCTATAGTATTTTCATATTTTTAATGGATGTTACTGTTCGTGATTGTTGTCAACAATCTAACTAAAATGCTGTAGGATAACATTATTATTGTATTTTTTATTCAAAAATCGACGTAATTACGTTGACACCGCGCGTTCGTGCTAGGGCTTCAGATGTCATACAAAAATCTTTTCAATTGAAAGGCTGCTCTAGTCTAACTGAAGAAAAGAAGCAGAAGAAAGATCAAATCTGATTTCATTGAAACATCCCAATTCCTACTATGTTGAATACTAAACACAGGATCCAATATAAAAGCGGTATTCCGTAAATATATTCGACAGTAAACTCACGTTCAAGTTCCACAGCGAACTAGCAACGTTTCGTACTGGCTGCCTGTTCCGATACAAATAAAAGTTTATATTGTTTTTCTATGTAAACCATGTCACTATGGACTTCGAAGTGCTGAAAAAATGCAATATTTTAGAGTGGACACAGCTGCAATACGTTTGCTGATATTGTCTGTGAGCTACTGAATAAGACTCTATATTGTGTTTTTTTTTTCTGTACACTATCTTTTATGCTCTACTAGTTTTGCACGGGTGCAATTAACTAATGAAGAAAATGAGAAGTGCGCTTTGCAAGAGATATGATCACGATCTTCAATTCAATTTCGCAAAATACCAATAGTCCATGTGTCCGTTGTTATTTTGAAAACATGCGACGGTCGAACCGTTCTGAAGTGATGATCTTTCATATATGCTCCAATTGATTTTTATTTTTAAAGATCAAATTCGTGGCAACATGCTGGCACGCAGGTGCGCACGCTGTACTGATTCCGTAAAGATAACGCTTTTTAAGGCCTTCTGCCAGTCGTCTTACACGTGCAGCCTGTGGACTAAGTATACCCAGCGGGCATACTACAGCGACCTGCGCGTACAGTACAATAACGCATTCAGGGTACTTTTGGGGCTGCTGTGGCAATGGTTCATTCGTTTTTTTTTAATATTTATTTAACTCAATTTAATTTAATACAAACATTAGTGTAAGTTATGTTACTACTAACATTATATGGATTTTAATCTCAAATAAATATTTTGGATTTGAATTATGAATAAGTATGTACGTTCAGTCTAACTCTCTCTCCAGGACGACGATTCCAAATTACTCTTTACTCCTTAAGATTATATTTCTTTTCAAAAGACTAAACGTGCATATTCTAGCAAATTTTTAGACGCGAACGAAGTTTATTCCCCTCGTTACGAGCCAGCTAATGCGTTTAGTGCTTCAAAAAGATGCTCATGCTGCTTAATGCATGCCATTTACATTGGCTGCTTTACAAACTGCTCACGTATACAAAGTTCGGAGAAAATTAGCGAAAAGGTAATAAAGTCATAAGGCGATGCTGAATTCCCCTCTGGCCTACGTGAGCAGCAGACGCTAACAAAAGCGATGCGACAAAATCAAAAATCGAGCTTCAAAATTCGATCTTGGCTGCTTCTTCCATCGAATTGCTTGTAGGCCCTTCTTTTATATAGGTACGCAATAATTGCGGACTTGTCTACAACATGTATTGTTTTGGAGAGGTGTGGTCATATTCAAAGACTACTTGATCCGCGCTACTTCGTCTGCGTAACATTTTCGATGGATATTCCGCTCCTATTTCTCGCAGCGTGATGTTATATGGCCTATATAGCCTTCCTCGATAGATGGGCTATCCAACACTAAAATAATTTTTCAATTCGAACGAGTAGTTCCTTAGACAACAAAAGAAACAAACAAACTTTTCCGCTTTACAATAATTATTATTTCCTTTATTTATTTTTCTTACTTACTAATTACATTTTTAAATATTCCTATATCAATAATTATTATTAGTATAGATTTGGCACAGACCATCTAACTGAACAACGTTCTGTATGGTGAACAGCTGTACCATACATTTAGATTCAGTAGGTATTGAAAGTTTGTATGGAACAGCTGAATATTTCGATTTCCATACCAATTGGTTCCACGGATATAGTTGATCAGTTAATGATTTATGTACTATACATAATCATTAACTGATCAAGTTTTTTTATTCTTAAATATGACCACGCTTTTCTTATATACATAGGTAGGCAATAATTGCCGATTTGTCTATAGACAAACTATAATATTTTTCAATTTCTTTCAACAGACACGTTGGTCTCCATGACCAAGAGCACCAGTTTCCCAGACATGGTCTCATTAACCGTCTTGATGTCCTAAAACGAGATAGTGTTATTTTACACTAGCCATGCTGTCTATGATATGAAAAAATCTGGCCTCGCGTATCATATTACTCAGTAACTGTGTTATAGTGGTCAAGTTTTTTACAAACGTTACCCCACACTAGGAATTTCACCTGTGTCGTGGGTGCGTTTACAAAAATTTTAACTTACATACACAAACAGCCGGTAATATTTGTTCTGTGCGGGGACCAAATCGTGATACGCAGTGCAGCAGTCAATCGCTCAGCCACTGCGCCAAACGTGCCGTCAAATGCATTCAGTAAGACTGGATGCCGAACCCATAATACTTGGGAAGAGGCTAGGCATACACACATAGGTATACTACTCTGTTAAGAAAGTACCGGGAAACGATCAATAATACACAAAATGTTAGTTATTCATCCAAAGTTATTTTATCGTCTTTAAAGTATGCTCCTTCAAAAACGATACAAAACATTTTTTTAAAAGCCGTTTCCGGAATTGAGTTCAGTTCTCGCCGCGAATTCTCCCTTATGTCTTCCATCGAATGAAAACGGGTGCCACAAAGTGGTAATTTGAGTTTAGGAAAAAGAAAGAAGTCGGCTGGAGCCATATCTAGTGAATAAGGTGGTTGCTCGATGGTATTTGTTGAGGTTTTGGTAAAAAAAAATCGTTTACTGTGATGGCCTTGCGCGAAGGCGCATTATTGTGGTGCAAAATCCAAAAATTTTCTTTCTACGAATCTGGTCTTTTTCGTCGAATTTGCTGTCCTAAACGCCGCATAACGCTCAAATAATATTCTTTATTTACTGTTTGACCTTTCGGAAAGAATTCCGAGAGCACAAGTTTTCGGTTCAGTTGGAAGGCACCACTTCGAAGCTTGTTGACTAGTTTGCATGTCAAACTCGTAAACCCACGTCTCGTCACCAGTAACAATGCGTTTCATGAATGTTGCAAAATTTAAGGCAAACTCTTTGTTCGATGTTTTTGTCCATTATGAAATTCGCAATACACACTAGATATGATCTAACTAAAAACAGCACAGTATTTAATCTAAATAATTGATGCAATTCAAAGGCCGCGCCAAAATGGAAAACAGTTGTGCCAATCTATTTTTATCCATTCCCGATACTTTTTGACTGAATGTATATGAGTATAGGTCCACATTGTCATATTATGTACAATGTCACAAAACAAAAATGGGTATATTTTGTGTTTACTGATTTTTGTGTTCTCGCCCATCGCGATTTTTTGCGCGATGTAACCGCAAAACGGCCGCTATCCAGTGGTCAAATAGGATAACGCATTCTACATTCATTTAACGAAGCGAGATTTGCTCTAGTTACATTAAAAAACATGGTCGTTATACAAAGAGAGTTTAGTGTGTTAAGGTTATATTATCACTGTTGGGGGAAAAGTTGCTGTTGTTATAATATCAAGCCCGAGCCACGTCATTACTGTAAGTACCTGAAGAAATTATACTGTACCTGAAATGTTTCACCAGTAATTTAATAAATTTAAAAATTTAATTATTTAATTTAAATTTATTTATTTTTTGTTAATATCAAGCCCGAGCCACGTCATTACTGTAAGTACCTGAAGAAATTATACTGTACCTGAAATGTTTCACCAGTAATTTTTTGTATGACTGCTTCGTTGGTCTCGAGCTCAGAAGCGCGACTGCTGAGTATGAGACCTTGGGTTTAATTTCAGGAAAAGTGTTGTTAGGTTTCTTCATCAGGAATTTCTCAATAGCAGCCACAGAGTCAAGATTTATGCCCGGTTGATGGCAATAGCTTTGCCCCTATTACAAGGGACTCAAACATAACTGGCAAAATGTGGATGTACTATTAGGTAGGTGTGATGCTATGTTATTTTTATGTCGATATCTTTGCACCAACTCAAGTTGGATTTGTTTTAAGATGAATTTTGTTTCAAATTTCATCGGTTTTACGGGTCTTTTAGTGGTCGGCATTTTAAACGAATTAAGAAAATAAGAAGGCTGAAGTCTCCTTGTAGCACTAAGTGCGAAAACCAAACCGGTTAACCGTGATGAAAGAACCGTGTTACTCAAATTCGTTTTAAAGTTTTTATGTTTGTTCTGAGGCTCACAAAAAGTACATAAGAAACTGCTCTTCTTGAAATATAATTTCACCATTCTTACACTTCGTAATTGTAAACGGGAAAGTTCTCAACAACTCTCAAAATAACACGCTCCTTCAAACCTCAGTACAAAAAAATAATGTCATTATGTACTTATACATAATTTACATACAGAAATAAACTCGTGCCAATTAATTAAAGCGCTGAGAACAGCCGCGTAAGTTGGAGCTCGCGGTACAAACTTTGTTTGCCGGGTGTAATGAATGTACCACGCCACTTGTTTCGACTACCCTCCTACATGTTCAAGGTAGGGCTTCCATGATATTTAAGATGGTTGCTTTGAGGATTTGTTTAGTTAAATGTGAGTAAATTTTTGTGTGGCTTTGTTGATTATTTTTTTAGGTTCTTCTATTTGTATCGGCTGAAAAATATATTTACAAGCATCTCCGTACCTCGGAAAGCACGTTAAGTAATTGGTCCCGGCTGTTTAACGGAGATCTTTGATAGTCGGTACGGGTCGTCAGAGACTAAAAAGTCTAGCAACCAGTTTTGTCAAAGGGATCGTGTTAGATAGAATGCCAACTTCAAAACACAAATGGTAATAGTTATAATTATGATAACTTCTATGAAGTACTAGTGTATTCTATTTTCTACGTCTTTAACAAAAGATTTCGTTGAAATTATTTTATATGGCTTAATTCTCGATACTGTTTTGTCAACAATTTATCTCAAAACAGCGTCCTTATTGAGAATTAACTTAATACCCTGTAGACTCAGCAATGTTTTAGGGTTTCCGATGAAATCAAATAAGCAAATTCAAATGTTGTGTTGGTCCAGTGCTCTTTGGTAAGCCTCTTATGTTTGTCAACCATACGTTTTTGTTTTCTCATCAGCATCGTCTCAACCCTTAACTTAAGTCGTTCGGCATTGGTTTTATTGTAACTTCATATTGCAACGTACACTTATGAACGGATCAGAATCAGCTAGTAACAATTTGATGAGGAGATGCCGACATTTATTGTTAATCTGGAGTTAAAGTGTTGTTAAACAACGATTTAACAAAAACATGAACTCGAAAATTATATTATTAGTTTGCAAATTTTTCAAACATTCTGGTTAAGGAGATTCGCTGACAAGGGTTGATAAAGGTATACTTCCGCAGCCTTGTCATGCGAAGGGATGAGTGGAAGACGATTAGCAAAAAGGATTTATGGTTAGAATTTGAGTGAAATTCCGGGAAGGGAACACTGAAAGAGACACACACCCTGGCTACCCGTAGGTTTTATCAATTCGGGTCAATCTTTGAAACTGAACGTGTGAAAAAATAATTGGTAAGTACGTATTATCATAGGTAGCTTGTAACGTTGCTACCTTTTTGGACATAAACCGCCTCTCTGTCCGCTGTAATACACCAAGTGGGCCTAGTGCAGGTTTATACTTGGTATATGTCACAACAACAAGATTATTTAGTTCTAGAACATACGGGATGATAAAGGCTCTTGCCAATAAAAATCGAACACTGAAGTTGCGATAGGTACTGTTTTCGAAAGTCTTGTAAAACGATGAAGTGTTGCATGTTTCATAAATGCGTAAATGCTGCTTCAGACCTGTATATTTTACAACATATTTTGTTTGAATTTTTTACTTTTATGACCAGATTTCTACAAGGTTTGTATACAACTAACTTGCTTAACCTTATTAATTTACATGTTTTCTACTGTAATTGTGTTAAGACAAAACAATTACAGTAGAAAACATGTAAATTATATGTTTTATACGTTATCGTAACCGCGGGAATATGATGAATCCTTGCAACTTAGTATCTTCAAAGATATCCAGTTATACACGTGGAAGCTATAGAAAAATGATTAAGTTTTTAAAAAGCTCTGTGCTCTTTTGTCGTTTGCATGACAGGTTTTGACGATTGAAGTAGCATACAAACTTGGTATAATCGACCTTGAGTTTAAGTCACAAATAAAGCTGATTCCCAAAATTATGGCCACCGTAACATTACTTTAAAATGTAGACAAGTTGAGAACATCTTTACACCGATATATTATGTGTACCTGGGCCATAATTTGGTTAAATTGTATAACTTCAATCGTATGTTAGTTTAGGGGTGACATAATTCTAGGCTTTGTTAGAAATTTTCGGAGCTTCAAAATAGGCTTTAGGGGCATAATAACGGTCTTTTGGATATTTTTTTTTTGCCAGAATATCTCAATAGCTACACTGTGTGAAGAATGACATGGCTGGAAAGGAGGTGACTGCTGACATGACGAGAAATAGAGAAGTGTGATGAGATTGACTCAAGGTCAGTGATTCATTATATTCATTCCGTTTTGGAAGTATGGTCTACCATGTGCATCTTACTGCCTACATACATATAGGGTGGAAGTGACACCGACTTACAAACGTCTACCACGTATTTAGTACATCATGCCGAAAGATTCCATATCGAAATTTTTCATCGGTATTTTTTTAACTGATGTTTGCTTCAAAAATGCAATCCCTACACAGTCAAAATGTAAGGAAACGGGTTCAGCATGATGTACTGATCACGTGGTAAGTGTTTGTGCGTCGGTGTACCTCCACCCTGTATACAAGGTGTTGCTTTGCATCCTCGTCAAATTCAAGAAGGTAACTATGCTAATGATTCTCGACCCGAATCAATAATAAAAAGGCTAGGTATTTTTTTGTATTTTTTTCTAATATCGGATATCGGTAAGTGTACACCACCCGTATTAAAACGCGGCCCGTCTAATCCTAGCCCTATAACAGCGCTTTCTCATACACAAACAAACGCAGACGTTTATTCGATAAACGGGTGATTCTCCTTCGATGAGAAGGGCTTCATTCTGAAATAGTGTCAAATTAAAACAACTATAAAAAGCAGCGTTTGTTATTACTGACCAGGTTTAATTTATATTGATTATTTACGTCTTCTATGACAACCTCCTGAATTTTTGGCGAGGATGCAAAACTACACCTTGTCATTTGATAATGACTTTTCGGGGTTAGTGATGAGATTAAAAAAAATAAACAAATAATACAGACATAAACGCAAATTGTTAGGGAACCTACACTTAGGTGTTAGTTTGTGATAGATTTCAATGATATTTAGTCATGACTATAAGGGACTTCGCCTACTGCGACTTATTACTTACTTATCTTAATGTGGCCGCAATACAGTCATGATGCTGTCGGTGTCTGAGTACTACCACACTCACTGAGGGTCGACCACTTTTCAACCTTATTACTCAGGGCATAGGAGGAAAAGTGGTTGACCGTCAGTGAGTACCTTTGTCCACATAATCACGTCTCTATATAGCTGCCATCGTGATGCTGTAGTGCTTCAGTCGTGATTCAGCATCGATACCGAAATGCTTCCATTTTCCTTTCTACGTTCCCATGGTGTCGTTAGAAAAAGTCGCGCGTTTACTCCAATACAGAAGCAATGCTGACGCATCGTATGCGTCGCATTCCGCGCGATGCGATTGCGACAAACGCACGACAGCGTTGCCACAAAATGTCATCGTAAGCGAAATGCCTTACTGGTAACAGCATGACTAGTTAAAGTTTGGGCATAGAGCCAAAATGCGGCTGTAACAAACAATACACACTAATAATAATTAATTCGCTACACACCACATATGCTTATAATAATGTTTTATACAGTTTTAAATCCTTGTTGAATTATTTGTGTAAGTGAAAGTACCTACGCATTTCTGTAAACTGCAATCGAGTTGTCGTAATTAAGTGAGATACCCACCCACTTGTTTTAAATACTTTTAACTGTTAGACTCCATTCTCTCACTTTTTGCTACGGGGTCTGCTATCGGGTTGGACCCTGAGTACCCCGATCCCTGAGGCACCCGTCCCAGAGAACCCCGAATTTGATAAATCGACTTGTGCCATATTTATTGGTGCGCAAGATCATATCCTATCATTATTGTATCGATGATCTACACTAACTGCACTTCCACACTAATATTGTAAAGAGATGTGAATTTTGAAGTTTTTGTTTTGTAAGGAGTGATGAACAAAAATACTGATCTGTTTCCGGAAATTCTTACACTAATGGGAAGTGACATTATCCCCAAGTGTCATATTATGTTATTTCTAAATTATTCTCGTTGGAGAATTCCCGAGCATAACGCGAGCGAAACCGCGGAAAAACGCTGTTTATTAAAAGTACAATGTTTAGTTTCCTATTGCTACCAGTTGCTTTTAGCTACAGAGAAGGGTTCATTCAAAGACAATAACTTCACAGAACCAAATTAAACTGTTTATTACACAAAATGAGAGTTCAAAACATAAATTGTGTAACTAAACATACGCACACAAAACTTTTCAGAACACGAATAAATGAAATCGACTGAACAAATATCTTCACAGCAAGTTTAAACAAGTTATTTGGCTGACGGTACCGTCAACGATTAACCAAAGTGCACAGAAGCGAAACTCATTTTAGAAAGAGAAAAACAGAATAAGTTTGCTTCTCATCATCATTAACTGAAGCTTTGTACCAATATTTAAAGATCGGCTTCCAGTCTAATCGGATGCAGCTTAAGAGGCGTATGACAAAAAAACGCGTAATTGCAAGGTTTCCTCGTTGAAATTGTATGTTATCCGTTCGTTGTTTGAAATAACAATTACTTGTTAAAAATAGTTCGTTTCCTCTACTACAATAATAATAAAGCGAATTTTAGATAAATTATTAATTTATTCAGTAATAATCATTCTCCCGATGCATGTTTAGACAAAAACCCACTAATTTGTAGATGCTATTGAATATAGAAGTGCCTCTTAATAATGGTATTTATGAGTGACTGCGTATTTGACATCCATAACACAGTTACTGGATAAGACGAAAGCCTAATGGTAAGCTGAAAAATAATGTAATGTTACTGCAAAATAAGATATTTTTATTAAAATGAAGCCAAAAGACATAACACAATATACGTCTGTAATCCTCTAAAGGGTGGGCGTAGGTGCACCTAATAGTACCTCCAAATTTCACCAATTACGTTGCAGTCACATGTATTAGAGCGAGTCTATTGCCATCAACTGGGCACAAATTCAGACTCCGTGGCTGTTACTGAGAAATGTTAATGAGAAAGCAGTGATAGCCTAGTGGTATGACCTTAGGACTGCCAAGTCATAGGTCTCGAGTTCGAACCCAGGACACGCACCTCTGATTTTTCGGAATCATGTGCGTATTGAATAATTATCACTTGTTTTAGTGAAGGAAAATATCGTGAGGAAACCAGCATACCTGAGAGATATTTCTCGACGGTATGTAAAGCCAAGTCAGAGGCCCATGGGCGGCATAAAAACACTGAAATCAGGTTAGGCACTAACCACACGATAAAGAAGAAGAACTGAGAAATTCCAGATAAAAAAACCCATTAGAACTTTGCCCGACATAAAAATCGAACTCCGTACCTTACGCTCATAGACAAGAAAAAAGGCAAAATGACAGTAACCCTCTATATCTTTTTATTCTATGCTACCGTCTACGATAGGCATTCCGAGGCACTCACGCATTCTACCCGCAATTCTATTAAGTTCTCACTCGTTATCCGAAAGGGATGTAGTTTATTATGCTGACTGTACTATATAATGTGAGATGGGCACATTTTTGTCAAGCTTCATTGCTGTACACATTCTTACACCCTTTGTTTAGGTGTTTAATTTCAGTCTTGTGTTTTGTATGAGAGAAATGGAGGTCTGTTCAGATAAATAGGTTTTTTTTTGTGTGAGGAGACGTTATTGGACAGAAGCTATACTGACTTTTGTTTGAGCTGTGCTGATTGTTTTTAACCAACTTCAAAAAAAGGAGGCGGTCCTCAATTCGGTAATTTTTTTTTGTGTTTGTTACCTCATATCTTCGTCATTTATGAGCCTATTTGAAAATTTACATTTCATGATTGGTCCCATATGAATTTTATCAAAATCGGTTCAATCGTTTGGTTTTTAAATCAAAATAGCTGGAATAATATGTCGTCCAAGAAATTGCGAAATTGATACCTACTTGACAAGGATTTCGAAGTGATACGGTAAATAAAAACGTTTTTTGCAAAAAAAAAACTGAATTCCAAAAAAAAACACAAAAAAGTGGAAAATAACTTTACTTTCGGAAGTCGGTACCAAAAAACTCAGTGAAACAAACAACAGTCAATAGTTGGTGCGTATTGCGTAGTACTCGCAATCGGCTTGCGTGTATGGCTAGGTGGCACGTGGACGAAGCGAAAGGAGTATGTTAGGATCGTAGCAGGTGGCGTTCTGTGGTTTCTGCCTACCCCCATAAGGCGTTAGTTTATGTATCTGTATATAATTTTGTTCCTAACCATCGTCAGTCTCAGCCTAGCTTCGCCAACAGATAGGTATTATGTCTCTCTCTAGTTGCACCAATCTTCTATGCTCCTGTGAGGTGATTTTCGCGACAGCATCAATATCGAATTCCCTATCCATTTCCCTACCCGCCTAGAAAATATAGAAAACAATATTACAGAAACCGTCTTTCAAAAGCAAAATCAATATCTGGGAACTTTCAGCGGTTACCGATCCGCTTCTTTGTAACTAATCAAAAGTAGTTGGAAAATTTGTAAATGCCGAAAGCCAGTAAACTTCGCAAGCCAAATTCCTGGTAGATTAATTTATACAATACTAATCGTGCGAAGTTTTCCCTTGAAAATGTATTACTTTGCCAAGCTGATACAAGATTGTGCCACGTTGAATTTTTGTCGGTATTTCTTAGTAACTTGTAAAACACTAAAAGATTAACTAGCTTTGAAAAGAAAATACTAAAAAAAGTGATAATTTTCAAGGTCGTGCGTATCTATTACCAAACGGTTATCATCATTAACTGTCTAGCCTTTTCCCAACTAAGTCAAGGACGGCTTCGAATCTAACCGGTGTACCGTGAATACAAGTATTTTACATGGACCAACAGCCTATCTGACCTTCACAACCCAGTTGGATACCGGGAAATACAATACCTCCTAAGTAAGTCTAGCTGTCAGACTTTCGGACCACTGACCACCTGTAACGACTGTCAAAGATCTGCAAATGACAACCGGAAACAACGGATTAATGGACGCACGTGGATGGATGCTTTTCGAGGCACGGAGGGAACTCGATAATTATGTGTGTATGTGTAATGTATGTACTATCACGATATTACGTGTATAATATAACTACAATCGATATTGCTGATAAAGTTCAAGAGCTATAAAATCTCCAAAATATTCGAATATAATCGGACGGTTCATATTTGTAACAAGTCTGTTACGTTTACGAAGGTCAAACCGAGTCGCTGATGTCATAATAGTGACTTCCGTGTGTTAGATTGTTTTGCACATCGGAGCAGTTTGAAAGACACTAAAGTTTGTATAGAAGAAAACAAGAAGGATAGTAGGAACACAATAACTTCGTTCTACGCTAGACCAGCTGAAGGTCAAAGTATTGACTGACTTTTGGATTACTGTGTTTACACTCCACATAACATGCCAGGGTCCAAAATCGTTTCCCATATAGGACTTTTAATCGGGTTATTTTTTTAGGAGTTGGTGGCAAACCCTAGAGTAAAGTTAATCAGCCTATATTTACTGATTCACGCACAAAGTTTATTTTTGTAAATAACAAATTAGAAAGAAAATGACAGGGTTAGCCAGCGCTAGGTGCTTTGTCTCTTTCGGTAAATTACCGATATTTAAATGTTTAACCCATTAATAATAAGGGTCAACCAGTATTTGTAAATAAAACATAATTATGGGTTATACGAGTACAGGTCTAACCGTTTAACCCGATTAGTCGATCCCCTTTTTTTGTTTTTCAACAAGAAGTCGTTGATCTTCAAGATGATAACAAAGAAAGTAGATTTGATAGACATGTTGTACGATGTACAAAACAAATCATCGTGACGTCTATCAAGACGTCACGATAGCAAAACTATGTATAAAACCGAACTGAAACACTTTGAAAGTACCCACACAACCACACCGATACTCTTAAGGTAGTATTTTCGTGACAAATTAATTACGGTTACTCAATACCGAACCGTTGTCATCGAACTTGACCGTACGAATTATAATCCTAAACTGACTCATCGGAATCTGCGCAATAAATACCCTTTACCAACTCGCTCAAAACACTGGCGCTCGACCAGTCTATGCGGAAGACGCATTAATATAACATACACGGGTATTGTCCCAGCGGCCATTGAACATACGCTGCGCACGCGCAGAATGTTTCGGTTATGATAAAGTAAATGTATCTTTCTATATCGATTGCATTTTTGACAAATCGAATAAATAGTACACTTGAACGATTATAAGTTCTTACCGAATAAACAAAAAAAAAACGCACTTCCATTTCTGGAATGTTTTTAACCGACTTAAATTTTCATCGTTCACCATAATTATCATTTCAACACATCAATCAGGAATGGGTGAAAAGCTGGATATAGGCCTTCTCTTTCTTCTGCCACATCTCCTAACTGCGTATGTACCTCATCCCCCTGATTGACTGACTTCATTATCTATTGGTTTTCATATTTTTGTGTATCTACCTCACTAAAATTAATTATCTTCACTATATACGGGTACGGTTTAATTTAAATACGTGACTACATTTTACTTACTTAAACAAAATGAAAATGAAAAGTCGTTTATTCAAATTAGGCTGATAATCAGCACATTTTGAACGTCGAGTTCACAAGAGACAGTCCCTCAAAACGCCCGCCCTTCGCCACTTCCTAGTGTTTTAGCTGGGAAGAAGAAGTGGCGGAACAAACTCCCCAGCAACACATCTGTCTGTTAGGTTAGAAGAACCAGATTCTATACAATAGCGTGTAATATATATATTTATTAAAAAAACATGTTCTGAGACTGGCCTTGGAATGGAAACGTTACTAAAATTTCATATTATTATGAAATACTCAGTAGATTACGTAACGATGGTTAGTTATGGTTAGTTTACTTTACATAGATATTTAAGTAAGTAAACAGATACGTAAGTAAATGTTTTCAAAACACGATTAATGTTTTATGTAGGTATCTGTTCATAGGTTCATTAACATAACATAATAATAATCACGCGTATCGTATAATCCCGGAACGGTTTTATAAAATATAGACGTGTAAATAATAGTACATCTACATTCCGATTAATTTCTGATGGAAAAACTAAATAACACTTTGTCTGACCCAGGACCTGCGGCAACCTGTTTAATGTTTATTTTTTGTCATTTTGTATGCACGTCATGTCCCTGCGACAAATAAATATATTTTCTTTCTTTCTTCTAAGACTATACTACTCAGCAGTCGCGCTGAATTTACGGAATATATTATAGTATTTATTTTTACGTAGGAGGAGCTCGTGGCTAAAATACTTACAGCCGCTCGGATCAATCTTCAGGTTAAGCCGCGCTTGCCTAGGCTGGTCTGTGGATGGGTGACCACCCATTACATACCGGGTTTTTTCTCCGTGCCTCGGAAAGCACGTTAAGCCATTGGTCCCGGCTGTCATTTCAAGATCTTTGACAGTCGTTATAAGTAGTCAGTGGCCCGAAAGTCTGACAACCAGTCTTACCAAGGGGTATCGTATTACCCGGTACTAACTGGGTTGTGGAGGTCAGATAGGCAGTCACTCCATGTAAAATACTGGTATTCAGCTGCATCCGGTTAGACTGGAAGCCGACCCCAACATAGTTTGGGAAAAGGCTAGGCAGATGATGCGTATTTATTTTTATGAAACTCTGGCAAATGAGCACATCAAATCCATACTGGTATACTGAAGTCATATCCCTAAATACTCTACGTATATAACGATATAAAACGGTCTCTGTTTTGTCTGATAAGAATATCAAACAGACTCCACTTATTCATTTCGTCTCATAAAATTTGAATGCCAAGGGCACTGGACGACGCTCGCAGACCGTATCTAAATATAATATAGCTTGAGGTTAGGAGGACGCATGGCTATAGTAAGCCAAGTTCAGATATAATAAATGGCGTACGTATGTGGATAAAAGTTTTACAAATAAACAAAAAGAGCCAAGTTAAAAGAAAATTGACGAGGAGAGATGAGACACTAAAAAAGTTGAGTGATCAATATTTTTGATCGATGAAAATTAATTACTTACTAAAGAAAATATTTATGTGCAGATTATGTAAAAAACTATGATAAGAATAGAAAATAAGTGCAAGCGTACTTCGCCACCCTGGCTTGAGCGAATTTCGCTTCGAATCGGCCGCTCACCGAAAGAGTCGGCAAGCGAAACGCCGCAAACTGTGTACAGTCCATATAAAATATACGACGCGAACTGAAAGCAAACAGTCAGCCGCTCACTGTTCTCTTTATAAGGTCACAACCTAAAATGGTGACGGCTGACAGGGTAGAATGAAAAACAAAATCCTCCTAACCTAAGTAACATGGGATCTTGGAAGGCAGAAAACGAAGTATATTGAAATAGCGGTTGGAAACAGAATCTTATATAACTGTAAAAAAATAAAAAATAAATTTCTCTTCTTAATTTTTTTTAAGACGGTTTATAAGACAAGACTTAACACAATAATGGATATTTTCCAACAGCAGCAGATAACAATTTTACCCAGATAGTAAAAACACACAATTCCATGTAAAAGTACTAGCAGAGTAAACAACTCTTGCAAAATAGCAGGCACACTGCAGAGGAGCGTTGAATCGTGAATTTATAGCGTATGCATCGCTGGCAATATACTGCATCGTATAATCTGATATTGTCGTCCTGTATTGCAACTTATTTACCTACATGCTTGTTTTTGAGTTCAGATTGGAGCCGTTATCGGAGATTTTCTGACGTAAAACTTAAATTGTCATATTGTTACAAAGTAAAATGTCTTCTTGTCATGTTAGTTTCAGGTTTTATTAAGTAAGTGTATAAGCAGTGGCTTCTTACAGTGCCATTGTGTCGTACTTTGCAATGTACCCTCCAATAATATATAGGCCTTGGGCAAAATACATTTCGTTTTAAAACAAACTTCTATGAATGTTTAGATGCTAGTGTATTAAGATTAAAAAATTGGGGAAAAGCCTCTTCTGCATTAAAAAAAAATAACACGCCATATTTTCTTTGTATTTATGTTTACTTTGTTTGGCCTGCACACATACTGTTATGTTTTTTTGTAGTGTTTATTTTATTTCTTATGGTTGTTTTATACATGGTGGAAGGGACATCGTACCGAAAACAGGAACCACATACTCAGTACATCATTCTGAAACCCCCACATAGAAACTTTTCAAAAAAAAAGAGCTATTTCCTACAAAAGTGCAATACCTATACCTCACGGTCGGGTAAAATTCGTCAACTCGTCCCACATACCTACAGCTCATTTGGAACGACTTGGTGAACAGCTGTTTTTTTTTTAATTACCCATCAACAATTTATATGTGGAGGGGGGGTTCAGAATGATGTACTGAGTATGTGGTTTCCGTTTTCGGTACGGTGTCCCTTCCACCCCGTATTATAATCCAAGTACTGTTTCGTACGTAATCAAATATACAGTCGTGGTCAACTAATTAGGGACACTCTGGTTAAACCGAATTGTGAATTTATTTTTTATTTTCCAAAGAGTCTAAACCATATTCCATATCTCTTACATGTAAGTATAATTATTCATTTATGTGCCCGATTATACAAACAATAACAACTTATTAAACATTAAACCTCTTTACAGTATAGCTGATAGATTATCGTAGTGCTATTTGTTCAAATAATGCTGGCTGGCCATTTAATTAGGGACACTGAGATATTGCGTTCTATTTTCAAAATTTGAATCTCAATACTTTTTTACTTCTTCTATACATACACACACACATATCCAGACTCCGTAGTCTGGATATGTGCCCAGTCGATGGCAACAGGATCGCCCCCTATTACATGGGACTTAAACATAACTAGCAAAATGTGGGTGTACTATTAGGTACACCTCTGCGTAACCCTTAAGGGATTGCAGGCGTGATGTTATGTAATATTGTACAGTTCGCTCAATTAATTCTATTCATACTCATATCATAAACGACAATTTAGGTAGAACAATGAGTTTCAAATTGTGTTTGTCTGTTTGTGCAGCGATAACAAGTTCTATTATTAATGATAATTGATAATGATTACAATAGATACCTATCCCTAGTTAGCTTAGTTATCTACCGATTCCTAGCTGTATTTGACTGTATTAAAGTGTTTTCAAATACTGATGGGATTTGGTGACCTGGACGCATACCGCAAGGGTTGCTTCAAGGTGGCGCAGGAGAGGACTTGGGGGGGGGGGTTTGCCCAGCCGTGGGAACGTATGGGCTATAGAAAAGAAAAGAGGATATAATATTAATCACAGGGGCTGTTTAGTCAATTGGTCCCTCTCAGATGGGATCCGCGGGATGAGTTTACTAATTCACTATAGTAGATTGGACCCGCTGAAAATGTCGTTGACTTTCATATTTAAGCATATAAGCCTTTTTTTATCTACCACGCGGTTTCCTCACGTTATTTTCATTCGCCGTTTTGAAAACAGTGGTAATGAAATACATTAGGTATAGAAAGTAATGCACCTGTCCAGGTGTACCTGGTTGAACCTGGTGAACCAGGTTGAACCTACGATCTACAAATCTTAGGTTTGAGCTGATCCTACCACTAGGCCACCACTTCTCTAATAAAGGAACTGTCCAAAGGGTACGGACAAATTCACCGTCGTGGCTCCGGAAATAGATACCTCCATACAATACTACTGAAATATCTGCCAGTGTCCGATCACCGCAGCTGATCCGGAATTTGTCCGTACCAGTTTGAGCGATCCTTCACAGTCTGAGCTAACAGATATACTTACAGGCTCTCGTTATGAGGCCCAAGTGCGCGTCTCTTTTAAGGAAATTTCTCTGACTCTTCGCGTGACCAGAGGGCTGGTTCTTTTGTTGGCCAAAGAATTAGCATTGCCATTTAACATGGCAATCAATGCTCCCAGTCTTCTGGGCACTGTATTGTTGATTCTGGCCTTGGAGTTTTCTAAACGTGTTAATGAGGTCCTAGCACGAGCGCGCGTTGTCAACGTAACGTCGAAAAACGTCGATTATATTATTAAAAATACCCGTTTCGAATATATCTATAGTATTTTCATATTTTTAATGGATGTTACTGTTCGTGATTGTTGTCAACAATCTAACTAAAATGCTGTAGGATAACATTATTATTGTATTTTTTATTCAAAAATCGACGTAATTACGTTGACACCGCGCGTTCGTGCTAGGGCTTCAGATGTCATACAAAAATCTTTTCAATTGAAAGGCTGCTCTAGTCTAACTGAAGAAAAGAAGCAGAAGAAAGATCAAATCTGATTTCATTGAAACATCCCAATTCCTACTATGTTGAATACTAAACACAGGATCCAATATAAAAGCGGTATTCCGTAAATATATTCGACAGTAAACTCACGTTCAAGTTCCACAGCGAACTAGCAACGTTTCGTACTGGCTGCCTGTTCCGATACAAATAAAAGTTTATATTGTTTTTCTATGTAAACCATGTCACTATGGACTTCGAAGTGCTGAAAAAATGCAATATTTTAGAGTGGACACAGCTGCAATACGTTTGCTGATATTGTCTGTGAGCTACTGAATAAGACTCTATATTGTGTTTTTTTTTTCTGTACACTATCTTTTATGCTCTACTAGTTTTGCACGGGTGCAATTAACTAATGAAGAAAATGAGAAGTGCGCTTTGCAAGAGATATGATCACGATCTTCAATTCAATTTCGCAAAATACCAATAGTCCATGTGTCCGTTGTTATTTTGAAAACATGCGACGGTCGAACCGTTCTGAAGTGATGATCTTTCATATATGCTCCAATTGATTTTTATTTTTAAAGATCAAATTCGTGGCAACATGCTGGCACGCAGGTGCGCACGCTGTACTGATTCCGTAAAGATAACGCTTTTTAAGGCCTTCTGCCAGTCGTCTTACACGTGCAGCCTGTGGACTAAGTATACCCAGCGGGCATACTACAGCGACCTGCGCGTACAGTACAATAACGCATTCAGGGTACTTTTGGGGCTGCTGTGGCAATGGTTCATTCGTTTTTTTTTAATATTTATTTAACTCAATTTAATTTAATACAAACATTAGTGTAAGTTATGTTACTACTAACATTATATGGATTTTAATCTCAAATAAATATTTTGGATTTGAATTATGAATAAGTATGTACGTTCAGTCTAACTCTCTCTCCAGGACGACGATTCCAAATTACTCTTTACTCCTTAAGATTATATTTCTTTTCAAAAGACTAAACGTGCATATTCTAGCAAATTTTTAGACGCGAACGAAGTTTATTCCCCTCGTTACGAGCCAGCTAATGCGTTTAGTGCTTCAAAAAGATGCTCATGCTGCTTAATGCATGCCATTTACATTGGCTGCTTTACAAACTGCTCACGTATACAAAGTTCGGAGAAAATTAGCGAAAAGGTAATAAAGTCATAAGGCGATGCTGAATTCCCCTCTGGCCTACGTGAGCAGCAGACGCTAACAAAAGCGATGCGACAAAATCAAAAATCGAGCTTCAAAATTCGATCTTGGCTGCTTCTTCCATCGAATTGCTTGTAGGCCCTTCTTTTATATAGGTACGCAATAATTGCGGACTTGTCTACAACATGTATTGTTTTGGAGAGGTGTGGTCATATTCAAAGACTACTTGATCCGCGCTACTTCGTCTGCGTAACATTTTCGATGGATATTCCGCTCCTATTTCTCGCAGCGTGATGTTATATGGCCTATATAGCCTTCCTCGATAGATGGGCTATCCAACACTAAAATAATTTTTCAATTCGAACGAGTAGTTCCTTAGACAACAAAAGAAACAAACAAACTTTTCCGCTTTACAATAATTATTATTTCCTTTATTTATTTTTCTTACTTACTAATTACATTTTTAAATATTCCTATATCAATAATTATTATTAGTATAGATTTGGCACAGACCATCTAACTGAACAACGTTCTGTATGGTGAACAGCTGTACCATACATTTAGATTCAGTAGGTATTGAAAGTTTGTATGGAACAGCTGAATATTTCGATTTCCATACCAATTGGTTCCACGGATATAGTTGATCAGTTAATGATTTATGTACTATACATAATCATTAACTGATCAAGTTTTTTTATTCTTAAATATGACCACGCTTTTCTTATATACATAGGTAGGCAATAATTGCCGATTTGTCTATAGACAAACTATAATATTTTTCAATTTCTTTCAACAGACACGTTGGTCTCCATGACCAAGAGCACCAGTTTCCCAGACATGGTCTCATTAACCGTCTTGATGTCCTAAAACGAGATAGTGTTATTTTACACTAGCCATGCTGTCTATGATATGAAAAAATCTGGCCTCGCGTATCATATTACTCAGTAACTGTGTTATAGTGGTCAAGTTTTTTACAAACGTTACCCCACACTAGGAATTTCACCTGTGTCGTGGGTGCGTTTACAAAAATTTTAACTTACATACACAAACAGCCGGTAATATTTGTTCTGTGCGGGGACCAAATCGTGATACGCAGTGCAGCAGTCAATCGCTCAGCCACTGCGCCAAACGTGCCGTCAAATGCATTCAGTAAGACTGGATGCCGAACCCATAATACTTGGGAAGAGGCTAGGCATACACACATAGGTATACTACTCTGTTAAGAAAGTACCGGGAAACGATCAATAATACACAAAATGTTAGTTATTCATCCAAAGTTATTTTATCGTCTTTAAAGTATGCTCCTTCAAAAACGATACAAAACATTTTTTTAAAAGCCGTTTCCGGAATTGAGTTCAGTTCTCGCCGCGAATTCTCCCTTATGTCTTCCATCGAATGAAAACGGGTGCCACAAAGTGGTAATTTGAGTTTAGGAAAAAGAAAGAAGTCGGCTGGAGCCATATCTAGTGAATAAGGTGGTTGCTCGATGGTATTTGTTGAGGTTTTGGTAAAAAAAAATCGTTTACTGTGATGGCCTTGCGCGAAGGCGCATTATTGTGGTGCAAAATCCAAAAATTTTCTTTCTACGAATCTGGTCTTTTTCGTCGAATTTGCTGTCCTAAACGCCGCATAACGCTCAAATAATATTCTTTATTTACTGTTTGACCTTTCGGAAAGAATTCCGAGAGCACAAGTTTTCGGTTCAGTTGGAAGGCACCACTTCGAAGCTTGTTGACTAGTTTGCATGTCAAACTCGTAAACCCACGTCTCGTCACCAGTAACAATGCGTTTCATGAATGTTGCAAAATTTAAGGCAAACTCTTTGTTCGATGTTTTTGTCCATTATGAAATTCGCAATACACACTAGATATGATCTAACTAAAAACAGCACAGTATTTAATCTAAATAATTGATGCAATTCAAAGGCCGCGCCAAAATGGAAAACAGTTGTGCCAATCTATTTTTATCCATTCCCGATACTTTTTGACTGAATGTATATGAGTATAGGTCCACATTGTCATATTATGTACAATGTCACAAAACAAAAATGGGTATATTTTGTGTTTACTGATTTTTGTGTTCTCGCCCATCGCGATTTTTTGCGCGATGTAACCGCAAAACGGCCGCTATCCAGTGGTCAAATAGGATAACGCATTCTACATTCATTTAACGAAGCGAGATTTGCTCTAGTTACATTAAAAAACATGGTCGTTATACAAAGAGAGTTTAGTGTGTTAAGGTTATATTATCACTGTTGGGGGAAAAGTTGCTGTTGTTATAATATCAAGCCCGAGCCACGTCATTACTGTAAGTACCTGAAGAAATTATACTGTACCTGAAATGTTTCACCAGTAATTTAATAAATTTAAAAATTTAATTATTTAATTTAAATTTATTTATTTTTTGTTAATATCAAGCCCGAGCCACGTCATTACTGTAAGTACCTGAAGAAATTATACTGTACCTGAAATGTTTCACCAGTAATTTTTTGTATGACTGCTTCGTTGGTCTCGAGCTCAGAAGCGCGACTGCTGAGTATGAGACCTTGGGTTTAATTTCAGGAAAAGTGTTGTTAGGTTTCTTCATCAGGAATTTCTCAATAGCAGCCACAGAGTCAAGATTTATGCCCGGTTGATGGCAATAGCTTTGCCCCTATTACAAGGGACTCAAACATAACTGGCAAAATGTGGATGTACTATTAGGTAGGTGTGATGCTATGTTATTTTTATGTCGATATCTTTGCACCAACTCAAGTTGGATTTGTTTTAAGATGAATTTTGTTTCAAATTTCATCGGTTTTACGGGTCTTTTAGTGGTCGGCATTTTAAACGAATTAAGAAAATAAGAAGGCTGAAGTCTCCTTGTAGCACTAAGTGCGAAAACCAAACCGGTTAACCGTGATGAAAGAACCGTGTTACTCAAATTCGTTTTAAAGTTTTTATGTTTGTTCTGAGGCTCACAAAAAGTACATAAGAAACTGCTCTTCTTGAAATATAATTTCACCATTCTTACACTTCGTAATTGTAAACGGGAAAGTTCTCAACAACTCTCAAAATAACACGCTCCTTCAAACCTCAGTACAAAAAAATAATGTCATTATGTACTTATACATAATTTACATACAGAAATAAACTCGTGCCAATTAATTAAAGCGCTGAGAACAGCCGCGTAAGTTGGAGCTCGCGGTACAAACTTTGTTTGCCGGGTGTAATGAATGTACCACGCCACTTGTTTCGACTACCCTCCTACATGTTCAAGGTAGGGCTTCCATGATATTTAAGATGGTTGCTTTGAGGATTTGTTTAGTTAAATGTGAGTAAATTTTTGTGTGGCTTTGTTGATTATTTTTTTAGGTTCTTCTATTTGTATCGGCTGAAAAATATATTTACAAGCATCTCCGTACCTCGGAAAGCACGTTAAGTAATTGGTCCCGGCTGTTTAACGGAGATCTTTGATAGTCGGTACGGGTCGTCAGAGACTAAAAAGTCTAGCAACCAGTTTTGTCAAAGGGATCGTGTTAGATAGAATGCCAACTTCAAAACACAAATGGTAATAGTTATAATTATGATAACTTCTATGAAGTACTAGTGTATTCTATTTTCTACGTCTTTAACAAAAGATTTCGTTGAAATTATTTTATATGGCTTAATTCTCGATACTGTTTTGTCAACAATTTATCTCAAAACAGCGTCCTTATTGAGAATTAACTTAATACCCTGTAGACTCAGCAATGTTTTAGGGTTTCCGATGAAATCAAATAAGCAAATTCAAATGTTGTGTTGGTCCAGTGCTCTTTGGTAAGCCTCTTATGTTTGTCAACCATACGTTTTTGTTTTCTCATCAGCATCGTCTCAACCCTTAACTTAAGTCGTTCGGCATTGGTTTTATTGTAACTTCATATTGCAACGTACACTTATGAACGGATCAGAATCAGCTAGTAACAATTTGATGAGGAGATGCCGACATTTATTGTTAATCTGGAGTTAAAGTGTTGTTAAACAACGATTTAACAAAAACATGAACTCGAAAATTATATTATTAGTTTGCAAATTTTTCAAACATTCTGGTTAAGGAGATTCGCTGACAAGGGTTGATAAAGGTATACTTCCGCAGCCTTGTCATGC
Source organism: Standfussiana lucernea (assembly GCA_964057025.1). Taxonomy (NCBI): domain Eukaryota; kingdom Metazoa; phylum Arthropoda; class Insecta; order Lepidoptera; family Noctuidae; genus Standfussiana; species Standfussiana lucernea. The sequence goes on along the minus strand of OZ059804.1, from coordinate 5,264,013 downwards.
GAAGGGATGAGTGGAAGACGATTAGCAAAAAGGATTTATGGTTAGAATTTGAGTGAAATTCCGGGAAGGGAACACTGAAAGAGACACACACCCTGGCTACCCGTAGGTTTTATCAATTCGGGTCAATCTTTGAAACTGAACGTGTGAAAAAATAATTGGTAAGTACGTATTATCATAGGTAGCTTGTAACGTTGCTACCTTTTTGGACATAAACCGCCTCTCTGTCCGCTGTAATACACCAAGTGGGCCTAGTGCAGGTTTATACTTGGTATATGTCACAACAACAAGATTATTTAGTTCTAGAACATACGGGATGATAAAGGCTCTTGCCAATAAAAATCGAACACTGAAGTTGCGATAGGTACTGTTTTCGAAAGTCTTGTAAAACGATGAAGTGTTGCATGTTTCATAAATGCGTAAATGCTGCTTCAGACCTGTATATTTTACAACATATTTTGTTTGAATTTTTTACTTTTATGACCAGATTTCTACAAGGTTTGTATACAACTAACTTGCTTAACCTTATTAATTTACATGTTTTCTACTGTAATTGTGTTAAGACAAAACAATTACAGTAGAAAACATGTAAATTATATGTTTTATACGTTATCGTAACCGCGGGAATATGATGAATCCTTGCAACTTAGTATCTTCAAAGATATCCAGTTATACACGTGGAAGCTATAGAAAAATGATTAAGTTTTTAAAAAGCTCTGTGCTCTTTTGTCGTTTGCATGACAGGTTTTGACGATTGAAGTAGCATACAAACTTGGTATAATCGACCTTGAGTTTAAGTCACAAATAAAGCTGATTCCCAAAATTATGGCCACCGTAACATTACTTTAAAATGTAGACAAGTTGAGAACATCTTTACACCGATATATTATGTGTACCTGGGCCATAATTTGGTTAAATTGTATAACTTCAATCGTATGTTAGTTTAGGGGTGACATAATTCTAGGCTTTGTTAGAAATTTTCGGAGCTTCAAAATAGGCTTTAGGGGCATAATAACGGTCTTTTGGATATTTTTTTTTTGCCAGAATATCTCAATAGCTACACTGTGTGAAGAATGACATGGCTGGAAAGGAGGTGACTGCTGACATGACGAGAAATAGAGAAGTGTGATGAGATTGACTCAAGGTCAGTGATTCATTATATTCATTCCGTTTTGGAAGTATGGTCTACCATGTGCATCTTACTGCCTACATACATATAGGGTGGAAGTGACACCGACTTACAAACGTCTACCACGTATTTAGTACATCATGCCGAAAGATTCCATATCGAAATTTTTCATCGGTATTTTTTTAACTGATGTTTGCTTCAAAAATGCAATCCCTACACAGTCAAAATGTAAGGAAACGGGTTCAGCATGATGTACTGATCACGTGGTAAGTGTTTGTGCGTCGGTGTACCTCCACCCTGTATACAAGGTGTTGCTTTGCATCCTCGTCAAATTCAAGAAGGTAACTATGCTAATGATTCTCGACCCGAATCAATAATAAAAAGGCTAGGTATTTTTTTGTATTTTTTTCTAATATCGGATATCGGTAAGTGTACACCACCCGTATTAAAACGCGGCCCGTCTAATCCTAGCCCTATAACAGCGCTTTCTCATACACAAACAAACGCAGACGTTTATTCGATAAACGGGTGATTCTCCTTCGATGAGAAGGGCTTCATTCTGAAATAGTGTCAAATTAAAACAACTATAAAAAGCAGCGTTTGTTATTACTGACCAGGTTTAATTTATATTGATTATTTACGTCTTCTATGACAACCTCCTGAATTTTTGGCGAGGATGCAAAACTACACCTTGTCATTTGATAATGACTTTTCGGGGTTAGTGATGAGATTAAAAAAAATAAACAAATAATACAGACATAAACGCAAATTGTTAGGGAACCTACACTTAGGTGTTAGTTTGTGATAGATTTCAATGATATTTAGTCATGACTATAAGGGACTTCGCCTACTGCGACTTATTACTTACTTATCTTAATGTGGCCGCAATACAGTCATGATGCTGTCGGTGTCTGAGTACTACCACACTCACTGAGGGTCGACCACTTTTCAACCTTATTACTCAGGGCATAGGAGGAAAAGTGGTTGACCGTCAGTGAGTACCTTTGTCCACATAATCACGTCTCTATATAGCTGCCATCGTGATGCTGTAGTGCTTCAGTCGTGATTCAGCATCGATACCGAAATGCTTCCATTTTCCTTTCTACGTTCCCATGGTGTCGTTAGAAAAAGTCGCGCGTTTACTCCAATACAGAAGCAATGCTGACGCATCGTATGCGTCGCATTCCGCGCGATGCGATTGCGACAAACGCACGACAGCGTTGCCACAAAATGTCATCGTAAGCGAAATGCCTTACTGGTAACAGCATGACTAGTTAAAGTTTGGGCATAGAGCCAAAATGCGGCTGTAACAAACAATACACACTAATAATAATTAATTCGCTACACACCACATATGCTTATAATAATGTTTTATACAGTTTTAAATCCTTGTTGAATTATTTGTGTAAGTGAAAGTACCTACGCATTTCTGTAAACTGCAATCGAGTTGTCGTAATTAAGTGAGATACCCACCCACTTGTTTTAAATACTTTTAACTGTTAGACTCCATTCTCTCACTTTTTGCTACGGGGTCTGCTATCGGGTTGGACCCTGAGTACCCCGATCCCTGAGGCACCCGTCCCAGAGAACCCCGAATTTGATAAATCGACTTGTGCCATATTTATTGGTGCGCAAGATCATATCCTATCATTATTGTATCGATGATCTACACTAACTGCACTTCCACACTAATATTGTAAAGAGATGTGAATTTTGAAGTTTTTGTTTTGTAAGGAGTGATGAACAAAAATACTGATCTGTTTCCGGAAATTCTTACACTAATGGGAAGTGACATTATCCCCAAGTGTCATATTATGTTATTTCTAAATTATTCTCGTTGGAGAATTCCCGAGCATAACGCGAGCGAAACCGCGGAAAAACGCTGTTTATTAAAAGTACAATGTTTAGTTTCCTATTGCTACCAGTTGCTTTTAGCTACAGAGAAGGGTTCATTCAAAGACAATAACTTCACAGAACCAAATTAAACTGTTTATTACACAAAATGAGAGTTCAAAACATAAATTGTGTAACTAAACATACGCACACAAAACTTTTCAGAACACGAATAAATGAAATCGACTGAACAAATATCTTCACAGCAAGTTTAAACAAGTTATTTGGCTGACGGTACCGTCAACGATTAACCAAAGTGCACAGAAGCGAAACTCATTTTAGAAAGAGAAAAACAGAATAAGTTTGCTTCTCATCATCATTAACTGAAGCTTTGTACCAATATTTAAAGATCGGCTTCCAGTCTAATCGGATGCAGCTTAAGAGGCGTATGACAAAAAAACGCGTAATTGCAAGGTTTCCTCGTTGAAATTGTATGTTATCCGTTCGTTGTTTGAAATAACAATTACTTGTTAAAAATAGTTCGTTTCCTCTACTACAATAATAATAAAGCGAATTTTAGATAAATTATTAATTTATTCAGTAATAATCATTCTCCCGATGCATGTTTAGACAAAAACCCACTAATTTGTAGATGCTATTGAATATAGAAGTGCCTCTTAATAATGGTATTTATGAGTGACTGCGTATTTGACATCCATAACACAGTTACTGGATAAGACGAAAGCCTAATGGTAAGCTGAAAAATAATGTAATGTTACTGCAAAATAAGATATTTTTATTAAAATGAAGCCAAAAGACATAACACAATATACGTCTGTAATCCTCTAAAGGGTGGGCGTAGGTGCACCTAATAGTACCTCCAAATTTCACCAATTACGTTGCAGTCACATGTATTAGAGCGAGTCTATTGCCATCAACTGGGCACAAATTCAGACTCCGTGGCTGTTACTGAGAAATGTTAATGAGAAAGCAGTGATAGCCTAGTGGTATGACCTTAGGACTGCCAAGTCATAGGTCTCGAGTTCGAACCCAGGACACGCACCTCTGATTTTTCGGAATCATGTGCGTATTGAATAATTATCACTTGTTTTAGTGAAGGAAAATATCGTGAGGAAACCAGCATACCTGAGAGATATTTCTCGACGGTATGTAAAGCCAAGTCAGAGGCCCATGGGCGGCATAAAAACACTGAAATCAGGTTAGGCACTAACCACACGATAAAGAAGAAGAACTGAGAAATTCCAGATAAAAAAACCCATTAGAACTTTGCCCGACATAAAAATCGAACTCCGTACCTTACGCTCATAGACAAGAAAAAAGGCAAAATGACAGTAACCCTCTATATCTTTTTATTCTATGCTACCGTCTACGATAGGCATTCCGAGGCACTCACGCATTCTACCCGCAATTCTATTAAGTTCTCACTCGTTATCCGAAAGGGATGTAGTTTATTATGCTGACTGTACTATATAATGTGAGATGGGCACATTTTTGTCAAGCTTCATTGCTGTACACATTCTTACACCCTTTGTTTAGGTGTTTAATTTCAGTCTTGTGTTTTGTATGAGAGAAATGGAGGTCTGTTCAGATAAATAGGTTTTTTTTTGTGTGAGGAGACGTTATTGGACAGAAGCTATACTGACTTTTGTTTGAGCTGTGCTGATTGTTTTTAACCAACTTCAAAAAAAGGAGGCGGTCCTCAATTCGGTAATTTTTTTTTGTGTTTGTTACCTCATATCTTCGTCATTTATGAGCCTATTTGAAAATTTACATTTCATGATTGGTCCCATATGAATTTTATCAAAATCGGTTCAATCGTTTGGTTTTTAAATCAAAATAGCTGGAATAATATGTCGTCCAAGAAATTGCGAAATTGATACCTACTTGACAAGGATTTCGAAGTGATACGGTAAATAAAAACGTTTTTTGCAAAAAAAAAACTGAATTCCAAAAAAAAACACAAAAAAGTGGAAAATAACTTTACTTTCGGAAGTCGGTACCAAAAAACTCAGTGAAACAAACAACAGTCAATAGTTGGTGCGTATTGCGTAGTACTCGCAATCGGCTTGCGTGTATGGCTAGGTGGCACGTGGACGAAGCGAAAGGAGTATGTTAGGATCGTAGCAGGTGGCGTTCTGTGGTTTCTGCCTACCCCCATAAGGCGTTAGTTTATGTATCTGTATATAATTTTGTTCCTAACCATCGTCAGTCTCAGCCTAGCTTCGCCAACAGATAGGTATTATGTCTCTCTCTAGTTGCACCAATCTTCTATGCTCCTGTGAGGTGATTTTCGCGACAGCATCAATATCGAATTCCCTATCCATTTCCCTACCCGCCTAGAAAATATAGAAAACAATATTACAGAAACCGTCTTTCAAAAGCAAAATCAATATCTGGGAACTTTCAGCGGTTACCGATCCGCTTCTTTGTAACTAATCAAAAGTAGTTGGAAAATTTGTAAATGCCGAAAGCCAGTAAACTTCGCAAGCCAAATTCCTGGTAGATTAATTTATACAATACTAATCGTGCGAAGTTTTCCCTTGAAAATGTATTACTTTGCCAAGCTGATACAAGATTGTGCCACGTTGAATTTTTGTCGGTATTTCTTAGTAACTTGTAAAACACTAAAAGATTAACTAGCTTTGAAAAGAAAATACTAAAAAAAGTGATAATTTTCAAGGTCGTGCGTATCTATTACCAAACGGTTATCATCATTAACTGTCTAGCCTTTTCCCAACTAAGTCAAGGACGGCTTCGAATCTAACCGGTGTACCGTGAATACAAGTATTTTACATGGACCAACAGCCTATCTGACCTTCACAACCCAGTTGGATACCGGGAAATACAATACCTCCTAAGTAAGTCTAGCTGTCAGACTTTCGGACCACTGACCACCTGTAACGACTGTCAAAGATCTGCAAATGACAACCGGAAACAACGGATTAATGGACGCACGTGGATGGATGCTTTTCGAGGCACGGAGGGAACTCGATAATTATGTAATGTATGGTCCCCCGAGCCGACCTCAGTAAGCACTGCTTTACCTTGAACCTACCCTACCTTAAACTGTGTGGCTTTTGTTATTTGGATATGAGCCCGAATTAAGATGTACTATCGTATAAGTCTGTGTATTCATATTTCGATTAGTGTACTCTTCACGAAAAACTTACAAAATAATGTTTACCATAGGCAAATTGCATGTTTACTAAAGGTAAATTATTTACTGCACAAATAATAGTCAAATATTCAAGTTTCAACAGATTTGTAATACTAGCATCAAATTCGTTGAATTGCCGCAATCAAAATATCAAATTTGGCACATGTAATTCGAGCCTCAATGCACGTGTTGTTCAAAATAGCAGCTATTTCAGTATAACGTTGGTGAGAAAACATGAAAACAATATTTTATTATTTTACTAGCCTCTGCCCGTGGCTTCACCTACAGATTAATTTTAAGGGGACTAAAAAGTACCCTGTAGTAGTAGAGCATTTTACTGGCGTGTGTTTTAGCACCACGCCGCGGCGTGGCATTCTAATCTCCGTAACTTTTAAACTGTTTCTTTAAAAATCTGTTGGATAATTATTTCGTGGTAGAGTAACAAACATCCATCCATCCATTCATCCTAACAAACTTTCGCGTTTATGGCAGAAGTAGGACGGAAGTAAACATTGTAATAATAATATTTGTGAGGTGGAAAGCCTGTGTGAACGTGAAAACCTTTATGTTCAGATCAAATAAGAAAACAATATTTTACAAGATTGCCACGTGTATTCTAAAATTGGGTGCGAAATTCTTCATGAATAGGTAGAAAGAATTAGTATTGTGTTTGATTGCTTGAGCTTGATCAAAAACATGGGAACAATAAACTATTGTATGTGTATCGAAAATATTCATGCGCAAAAGTATTTGTTCATAAATATTTGTTTGCTGAGGTAAAATCAATAATTAAGTGATGAGAGATGAAGAAATTATGTATCACCAATTGTATATATATTATGTAATACCAATCGTAGTCGTAGCGTACACTTGGCTGTACACTGAATAAATTGCTGAATTAAAAACTTTTTCTGAAAAAATTACAGTTCTCAAAAACCTTGACAATCTCGACAATCAATATGATCGTCTGCCATATCCATAACGGTTTAAAGCTTCGCAAGAATCCTTCCTCTTGGTTCTTCCTCCTGAGCCTTTAATTGGGTCTTCTAGGCAATAATACAGTTATAGAGAACAATGAGAATTGCCGTCTGGATTTCCACGAAAACAGTAAAATAAAATACCATCGTGAATTCTGAAAACAATAGGTTTTCTCGACTATAGGTGTCTTTATTCGTGACTTTTCGTGTGACTATTTCTGATTTTGATGGAAAATTTAATTGTTAAGGTACATAATACTATTAGTCGCTTGTTCTTCGTGTTGATAATAAAATCGGTTTAGGTGCCAGGGCAGAAGTCAGTTTTCTGGTGGAGGAAGGCATTTTTGCGATGAACTTCCACATCCGCGGCCTTTAAGCGATTTATTTGTTGTTAAATCTCCCTACTTGGGTTCTCAGACGAATAAGTGACTTCAAAGAATATCACGGAAGATTCAGGGATTTATGTAGAAACTATCTGTTGCTCGTGGCTACGCCCGACATGGGGTCGGAAATTATCACTTTCTGCCGGATAAAACTATCCCCTATCAATAACTCAGGTCATGGTCTACCTATGTCCCTGTCATCAAAAGCTGTTCAGCAGTTAAGGTATGAAAAGGTAATAGAGAGACAGAGAAACTTTCGCTTTTGAAGTATGATTTCTGCCATTTCTATTTATATTTCATCTCAATCACCACTTTTAGAAAGTATCTAAGTACTCAACTTCGAAAAGCGGTAGGCCTAAAGCTCCACCTTGCCAAATGTATCGTTTTATTTTCATCACGTAGTAGAACCACAATACATGACAAAAATACTGCGACAGTATTTGCACAAAGTTTCTCAAAGTAAAGCTAAAAAAAACCACCCGTCTTCAGACTATTCCCTAGACAATTCGGTGGAAGTTTGAATAATGTTTCTTAGTTTCGAGTTGCGAACATCTACTGAGAGGAATCGTTCTTGTTTCGTTAACTAGAAACATGAATTTTACATGTTATTCCTATCTTTTATCGTGGTGAACTTTTCAAGCCTGTTAGTGTTTCGAAAGAGAATAACATATTATGTTTAAACAAGTAAAAACCGTCTGCAGCGGAAGGAGATTGGGTTCAGGGAATAAAGTGGAAATCGTTTTCCATAATGGTTGTGGTTGCTCGAAGCAGCTTTCCACAATATTTTTTAATTTTTTTTTTTACTACACGTAACCTTGCTAAAAAAATGTTTACATAAAAAGTTTTACATAGCATAACATTACGCCTGTAATCCCCGAAGGGTTAGACAGAGGTGTACCTAATAGTACACCCACATTTCGCCAGTTATTTTCAAGTCCCGTGTAATTGAGCTACTGCCATCAAACACACAAATCCAGACTCCGTGGCTGCTACTGAGAAATTCCTAATCGAAGACCCAATAACACTTTGCCCGACCTGGGAATCGAACCAAAGGACCCCATGCTCAGCAATCACGCTTGCGACTACTAGACCAACGAGGCGATTAAGTTTTAATAAAATGAAAAACATTTAACTGCGAATAAAACGTGGCCTGTGTTGGTACATTAGAAATATAAAAATCAATACCTACACAACTTGTTATTAAGGAATTTTCCTTTAAAGAAGGTTAAACAAAATGAAGCATTTTTTAGCACTTCAGTTAGCCTTTTAATTTATTCACGGAATTAATGGCGCCTTTAAAAAGCTAATGAAAAACATTTTGTTGCTTATTCAAATAAGGCATTAAGTAGGTAAAAACAAAAGGCCCGTTCCGAGAGTTATTCAGATATTGACGTAAACAGAATGTGCAAATGAAGAAAACGTACAAAGGAATGCAATGTTGTAACAATATTGAAATGTTGATGTTTATGTCTGGCCGATTAATTTTTTTTTAAACAAAACAACAGAAGAAACTCCTTCGGCCTTTAACAGTACATGAATATAATTTCCTTTGAAATACAGGATAGGACGAAGCGTCTAAGAATAGAGAAGCACCTACAGTCAAAGTAGAACTATTGACTGGGAACTGGATAGGAACGCAACGAGGACTGTGAAACCAACCATTTAAAAAAAAATCACATTCACAATGCAACTCATATTTTTGCTACATATATATTTATGTTACCACAAAATTAGTAAATCCACTAGAGTAGTCTTGATCAAGTGGAACCGCAAAAGCCTTAGAAAAAACAAGTACCTACATCCTCGGAATCCTTAGAATTTCAATATGACTCCTCCATTTACATGCGAATAACGTAGGCAGCCTCCCACACCGAAGCGTAACATTATTTTACGAGACACGGAGATCTGTTTAAAGTTGGCTTTAAGATAGTTCCCTGTGGCACTCCATTGGAAGTTGAAGTGGTAATAGTAATTTGACTGACGGAGTATGTCGATCGATATCTTTGGCACGTGTTTTATCATATGAAGAGAGTGCATTTTCAAGTAGCATTAAAACTTTTAGAGTGTCATTTCAAGTTAGGGCTTATGTAGGTTTAAGTGCAGCAGTAAACGCTAGAAGGATGTCTTTGGCATCCAGTAGAGAGATGTCTGGTGTTAAATTCGCATTTTACTGTTAGTGCTGATGAGATATATATCATTGCAAAGATCTCGCCCTCTATTTTATATTTACGTAAGTATAATTGAAGATCCGGATGGTGGATGACATTCAGAAGATTGCGGGTGCGACGGGTTGAGAATCGCGCAGATCAAGGAAGCATGATACAAAACCAAGAAGGTCTATACTTAGCAGGGGATAGAGACAAAGCAGTCAATGATGATGATGATGGTGGTGAATAGAACAGCCAAGAACATTGCTATCTCACGCCACATTACAACACGGTACAATTAGCAGTCATCTTAAAACGTAGCAGAAGGAAATCCCAAAAGACTGTCGGGTTATGTGCAATCCGTCCCGACGTATATTCCAGCTTTTTATTTTCTAGCTAAATGTCGGATAAGGTTTGTTGTATACAAAAGGGAGATTGAATTAGGTCGATCGGGGAAATTCATACATCTGCGTGCGGCCTCATATATTTTGCTTGCAAATATTTTCATTTACATCTGCATATCATTTGTGAAATTTGTTCGAGAATACTTGAAGAGTTGGCTTGATGAAATGCTGGCGATGTGGGTAATCCAGAGCTTGTCTCGTTTCATATTGGGCTGTGAACTTGTTTTGTATGACTTTCATCATTTTGAATTTAGATAAGTAGTGAATTAGTTAGTGAGTGGTGCAAAGTACAGTACTCTCGGGAAAAGTATGCGCTATAGTGCTTCGGTAATCATCGTCTATCTCTAGAAATATAAACGCAAGACTATGTACTTGCCTATTTTGTATCCCCTTGTGTGTTTTTCTTTAGTGCAAACTCAAAGCATTTATTTCAGGCACTTTTGCATAGTCAAAAATAAGCTACCTACAGTCCAGTCACAGGCATAATAACTGTAAATCAAGTGTAGTCACCCATTCCCAAAGGGAGAAGAATGGGCAAGAAACTCCATGGACACTCTTTTCAAACTAGTCACATATTACATAGTCCTGGGTATAATATTGTTCCTTCTATATGTGAGCACAATGTAGAAACAGAAAAAAGTAAGTTCGTTTCGACCATTTCGAGGTTTATGTAAATTATTTTGCGTTTTAATAATTTAGTTAATATGCTGTCTAAAAATTTGTTAACTAAAATGTAATGGTATATGGTATTACATTATTTTCATTGTAACAGATCGTTGCTATCCATAATTATGTTAATTCCAGGTATACAGCTTTTGGCGGACAGCTGGCACATTATAATATTTACCCCAATCCACACACTGGATGTACATAACAATGCATTTGCAGAGAGAGGTTGGCAAACCATCATGTTGTTGCACTGACCTGTTCCCCCTGCTGAATTTAAAGCGTTTGTGTGCACTTGTGCAGCCATAATTTATACTGTCCGTCTACTATTTCTCAGCAGAATTTAGCTGTTTGTAACATCTTTATAATTATCATTATTTAGTGCTTCAGATTCGTCTAAAAGATTAAAGTGAGACTGGTTGGTTTTGTATAGAGCAGCAGACTGATATTGCTTAAGTAATACTTTGTGAAATTATGCTTACAAATTTGGAATAAGAAAATATAAAAGGTGTAGTTTTGCAACCTCGTCAAAATTCAGGAGGTTGTCATAAAAGACGTAAATAATCAATATAAATTACGGTACCTGTTAAATAATAATAAACGCTGCTTTTTTAGTTGTTTTAATTTGACACCATTTCAGAATGAAGCCCTTTTCAAAAGAGGAGAATCACCCGTTTGTTTGTGTGTGTGAAAGCGCGGTTATAGGGCTAGTATTAGACGGGCCACGTTTTAATACGGGTGGTATACACTTATCGATATCCGATATTAAGAAAAAAAAAAAAAATACCTACCCGTTTTATTATTGATTGGGGTCGAGAATCATTAGCATAGTTACCTCCTTGAATTTGACGAGGATGCACAGCAACACCTTGTATATTTACTAGAAAATAATTAACAGCAAATAAAATTAAAATAATTTATCTTCAATTGATTAATTTTAAAACTATGCGTGCAAGTATACATTTTCTGTAGGTAGGTATCTGTCTGTCTTTAACTTTAGTCTACTTGAATTTGTAAGACACAAGAATTCCTTTCCAACATTTTAAATCTTCACTTTCTCAAAGCATCCCATCCAACTTAAGCCGTTCCAATCTCATTCGTCAATAAATCTCGCCGTATCATTGAGTTGCGGCGGGAGTAGGCCGTGTCTCGAATCTACGAGGTAGCTGTTAACTGACACACAAATTGCCTGCCAAACTTTACGGCACCTACGTGTATGTGGATTATCAAGGTTAGGATAACTGGGTGAACAGAAAGTTATACCTAAGGCTTTTCTTGATAAACATTTACCCGCGGCTTCGCTTGCGTTTTGTAAGGCATTTATCCCACGGTTTTCTTTTTAATTTAGCCTATGAGACTCGGAGACAACGTAGGTTCTTATTATTGAAAGAATTTTCGGAATCAGATCGGCTATTCCATTAATCAGTTGTACAATCAAACTTACAAACGTTTATAAACTTCACCTCTTTATAATAATAGTATAGAAAACTACTGATCGCAAGCGCTACTTGCAGAGCATGATTTGCTGTGTTAAATACCCAAGTTGGGCAATGGGTTATTCCATCTTGAATTTCTCATTAACAGCTCGTATACTGAATACGGTTATCGCAATATACTACATGAGACTTAAAAATTTAACTGAGAGGTTTGGTGTACGCTTTCGGGGAAACAGCCGTGAAGTTATGTTATGTGTTCATTTAAATTTTCGGTTATTAGAATCTTTCGTTACATTTTGTTAAAATATGATATTTCGACCCTGTTATAGTCCAGGGTCACGATGTTCTTGGTAGTAACAAAATGAAAAGTAACGGAAAATAAGGCACTAATAAAGTGGTAGGACTGGTAGGTATAACAAACAAATGAATTCTAAGAAGAAAAAAGTTTTCATTGTAAAATTCTGAACACGTAAAGCATTAAAAACTAATTCATTACCAAGAAATTTCTTTTCCATTTAGCTTGTCGAATAAGTTTAGTTGTAATGGTGCTGAATCAACGAAAATAAAATTGAATCTTAAGATTCTCGTCCATTATGTTTCACCTACTTGGAGTAATCGTAATAATAACTGGCATTGAATATTTCCTAGCTAGAACATACAAAAACGAACATTGATTCCTTCATATTTTAATTTCATATTTTGATTCCTTCATATTTTATTTCTATACTAGCTTTTGCCCACGGCTTCAGCCGCGTAAAGGGTGAAAATTATCCACGAGAATGCACTGCCGGGATAACAAAAAATATCCTAACTGAGTTTATGTAGGGTAGGATCCTAATTTGATCAGCCGTTAACGCGTGAAAAGGTAACAGACCGACAAACGGACAGGCTCACTTTACAATTCAGATGTTTTCTTCCTATCTATTTAGTTTGGATGAAAAAAAACCTGACACGACCATAAAACCTTCCATGCAGGCAGTAGGTAATTCCAGGCTTCCTGTTACCTTCACGTTGCTCGACCGTTTGGCGGGCAATTTGTGGCTCCGTTAGCTGCAGCCTCGGTCCGTGCCTACATCGCTTGCTTTACTTCTTATTCGTGGTTAGAATGTAGATTAAAATGTTTAACGTAAACAGTAGTTTGATTAAAACTGGGTTTTGGGATTTTAGTGTGGGAAATGATAAATTAGCAGGAAACAGACCGTTCTGTAACAAACTGTTTTGTGTGGCATACTGAATAAGACGGTTATAAACAAATAAACAATCATCGAAACATAGGTACTTACATGAGTGATGGGAATAAATAGGTATAATTTTTTTTTTTTTTCTAGGCTGCTCTGTCCCACTCCTGGGCAAAGGCCTCCCTCCACTCCTTCCACTTCTCGCGAACCCGCGCGTCTTCCTTCCAGTTCGGACGGAACCTGTCTAGTTCGTCCCGCCATCTCCTTCGTGGCCTATATATATATATAGGTATAATTATGTTTAAATAATGGGTGCAAAAGTACACTTAACGTAGCCGAAATGCACTTGTTTTCCGCGCCATTGCGATATTTTTTTTGTTCTAGACTATGCCTGAGAACTTTCTAGTTACGGAGATATGGGGGTTAAAGTTCCAACTTTTTCACAAGTATTTTTTTTTAAGTACAATTTTTTTATATTTTAACTTTAATTTAAATACCTCCACGACCCCCGGGTACTATTCAATGCACCCATCAGCACAATGGTTTGAGTGCGTTACATTGAGTCCTTCCGTAAAACGTGATTTTCCACCCAAAAAAAAAACCAGCAATCATGTTTGCATACAGTTACTTAGTTTGATGTACAGAAAGCTTGGTTGACGGCTTCGTGAAGGGTCCGTTTACACCCTGTATTCATAATGTCTGCCATTGAATATTGGTTCCCCGATATTAAAATTGCATCCACTGTTTGTAGCTGCATCACTCAAAAGTTAAGTCAGTTCCTGTAATGAGCAAACAACAGGACACGCAGGTCACGATATTAAATTATATATTGCTCCATCGTTTGTTTGCTCGTTACAAGAACTGATGGACGGTACTGAAGGCGCCAAACAAATTCTGAGCCGGCTCAATTTAAATTGCCATCGACACGCTTAAGGAGAAAGGTTGACTATGAGAAAATGCCTCTGGTCTACATTAATATTCATATTCGTTTATATTGCATTCCGTGTTAATAAGGTGTTACAAAAAGAGGTGAGCACAATAATTGTGGACCCTGGTAGGCCACAGGAACATTTGTGTACAGTGTTTAATAAATAAAAGTTGCTACAATCTTAAACATATATTTGTTTGCAGTATTTCATGTAAAGCTAGACTTCCTAATGATATAATATTATCATTTTAAACAAAGCAAATTTTAATTATGAACAATAAATTATGTGGCAGCGTCTCAAGCCAGCACAAAGAAAGGATTTATTGTACCAAAACATTTCATTATCTTCTTACGTTGTTGATATTTTTATGTCATCCCTACTCAAAACCTAACTTTGCTGGACATTTGAAACTCGGACGAAGAAAAATAAGTTAAGAGAAACAACTGTGAGTCAAGAAAAATAATGTTCAGGCAACTTGGTAATGTGTTCCATTTTTTTTTTTTGTTTTTCTAAGAGTAACATGATTGTCAGTAATTTTTCTTTTTGCTATCTAAGGAGTCAGTTTTTAGTTGTAACTTGTTTTCGTAAATAAGTGTTACCATACCAATAGTTGTTAAGTCAGTCTTACCGCGTGGTATTGTCCTACCCGGTAACTGGGTCGTGGAGGTCAGATAGGCAAATTATGGGTATTTTGCTTACTGACTGGAATCCGACCCTTTTTTTTTTTTTTTTTTTTTGTTTTCGGGGGGAAACCTTCAAAAGGCGACCGGTCTTTGGGGATAAGACCGGGGAGTGTGGGATTTTTACCTCACTAAAACCACCCCGGTGGTCACAATCCGCACATGAGAGGAGGCACCGTTTCCTCTGAAAAGACCTGTCCGGAGCCCCCTCTGTGCAACGCCTGTACAGGCACATCCCTGGGGCGACTATTTATCTCCCCTGAGCCTCGCTGTGCAAGTGTGCACGGCAGCACGTGACCACTGTGCTGCCGGTCATCTCTGAGGTCGCTCAGTGAGCGCACAGAGTCCCCACTCTGAACGCCCATGACCTCAAAATCCCATCTGCATTGAAAAATACAGGCGGGGTTTCGGCGTGTTAAGCGTCGAGGCGGTTGCCTCGCCGACGACTTCTTCTCCTGCTGGGATCGGTCCTCTCACGATCCCTCTCGGCAGCCTCCTTCTGGACCATCACGGTCTCACAGAACGATGCCACCTCTCTCCAGTTGTCAGACTCCGCCAGCATAGCTCCAACTACGGCTGGCAGAGAAAGGTCTTCCCCAATCCTGGCGACCAGGACACGTCGTTCAGAGTCCCATGCAGGGCACTCCTCGAGCGTGTGCTGTGCTGAGTCCAGGCTGCCTCCACAATGATGGCAATTTGTTGTGGCCTCTCGCCCGATTTTATTCAGGTACTCGCCGAAGCAACCGTGCCCGGTAAGTACCTGAGTAAGTCTATAGGAGATGCGCTCCTCTCTTTTCAGCCAGGCTTCGAAGTGCGGTAGGACGGCTTCGACAACGCGCTTACGCGAATATTGCGGCTGTTGCAGCCGCTCACGCCACTGCTCGAGCGCGTGTCGCCGTTCCTGCCGCCTCAGCCTTGCAACAGCGATTCCTGGTACACTATTACCACTTTGGCGAATGGCGCGGATTCGGCTATAAACCCTCGTGTCCATATCTGCCAGGATATCCAGCGGTGGAAATCGTGCCAGGAGAGTTGCCGCCTCAAATGACACGGTACGGTATCCTCGTACGATGCGAATAGCCATTTTTCGCTGCAGGCTGTTGATTTTAGTCCTGCAGCGCCGGACGCCTGACAACCTAGGTGACCAAACAGGCGCCCCATAAAGGACCATCGATCGCACGACCCCCGCGTAGAGGCGGCGAACTTCTTCTCGTGGCCCCCCGAGATTGGGTAACAGTCTGTGCAAAGCACCCACTGCTTTCCCGACTCGTGGAACTAGGCGCTCAAAGTGCTCTTCGAAGCCCCACCGACCGTCCAGGGTTAGGCCGAGATACTTAATGTATCGTCCCACCTGGACTTGCGCATCTCCAACTCTGACTAACGAGCTGGGTGGCTCTCTGCTCCTTGGAAGCTTATGGAACCATAGTGCCTCAGTTTTATGGGGCGCTATTTCTAAACCCAGCTGGCGGATCGACTCCACGACTTTTGCCAATCCGAGCTCTATAAGCTGAATGGTTTCTTCGGTGGTGTCCCCGCCGGCTAACACTAGGGTATCATCCGCGTAGCAGACGACATTAACGCCAACAGGGAGATCAATACGCAGGACAACATCGTAAGCCAGGTTCCATAGGAGAGGTCCTAAAACAGATCCCTGCGGAACCCCACACGTAATCTTCCTGCGATGAACGCTACCGTCCCGACCCACATAGCAAATGTATCGGTCACGAAGATAAGCCCTGATGATGCACTGTAGGTAAGATGGCACTCTGTGATATACTAGTGCTGCCCTGATCGCATCCCAGGGGAGAGAGTTGAAGGCGTTAACAATATCCAAACTTACCGCCAACGCCACCCCACCCCGGGATACCACCTCTTTCGACAGCGATCGGACGCGTAGGATCGCATCCACTGTAGAACGCTGCTGTCGGAAGCCATACTGGCAATCGGCGAGGTCTGGACCAACACGTGACAGATGCCCAACGAGTCTTTCAGCAATTATTCTTTCGAATAGTTTGGAGACGTCGTCAAGCAGGCAAATTGGTCGGTATGCAGAGGGAGACTCCGAGTCCCTGCCTTCTTTCCTCAACAAGACCAATCTAGCTTCCTTCCAGCCGGAGGGGAACACGCCTGCACGGAGGCAGCTGTTGAACAATCGTCTTAGGCGGTCCCCCAGAGCAGTCATAGCCAGAACCCAAGCCCGGCCAGGGATACCATCCGGGCCAGGTGCGGTGTCACGAGCCCCCAAACGTCTAACGGCTCTATCGAGCTCGCCTTCAGTCACCCCCAACTCGTCAGACCAGTCTGTAGGCGGCAATAATGGCAAGGGACTATCCCTAACTCTTGGAAAGAGCGTATTAACGACTCTCTCCAGCAGATTTGGATCCATGGTTTCTGTGATAGGGGGGACCCATGGACGTAATTTGGCCATGACCAACCTATATGGCCTACCCCATGGATCCCTGTCCAAGCCATCGATAAGCTCCCGCCAGGACCTTGACCTAGCATCCGCGATGGCGTGTTGAAGCGCCATTGTCGCCTCCCTGTATGCTCTATAAACTCTGGCTATTTCTTCCTCCGTGGCTCTCGGCTGTCGTCTGCGTCGGGTGCGCTGATACTGGCGTCGTGACCTCAGGCAGAAAACGCGCAACTGTGCGATGTCTTCCGACCACCAGTACACCGCACCAAGACGCTGGCCACTCCTGACCCGGGGCATAGAAGCGTCACAAATGGATGCCATACTTTCTCGAAACCTGGCCGCCTCTTCCTCTGGGTCGGACGCTGCTAACTGGGAAGGAGAATCTTCCGGCCATGCCGTTATGTTCGCAGCCGCAACGAGCATGTCTCGATTGAGCTTCTTGAGGGCCCATCGTCGCGCCGGTGGGCTTGAATTCGAATGAATGGGGCCGCCAGAAGGCCGGAGTGTCACCTTAAAAATAATGTGGCGATGGTCGGATAGTGTGACCATTTCCTCCGCTACTCTCCATTCCGACACCATGCGAACAACAGAAGGAGTTGCCCATGAGAGATCTACAATTGACTCTCCCTGCCATCGAACGCATGTGGCAACAGATCCCTGATTTAAAAGACGTAAGTCAAGTGACGCAGCCCAGTCTTGTACAGCCTGTCCCCTGGGCCTGTCCCGGGAGTTACCCCAGACTCTGGAGTGAGCATTAAAGTCACCCATGACGAGTACCGGGCGGGGTGCACATTTGCACCGAATGCAGTTCGTAACCCCATCTAGATAACCCTCGAACTCAATGAGAGAAATGTTTGGAGATACGTAGCAGCCCACCACTGCCAAAGGTCCCCATTCCACAGCAACAAATCCTTGCCCTCTATCTAGAATAGAGCAGTGAGGCCCACCGCTACCACCGGCCCAATAAATTGCGACAGAATTCGCGGTGTCCCGGAACCAGCGAGGGTGATCCCCAAGACCGTAGGGCTCAGCTACCACCGCCAAGGCAACCGACCACTCCGCAATTGTCTGCATAAAAAGGTTTTGCGCGTTGCGGCAGTGGTTCAGGTTGCATTGGAGAACATTTAAGGCTGGGAATGTGAAGTGTCCATTTCCTCCTCGGGGCTTGCACCCATTGGTGCCTGTACCGATCCTTGTGATGAGAGAGGGACAAGCGAGCCTTGATTTTTACGCGGAGCGCATTTCTTTCCGCCCAGTCGGTGATCCGCTGGTAGACCATAATCTGCACACAGCGGACACCGCATGGTCAGCGACGTGCACTCTCTCGCTTTGTGAGCTCCCCCACAGGTATAGCATTGGGTGCTACGGTCAACCGCACTGGTGCACCGGCAGCGGACGTGCCCGGGCTCGAGACACCGGAAGCACATCATACGACGCGCCGCCAAAATCTGAACCCGTACTATCGTCCAACCTAAGCGCATGCGCTTGTCAGACGCCAGCTTCCTTATTGCCGTCAGGGGGCCACGGACCCAGACGTGCCCTAGAGAAGCAGGCGGACGACGAATTTCACCCACTTTCACGTCTTCGGGCGAACAGCCACCCACGTCAGCAATAGCAGCTGCCACTTCCTCAGGCGTCACAGCGTCATCGAGATCCATTATTCTCGCCTCAGCTCTTTTGGTTGGACGTGAGATTTTAACGTCAAACTCGGTGAGGACCTCGCGCATACGGCTGGCGAGATTGTCGGCCTGGGTAGAAGAATCAGCGCCAGCAACAGTAATGATCATACCCCCATCAGCAGCCCTTTTCTGGCCGACGGTCTCAATGCCAACATCAGCTAAACGAATTCGCTGCCTCACCACGGACATGACCTCACCGAGGGTGGCAGTTGATCCATCTCTTAATGAGACTGTTATAGCTGCCGTGGCAGGAACTCTAGGCAGTTTCACCGGCTGATTTTTCCCCTTTGCAGGAGTGGACGACTCTATCGTGGCAGACTGTTTCTTTGCCTTTCTCCCCACCACAGTAGACCAGGCTTCCAATTCAGTCGTAGCTGCATCCCGCGGAGCCTGTGAAGCCTGCGTGGATGCTGCAAACACAGCTGGCAACTCAACTACTTGAGCCACCGCCTTACTTTTACCTTTGCCTTTTCCCTTACCCCTACCGTTTTTCTTTACGGTGTTAGGAATCAGACGCGGGTCGGCAGCGACAACTGTTGACGAAATCCTCGTCGTATCAGCGGCAAGTGGCGGACGCAAGGGCTTCTCTGGAGGCAACCTCTTCTCCATAGCGGCCAGTTTAGCGTCAACCATGCTCCCAATTTCTAAGGCTATAGAACGCCGAAACTGGGCCTCTGACTCGTTACATTCAAAAGGTCCGGTGACTGCAGTAGCCTGGCTAAGTTTCATCGAAGGGGTGGCTTTTGCAGGGTTCGTCATTCGTTCACCCTGGCGACTAAGGAGGGTGACCTGTGCTGTCAGCTTCTCGACTTGCGCTGAAAGATTGGTAAGCCGAGCCTTTAACTCAGCGTTTTCGTTCTCCAACCTCTCAACGTTGACCTCAACGGCTGAACGCGTGGCCAACTCATCCACTGCGGCTTGCACTGTCACTGCCGCCAACTTGAGACTGTGGACAAAACTCCCTTTGAGGTTGCGCGATTCGTTCGCAACTTCCTCAATTTTTTTGAGGCTGTCTTTGATGCATGTATTGAGTTCCGCCGTTTGTTGTGCTTGCATCGTTTTGGCCAACATTTCTGGTATTGGCAAGTTTTTCTTTGCCGTTGCCCGAGTTTTGGCCTGCTTAGCTGGTGGACTCGCAAGGTCGGTGTTTTCACCATCCTCTCCGCTGTTGGTCAGTGCTTTGCTAAGACTCAGTGGCGTAACAGGCTTCTTCTTGGTCCCAGACGTCTGCGTTCGTTTGCGCATGCGGTACCGAGACGATGTCGTCGACGTTTCAGAGGCGTGTGACATTTGCGAGCAAGAAGACTCGCAGGTGTCACTCACCACCTCGTCGGCAATTGGGGTAGGTGGGCGCAAGAATTGTTTACGGGTTGCTACCGCTCTTTGCACTTTCTGTGCCTTTTTCGCAGGTACATTCTTCGACAATTCTGTGCTGGCTAAATCCTGTGAACCATAATCTCTCTGATTGTCAGAAGGCAGGTTTGCCTTAGCGTGCTCTTGGCCCGGTGTCGCGGATGTGTTAGGAATAGAACCCAACAACTCCTCATCACCGGTAAGTGAGCCACCCTGGCTCAATGCGCCCTTAAAGGACGGGAAAAAAATCGATTGGGGTTTAAAGCGAACATTGTCCCCCCCAGAATACGTGGGACTGACCGAGCTCTGCTCAGTGAGGGATTCTCCTGCTGCGGAGCAGCAGGTACCCTCCTGGGGTAGTTCTTTTGATTGATTCGCTTCCATTATTTTTGCTGAACTCAGCTTTGCCTTTTTTATGGGGTGGGGTCCCCAGATTAGATTTTTAAAGGGGTTTTCTCCCCAAAGTCTGCAGCAACGACTGGCTAGCAAACTCGCTTCACTGTCATTTTAAGCGACAACTCAAACGCAAAGCCACTGATTCACCTCACAGTATCGTCTGATGAGCAGAAGATTACTAGAAGTGAACTCCCTTCCCGCGCGATTATTTAAGTTATGACACGCCACCTTTAATAAATTCTGGGTAAAGTGAAACACACACCTCTCATTGAGAGGATGTGCGGCCCATGCTTCTTCCAAAAACTGCAATCCAAACACGTACCGCCCAATGACTCACTCCGTGAGTCATTACATGGCACCCGACGAAAACCACTATTCACTCTTCAAAAGCTGAGAGAGTGAATCGCGCACAGATTAAGTCAACAAAAGGTGCGCCCTTCGCAGAAGTCCGATGTTATGGACTCTGCCCCGGTGTCCCGCTTAGTCTGGTCTCTCACTTGGACCTTTCCGGCAAGAGTGACTCTACCGGCAGAGCCCCAAGATCATTGAGACACGCAAGCCCCACCACGACGACAACGTGGAGACACCCTCGGTGGGGTGGAATCCGACCCTAGTATAGTTTGGTAAAAGGCTAAGCAGATGATGATCATGCTTTTATCATAGGGCACTTAAAAAAGAAATTATGCCTATTATGTTCTTAATTTGGTCCTTCAAAGACAACATCATTCTCAGTACCTAATTATTTTCGCGTTCTGTTCCAATTTTATGCTTTTCTGTTATTTAAACCAAAAGTTTAAATAATTTCGATGAATACACAACTGTATTCATATCCAATGCAAAATATATTTTTTTCCTTATGGAAAATACAAAAT
This sequence comes from Standfussiana lucernea, assembly GCA_964057025.1. Taxonomy (NCBI): domain Eukaryota; kingdom Metazoa; phylum Arthropoda; class Insecta; order Lepidoptera; family Noctuidae; genus Standfussiana; species Standfussiana lucernea. The sequence goes on along the minus strand of OZ059804.1, from coordinate 5,242,360 downwards.
ACATATAGATAGCTATGGTTAAATGTCAGGAGATTGACAGACTGACAACGTATTCAATTATTAATTTTCTCCGTATATTCTTTCGTTGCTTAAATCTTATTCCATCTCAAGATATTAAACTATTATGTCCAAGCCAACGAAGTTTTTCCTAAAAAAAAGTTACTTTTAATGTAAATTGTAATAAAGGCCGTTGTTCTTGAATTATTTTTTCCGCTTTGCATTATTCATAAGTATGCCTAATAACAAACTCAGTAGAAGCGTTCTCATCATTTTTATTAGCTTCACAGACCCTTCAATATCTTACTTAGAATTCTAGCAAAGCGTGAGTTGAGATCTGAGGAATTTGAAAAAAAAAGGAACGAAAGATTTAGTTTAAGACTTCCCTTAAAGTAAATCTGGCAGAAATAGACTTAAACAAACTTAATAGACAACTTAAATGTACGGAAGCCCCACCGTTTTTGTAGATTCCATAAAAGTTCATCAATAATATGATGTCTGTGTGACTGTTAATTTTCGATGGTCAAAAAATGGACATTTCTGTTTTCTGCTTAATTATGTGTAGATAATTAGGATGCTTTATGGTCTGATATTGTCGTACTTTTTAATCGCTTTGACTTATGAATTAGATAACTACATAACCGTGGGTCAATAAAACTTAATCCGGCTTTTTTTGCTTATTAACACACTACGTTAAGTTACATGACAGAATCTCGATTCCTGTTGCATTGCGGAACCCTAAAAAAAAGCGTCGACGCTAATGGTTCTCTCTAATATAGCGATTTAAATTAAAATGAATATATTAATCTTGGTACCAAGAGAATAGACCCTATTATTTTGTGAGTTTGCTTTGATGAGCCACTGAAGGAAAGAAAATATGACACTACCTCTTGATAATGATGGAAAATGATAGTCGAGGAAAATTGTTTGAAATATGCATGTGTACAAACAAAGATTGTTTTGTTCGTTTCGTTCGATCTGATAGATATGTATTTCTTAAAGTATTTACTAAACCAGACTATGAATTAATAACATGAAATTCAAGAATACCTTTAGAAGCAACCTTCTTTCTGCATATTTTTAAATCAAATTATTTCATCTATGACTGTTAAAATGTAGTATTTAGTCATTGTACTACCATAGATTCGCCTATACATATCATAAAAAATAAGTTTCAAAAATGCAAAAAATAAGTTTCAAATATTCGTTTTTGAAACTTATTTTTTGCACTTTTGAAACTTATTGTTTATTCAAAAAAATATTAAAACTATGTTTTTCAAATTGCTGTATTAAGTTCTTAAATAAAATATTACTAGGGATTTTCACTTTCTATTTTTGGCTAAAATAACAATTGGGTACGCAGTGAAGTCCAAATTTTGCCACTTGTAAACTTGAAAAGGACTTCAAAGAGCCATTGAATTCAATTACTGATTGTTTTAAATATAAATTACGAAACATTTCAACAGACCCGTCTGTATTGCGGCAAAGCAATGAAATGTTATAATTGTGGATTGATTGAAATAGGGTCCGAGGTTTTTGAGGCATTCGGCAATAGAATACTGAACTTTGCAAAAATAATCGCTTCCTCTCTATGAGAGAAGACTGTAATCCACTCCTAATTTTCCTGCCCTTGTCTCATGTTATTTGGGGTTTTTTTCTTCCATTCTCCTCTGTCAAGCTTCACGCTATCATTTACTCCTTTTTCGTAGGCCCAATGCAGGTTGATAGATGGTCACAGTCACGTCTTCGAACTTTTTGGTTCTAGGATGTTTCCTCACAATGTTTTACACTGTTTTGAGAGCAGTGGTGATGGTTCGAACCGACGACTCATATCTCAAAGTTATCTCATAACGAGTCGTGCAAAAAAAAATGGATTTTGCAATACAGTCAAAAGATTCATTTCCTAAACTCAAGGTCGCATCCATGACGCTTATTAAAATGATCGTGTTACAAAATCAAATCACTAATGAGTTGCCCTAATGACCCAGGACTCGTATTTCAATGGCGGTTCATACACGATGCAATTAATCACAAACTAATTTGTAATGAGTTAGTAAGACATACATACATATGGGCAAAGCCTTCGACGAAAATTTATCGATAGGTATGTAATGTTACACGAATAATTTCATATTTGATAATCGGTATAAATATATTTTTTTTTTGCTTAAAGTTCATCATTTCTACCTTCGTTTATCTTAAACTTACTATCCCACCAGCAACAAAGTCAAATTATTAGTTGTGATAGTTTTTACAAAACCAGTCATTATAGCGACTAAAACAAACAAGTTTGACCCGTATACCTATCCACGGCCGTCAAAGTTCAAGCCTTTATTTACGTTCCATCACCGTTCAAATCACTATCGATTTTCATTCTAACTAGTGCCAACAAATTAATTGCGTCTCTATGCTATGATTTCCAGCCATTAACAGCAGTAAACACAAATTGCCAGTTAACACATCTAAATTTATGAAGCGAGTCATGCATACATTCAGCCCGATGGCGCAGTGGTCAGACTTTGGAGCGTTTGCATCGATGATGTACTAAATGGAGTGCTCAAACGCGCTGCAAAAGATTTAAGGCTTATTCTGAGAGTTAAAAGACCTTCTTGTTAGCGCGTTAATGACAATCTTTACTGAGTCAGCCCCTTACTTAGGCGTTTTCACTAGCGTCCCTCAATTCCTGTAGTGTGCAGGCATCATGGCACGTAGAATACGATATGGTTGTGGTCCATCGTTTGTGGAACAGCACCACGAGGAGAGAGACTTGTTGTTAACTTGTTAATTGATTACTTATGCTTTATAACTTCTAATACTAAAAGGCAGTTTTAGGGAAAAAGGAGCAAAAAAGTGGAAACATATTTCAATGAAATTATACCTACTAAATTCAAATGACATGATTTTATGTAACTGTAGAGAATGGATCATTCTATCTATCATAGCTGTTCAGTTGTCGGTTTCAAATGCTCTGGCGTACAGTTGACCTTCAAGTCAAATAAAAGACTGTCTACAGTTTAGGCATAACTATTCGTCCATATTATCTGGGTACTGCTTATTTATGCAGAAGTCAGCGTTCTATTTCTTCATACTCCACGCTCTTTCAGTATACATGCAGCTAATAGAATTATTTACTTCATAATTGAAATCATTCGCGTGAGCGACGGCTGTAGTGGTTAACTAGAAATGGGTTGGATTTCTTTTGTTTTCATGCAGTTTCTAGGAGAACGAAATTATGCACTTTGATGGCTGATGTAAATTAACAAAAACATAAATGTTGGTAGGAACGAATTCATATTACGTAATGAAATATCAAATTAGACTTGGATTACTCACGACTTCATCGAGTCCTGTTAAATTCGAGTTTCATTCGAATAAATGTCAAATACATATAAATTAATTCAATGACTTTGAGAGCTCGGAAATATCGAGAGTGAGCTTGCTGGGTGTTGAACCAAATGTAAATATGTATGTTTCAATACACACAAATTACAAAATTCTACATCATCGTCATTCACCACCATCATTCTCCTGACCTTATCCCAATTTATTTGCGGTCAGCGCAGCATGTCTTCTTCTTCCATACTTCTCTATTACTCGTTATAATCAGTAGTTACCTCCTTTCTAGCAATATCGTCCTTCACACAGTTCAACCATCGTTTCTTTGGTCTTCCTCTACTTTTGTACCCATCCACATTCATACTAAAAATTTTTCTAACAACGTTTTCGTCATTCCTCCGCATCACGCGCCCCTACCACGACAACCGATTACCACACAGCTTTTCAGTCACCGGCGTCACTATTGCAGACTTCCTCATACGTACTTATTTCTTATTTTATCCATTCGTGTTACACCAAACATTCTACATTTTGTTAAATTCTAATTATTGTTGGCAGTTTGATAATGTACCTACTATCGAAGTGAGTATCCAAATTACAATTCAGATAAGTTAATTTCTTACCCCTTTTCTGCATCCCAATAACAAGTTTATTAGTCTATGATAGATGCCTTACCTCAGAAGTTCAATCAAAGATAAAAATCTTTTACCATAAAACCGATCTCGTGGCATCTCTTAATAAGTTCACGAAGTCTCTGTTTACCCTGTAACCAATAGAGCCGTGAGCGTTTCAAAGATATGAATTTTCCTATCATCCCCGCAGTTCTATCGAATCGTCTCGAAATACGACGGCTGCTCATGAATAATCAATTGCTACGCCATATCTATTATTATTTATATGTACTGCGGATTCCACGATCATTATCGAAGTTTTTACTTGAGTATTTCAATATCTTCGTCAGCCGTTTGTACCAAAATATTTGTACTGGAGAATGAAGCAATGTTAATGTCGCCAGTGGTTGACCGAATTCGATAATTCTTTATTTGTTTGGAAGAATATTAGTTTGTGCCCCGTTTAAATTTGGCAAAGATCTGTTGCTGATCTTTGGAGATATACTATGTAACTCTTCAAAAATAAACAGCAAATCCGTAGTGATTGCTGAAGACGCTTGGATAATTTATGTATTGTTTACACAATTTCATAACACAACATGACGCTATAATCTGAAGGGGTACGCAGATGTGTAAAGTACACCCATATTTCGCCAGTTACATAATTATGTCAAAGTTATATTGGGCATAAGCCTATTAACATGACATTTCATGCATTGCTGACAATGTAAAATTATTATATAGCAAGAATTTGTGTAGGTCATCTAAAAATTAAAAAAAAAACGACTTCATAAAAACACCAAAAAGTGGAAAATAACTTTAGTTTCGGATGTCGGTGGCAAAAAATGTGAATAAAACAAGCTAAAGTTATTTTCCGTTTTTTTTTAATGGAAAATTCGAAGACCTAATGACATCCTAGACAGTGCTGGTGGGATGATTTGTTGGTTATAGATCATGTGTTTGTTCTCACGATATTTTCCTCCATGTTTTGCGAATTAAGCCATTAATCATACGTTATGAAATCACTGCAGTAATAAATGTCTTTCATTAAGTCTTTTAACCACTTTTGGCAAAAGCTGAACAGGACGCTATAACATGTTATTACTATATCACGGTAAAAAATAATTAACTACTCTAGATTAACTATGAGATTGCCGCTATTATTACTTCACCTACCTGAAAACCCATAATAAATAAAGGTAAAAACAGCTTTAATAAAACTGCCCGTAAACTCAATTTACAGGAAGTCAGATTTTGGTATCGTTTATCGTGAAATTAACCTGTCATGACTGGATGTTTCTGTATGAAAAATGTCGCCATACACTCCTTTTACTTCGTTAGAGTTTTAAACTAGTTATTTAAAAATGGTGAAAAGTATTTCTGAGTAGATTTTTCTCTCAGTTTTGCATAATTATCTGCCAACTATGACAATAATCTATGGAAGATTATTAAAATAATCACGCTATACAATATGTGATACATATCTGAAATGATTAACTTTATAGTTTTCTATTAAAATATTTTATTTTTATTACTTGATTTTTAATTAAAACTTTAATCTATAATTCCTATTTTTTACATTTTTATGATAGTATATTAAATGAAACATAACTTTCATTCATCTTTTTTCCTCCTTGTTTTATTGCATGAGGATTAAAATGAAAGACAGCGTTGTTGAGATTATATTGTTTTTATTTTTTTGCGCAAAATAAGGACATTTCAACACATAAGTATTGAAAGTCCAAAAAAAAACAAATTATTACCTTAGGCCCGTTTGCACCACAGACACCTAAATGCGTATATTAAATTCAAACAATTTAGGATAACAGAACGCTATTTTAAATACGATTAGTGCTAAAGGCCTGAAAATACTTTCACTCAATACAAATTCAGTTGATGAAAACATAAACTCAATAACACAAAAAAGATTTTCTAAATAAAATTGTTCAAAATAAGTGTGAGTATAGACTCACACTTATTTTCACAATATAGATTGAGGGTGACGTATGGGTCGATTTCAGTAAATGTTTGTTTGCCGAAATATTTGTCAGCCAAGGGACAGGGTCCGCAAACATTATTAAAGTGACCTTGTGAGATACGAGGGTACCTATCTACCTAACTGTTCTAGGACCAAGTGTTTGATTAAAATTTTGTATCACTGTGCTTTTATAGTTGGAGTGAATTTTATTTTCTAAATAGTTGAGATAATCTTATTCACAGCAGATTTAATTGGAGAAATTGATGACATCGATCATTTATTATTTACTAGCTGTGCCTGCGGTTTCGCTCACGGCATTATTCGGGAACATTACACGGGAACGTGAAGTCATAGTATATTCCACCACCATAACCTATCAGAAAAAAAAATGCTGCTTACACCGGCGAGCGTCATTCTTTTACGGAAAATCTTAACACCGCGGTTCAGAAAATGACGTTAAATGAACAAGGCTATCTATCGTGCACGGAGTTAAACTAAAATATAATGTATGGATAGCAATCGAACAAACACTCTACAGGCTATGTACATAGATTGTTAAAGCAGCGCTAACGCAACTAAAGTACCTTTGCTATAATAACTTTTTGAAAAACCCGGTCAGTCGATTTAAATGTTATCTTGCGAGCATATTAATTCATTAGTGCCAGTTTGATTTAACAGATGTCGTTGCATGTATCTTACGTAATGACGATAACTTCTTCTTGAACACAATAAATTCATATATCTTTTGATAGAGAGCACTGATAGCAATAAAACAAAAACTAATACCTTCTCTAATTTACGCACAATATTTGTGCATTAAATCTAACCGCATTGGTTTTGTAATTTTCACTTGATGCTTCAGCAAACAAACATACCCGTAGACTCACAGACTGCAGACACACAGTCAAACAGACAAAAATTCTAAAAATGGTACAAATAGGTTCTGTTTGTTATCCTTTAACACCGCTACTATTTTTTTTTTCTAAATTTTTCAATGTACAGAAACGCCACGGCTACAGATTTATAACATGTATAGATAGATATAGATTCAAGATAAATATAGATTCTTGTAAAATTCAGCTGCATCCGGTTAGACTGAAAGCCCATCCCAGCATAGTTGGGAAAAGGCTAGGTAGATGATGATGATGATTGAACATTTAATCTCTTAAATTGGATGATGATTTAGTGTCAAAATTTCAATTTTTTTACCTCCTCCGTGTCGATGCAGGCACTGTCCTTGGCATGGTCTGTGTCAGAGCAGAGGTCACTTCGACAACAGTTTTTAGGGTGATGGCAGAAAAAGAGACGTGGAGCATAGTCTGTGATGCAATTCCAAATCCAAGTTCCAGGTTTGGTTCAGGTTGGCGTTCCAGCTTTTTGAAGTTTTAGAAGTAAAAAAATCTATTCCAAGCATTAAAACTTGTTTAATATTACTAGCAACTTTCTTTTCAACAGCTTTTTTAAGTAATTACATCATCTTGGTATTTTTCAAAGCTGTTTTAAATGATTTAATCCACCCGATAAAAGCACTTCACGCAAATACTGCAAATTTCTATGTGAAAAAGAAGCTTTCCACAATGAAAAATTTTACAACAAAGTACACCTCTATCAAAGTCATTAACTGCATTTTAATCCTCATTTAAAACAGCAATTACATTAACTTTCGATAGCACTGCGGACAAACAAACAGTAATTAAACTCGCGCAGCCCATAACATTAAATAAGAAATACCAATTGTAAATCACAATAATGCATCGAAAATTCAAATGAAAATAATTTTCCTGAATTTCGTTACATAAATTAAGTACTTCAGTGAACAATATTGGCTGCAAGCCAGGGTGGGATAGGGTCACCCCTCATTTGCTCTCTCCCTCCGCTGTATGGGTGCGTGGAGCCAAGCATATATGTTTATATGAACTTGAATATAAGCTATATGTAGGTACGCATACGAACTATGGTATTAAATTTGATATAATTATTCGCTTCAATGTTCGTACTAATATCATTCTTCATTCATTTGTTCATTATTTGTTTGTTATTATTTTGGATATTTAACTCCAAATGTAAATGCATTAAGCCGCCTCCAAAGCGAAAGCGATCGAAGCTAATCCGTTGAGTTCTAAAACGGCTGGCACCCCGGCGGTGGCAAGAGCACGACGGATGGTGTCATTAATGCTGGCCTGCTATCCGACCTGCACTCCTACTGCACGAAAGGCCACGTTGTCCGAGAAAATCGACTAAATTGAATGATAATGAGATTTTTTATATTTTCAAATGTAAAAATTACATGATAGAATAAATAAAGGAATAATGATACTTTTATAATTGAATCTGGTCTTTAAAATGTAAGTTAGTACATGTTACATAAATATAAATAATATAAATGTTTGCATGCCGAATGGTAAAATATGGCTGAAGTCTGATATTTCACAACAACTATTGTATGTATCCACGTTTGCAAAATAAAATTCTATTCTATTTTATCGGAATCATCTGCATCTTTGTGTAGTAAATAGCAATAATTGCATGTAAATATACTCTCATTATATTATTCAGATAGTACCGTTTTCTTTTTCTAGAAACAAATAAAAGTACACGTAAAGATTTACTGTCTTATAAAAATGAACGTTCGCCCCTAATAAAACTTTGTTGTAAAAGTTTCAGCCGTTTCGTTTCTTTGGTAAGTTAATTTATAATAAATTTATGAAAATTACCGGCTTGCGACGTTAATTGTTACTGTGTGAATGACGTGTGATATAGAAGTTAGTTGAATTTGCTCGTGTTTCTGCGTACTTTAACGTTTCTCAAAACTTGGCATAACTCGGTTGAATTGTTATAATTTCGTTCTTACAATTGATCTGTTTCCAGTTATTATTTGAATTTAATGTTAAGATTAATGTTTTTTACACTAAATTAATTGATTGCACAAGATAGAGAGGTTTAGAAGTAGAATGGGAAGACTTTGCCCAGCACTGGGACACTTGACAGGATAGCAAAAAAAATTGAGACTCCAATCCATTTTCTGCATTGTAGAAAAATGTAATTTTATCTCAACAAGGGGCTTGTGGCTAAATAATAATAATACTCGCATGCTTCCATTGTAGTTTAAGCTACCCTTGTTGAGGACGGTCCGTGGATGGGTGACCGTTCATTGCTATTATATTATATTGTCATTTGTAGATCTTTGTAGAGTTAGTCAGTCGCCCGAAAGTCCATAACAACAAGTATCTTACAGTGCAGTTACTCCATGTTAGTGATGGGTATTCAGCTGTTTCCACCTCTGCTCCTTAGACTGAAGGTCAACCCAAAAATAGTTGAGAAAAGTTTAGGCAGACTAACACCCGTATCTATAAACAAGTCGAAGTGTTTACTTGAGTAAATGCCTTATTTTGCAGTTTAATAATTGCTTGAAGTTAAGAACTGTAAAAATTTAGAATTCATAGCTTTGCTTTTTTGACGACTTTTACTTCGTTTAAATTCTTGTCACTTACATAAAAAAATGCACAAGTAATTACTTACTAAGTTCAAGTAATTACTTTAACTTGACTATAGACACGGGTGTTACATGAGATAATCTTACTCTACTTATTCACTGCCTTTGGGATTTTCTTAGTCTGCCTTCAATATAGAACCAACTTTCATTTTCTTCTTACTCTAAAAGCTAAAATAAACATCATGGCTATATTTGTCAACTGGGACTTACAAATTCAGAGTAACCGTCTTCCAAATTAAAAAAACTAAATTGAAGTCGCTCAACGTAAGTAAATGCTAGTAAGGCATAAACTTTATGGTAACGGCTTGATGAAATTTTTTGTCGAAAAAAGTAGGTAGTGAGAACCGCAATAAGCTTCTCGTTGAGCGAGTAAAGACTTCAAATATATCGACTTTGCTTCATGTGACTACTGATTGGTGTTATTAAATCACTATGACCTTATCTACATACGTTAACTGGTAGATGCTAATAGGTAATGGTTCCCACTGAAGAACCTATTTGACTTTGTAATGTTTTTGACCTTTTGTCAGTAATCTACCTGACACACACACAATCAATTTAAACGACTGGAATTAAGTTTGGGAGAGCTGAATGCGCGGTGCAAGCACCTTACACCGCAGCTATAATACTGAGCTACAGTCAAACTTAATCCTAGATTTTATTCGACAGCACAACAATCTAAATGCACATTGCTACTTATCCTTTAATTTCGTATACTTTAGCTTAAAATTCCACTCAAACAGTGACACAATCAACGAACCACGAAATAAGAAGACCGCAATCGCAGCGAACGACAATTTAAACGGTTTAAAACTAAACCAACAATATTGAGATCGTATTTTTAATATTCAAATAAAAGGTAGATTACTTCAAACTGGAAAACTGAACTTTTGCATAATTCAAGAAGCAAGGCGGGCGGGGTTTGTTGCGATAACAGACAAAGCGTATTTACGAGGAAATGGCATTTGAAGTCTACCACAAACGGGGCCATTTCTCGCTTATCGTCGCTTTTGCTTCGTTTGCAAGTGGTCGTCTCAGGTCTCACAGCGAAATGTTTAGCTTTGGTCATTCTATTAGTAGCACAGCTTGAGAATCTGCAGTGAAATATTTTGTTTCGCTGACAGTGTGAATGTTAGTTCTGTTGATGTGACATAGATGCACTGATTATTTTTCTCGTTTTACAACCTTAGGCCTACTTTTGTGTATCATCGTGAACGATAGGGCTTACACATCATTTTGCTCCTGTTTCACTCCTATTCTTCCAGAAAAAACGTTAATTTTAAAAAACTTATATACCTAATCTTTTTTTTTCAACCAATTATTGGTATATTCCCAGTAATATATTTTATATTTAGAATTGGTTGAAAAAAAAACCATTATAAGACTGTGTATCATGTTTTGAGTGAAACAATTGATTTACTATTTTTAAAACATTTTTTTTTGCGTTTTTCACTTCAGCAAGGGTGAATGGACTATAGTTTTGTGAGTTCTATTTTCCGTGTTTTGAATGACGCACAATACAAAGGCTTAGTTAAAGGGCAAATGTCTGGCTGCGTAGGTAATAATAACCTTAATATGAAGCATACACTTTTCGTAATAACAATAAAAACTCTACAATAATACTTGCTTAGAAACCTGAATAAATGTTTATTTTACTCACCTGTACTTTTCTATGACCTTTAAATAATATAATCTTTTACTAGGAACAAAAGTCAATAGCTGGCCCATGCCCGATCATCTGATCTAGAAACACAGTGAAAGTCACTCACTTTTTTTAAGGTTCTGAATTAACATTAACCTTCTACGTACATGATTCTAGTACTTACAGCAATTAATTTTTCGGCTTTTAAAAACGAAATCCGTCAAAGGTACTAAAGCGCAATGTCTATAATAATTATGGTCAAAATGTATGGAACAGCTGTTTTGCAGATTTCTCTTGCTTCAGTTATGAAACCGTTTGAGACTCAACGACTCTCAGAAGCTTTTAACCGTTCACAAATATCAAGAATCATCATTAACAACTTTAGCGAAGAGCTCAAACACTTCTTGTTCAAAACTGCCATCGTCGAGCTCGTTCATTTCTCGCTTAGCTTAGCTTAAGTAAAGCCTTATAGCCTACTGGAGTTAGAGCAATCTTCCTGTTTAAATAGCCATTATTATTGAGATTCAAAACAAACAAAGCTTTAATAGCTTTACAGATACGGAAACCTGTTTAATGTTATGTCATGGTGGTCTGATTATCTTAGAAGATAATGTGTTAATGTAAAAAAAAAAAAACTATTGTAACGAATCCTTGGTCAGATACATTCTGTTGATCTTCTTCTTAGCGTGTCGAAGACAATATAAGTTGTGTCGGCCCAGAATTGAGCCACTAGTTTGGCGCCTTCAGTATTGTGCATGAAAGGAGCCTCCTCGAGCGACGTATCTACTGAGTCACTATACGTCCGGCGCACCCTGGGCAGTCAGCGAGTACCCACGCTGACTGGCTAATCCTTTCATCACGATGGCAATCCAAAGTTCACTTATAAAGCCGGCTTTGTGCGTAGTCTCGGTCAACATCGAAGGGTTCTCACAAGACAAATCAGAAATTCTTTCCGATGTCTACCGCAAAACTCACTGCGACATTCTTTGCGTCCAAGAGACCCATCGAGGTGAAACACAAATTCGGCCACACATCGATGGACTAACGCTTATCGCCGAGATCTGTCACCCTTGCTGCTCCCGGTGTAAGCATATCCACCAACTGCTCAATTCTGTTGATAAGAAATTAACAATGATGTTTGTGGCTTCACTTTGTCTGCTTTTTTCGTTACACTAATTTTCTTTTAAAACATCATCATCATTATTAGCAGCCTCGTTCCAGTCACAACTGAGGATGGGCTTCCTCTCTTTTGTGCCTTTTATTTAGATACTGCTGCTGTTAACATAACATCACTCCTCTAATCCCCGAAAGGTTAGGCAGAATTGTACCCATTAGTGCATCCACATTTCGCCAGTTATGTTTAAGGCCCATGTAATAGGGTGTAGGGGCATGTAATTATTATTGGGTCAGTATTTCTCCACTGTGACGGCCACAGTAGGTGTTAGCGCTGAGGTTGTTTTGACTGCTGCAACCCATATTAAAAACATATTGGATGAGTGTGAGAACAAATTAACCGCCCAATATCCCATTAAGTAAAACCATAAAACCGATTAAAACAATTTCGATGTTAATGTAGAATGTACAAACAAATCTGATGATGCAATTAATTAAGCTTCCATAAAATCCCGCTATTCAATCAGTTAATTGCTGAGGACATCGCCTTTATAAGGGGCACATAAAGGTTTTATTAAAGCTGTAATTTGTGATTCAGATTTGCCCATTCGAAGCCTATAGAAGTGGTAGTGATTAAAAACTGTGGTAATGAATTGAGGTCAGGGTTTTAATTTTACATATGGCAAGAGTTGGGGTACAAATGTTTTTTAAAGTAGGAAATGTTTGCGAATAAATCTCTATTTTAATTGGCACCATAAGTTCCTGAAACGGAAAAATATAGATGTTATCAACTTACCATTCTTCATCTTCTACAAGCTATTTTCACTCTCTGCTGGATCATCTCCGCATAATGTCTTTATAAGTATTTTCCTAGGACTCGTCGTTGATGAAAACTGCATAAGTCAAATTATAGTGGGATCACATTAAATTTGAAACAAAACGGCAAGATAGAGATAATAATATGGTTGGCGCAGTGGCTAAGCGATTGGCTGCTGCGCTGCATGTTGCGGGTTCGACTTCCGCACGCAAACAAAATTTGTATGGCCTACAGGTAGTTGCTGTTTTTTAAATGTTTGTAAACGCACCCAGAAATTCCTATTGTGTTTTTTTAAGGAAGATAAATAAATACAAACATATATATATCTGTAGAGATATCTATATGTATAAAACATCAAGAATATTTGAGAAACATCTGGATCTTCCTGAAACATAAATTAGTATTCGTTGGTCGTGCTTATACGCCGAGATATGGGCTCTTCCGTCATGGTAATGACGCGGCACGTGACGTCACGGAATAAAGTACCTCTGTTTGAGGTGCCACGATATATGTGATAACATTTGATATACTTAACGTTGTTGCTCATATGTCTAGGGAAGCAGAGATTGATGTCATCGGGGAGAGTAACCCAAAACAATTTTGCAGCCACATATTATGTAGATCTAATTTACGATCTAAGGATTTACTGTGTGACAATTCGATTTATGATATATTCGTCACAATAAAAACTCTTTTATTCAAATGACTTACACTGAGAATCAGCATTTTCCACCATACAGGCTCCGGTATACTTATTAAAAAACCAGATGAAATACCCAATAACACTCTGCCCGCCCTGGCAATTGAACCCAGGACCGCATTCTCCAGCCAGCGACCACCACACCAACAGAACAGCCTGAAGATTATGCTCTATAAAACTAGCACTGAAAGTGTGTTACACCGATCCCTCCTTTAACAAAAAAAATATTGGAAGAATCTTAAAACGGCGTAACATAGATTAATTATAGGTAAATGCAGTACCTACAACATACTTAGAGCGATACGCTTTTATACGCGGACAGTACTACCATTACAAGTAATGCTACGCTAACCCCCATAGATCTTCGATGACAATGTTAAACCTGATAGAGTGCCAGCTTGGCGCTATTTTTTGGCGCAGTTCCAATTGCAGGATATAAGTCTTTTGAAACAAAGATATACTGCGAACTTATTTATGTGCTGTGTTTTTTTAACAGACTGTTATTGTCCCAGTTCTGAGCAAAATGTTAAGCTTGTCTACATGTTGAGAATTTTCCTGGCTCTTACCTAAGAAATATGGAAACGCATCCCATCGTATTTTTGAAAAATATAGCTTTTGTGTTTAACCGTGTATTGAATTGTCAAAGTGTATTTAATTAATGATGGCCAATTATTTATATGTACAATATTTTCTGTTTTTAGTGAACTCGCAAGATTGCTGAAATAAACACTTCAACAGTACTTCATCTTAAACGGCACCAAGCAAAACTATTCTTCGAAAAGTATTAATTCTTAAAACGAGATAAAAATATTATCTTCTGAACATTTTTAATAACAAATTGTCTGAAAAAAACAAAGACAATCTCACCGAGAGACTTGAGAAGTATTTCTTTTTTCTTGCTAATGTCCTTTCCAGAGATGAATTAACACTTTCAAGTTTTTAATTAATCCATTTTTGTATTCTTGAGAGGTTTATTCCATAAATTATGGTATTTTTCCCTCAGACAGAATAATTACTCAAATTTTCTATTGCTGAAATAATTCTGGTTAGAATTTTGCTATTTGTAGTGCGTACAAACTTGTAACATTACATGTATAAAACATGGTTTTATATATATAGATAGAGGGTTACCAATATCTATATATATATATAGATAGTCTGAGTCACCCCACACGAAAGGTTGTGCGCTTCTAATGTTACACCTTGTATAATGTAGTATAAAATAATACACTGTTTATTTTCATACATACTTTTATTAAAAATCTTATTTTTATCACAATATTGCACACGTATTAATTAATATGTTCATTTCATGATACTTATTTTGTTATGTAATTATAATTACACTTAAAATCAACAGTCAACCAAAGCACCGATATGTTTAAACGTTTGATAAAAATATTTCAATCTGTGACCTTTATAATTATTGTGGTGTAAAACAACATATTTATACGCGTGGTTACATAAATCAATGCCATTTGTAGTTTATTTATTTGGTGCTGTTTTACAAGCGATAGGGCAATTTAGCACTTAATGTCCTGCACTTAGTGTCCTGTTGTTTATTGATTACAGGAACGGGTGGAAGAAAGGCGCCAAACTCGTTACTCAGTTTTGAGCCGACTCAATTTAGATTGCCATTGACACTCTAATGAGAAGATAATATGTAGTTTTTATGTTATGTCCAGTTTTGCAATGATCATGATATTTTCAATCTTCAATAGAGCTACACTTTTTTTTTATACGACATGCTTGATAAAAAATAGTCACAGATTGATAATATCTATAATAAAATACACAACGCATTTACCATAAATCACAAATATATATGTTACATATAAACATCAACTAACGAGAAATTAAGTATTTCAAATACTAACGATTACTTTGTAAATATTATGCAATGACTAGGACATTGACACTGTTTAATATAGATGACTTTAAAATATCATACCATAACATTTATAACAAAAAAAAAAATACCTCGTTTGTTTCTTCAATTTAGGTAGGTATAACCCATGCACAGAATTGTAAGAAAAAAACAACTGGGAAGAATTTTTTTTGGCTAGGCGTTTTACGTACATGGAATAATATGTCTTGATTATTTAACCCTTGAACCTAACCCATATTTTACATCGAATTTTCCTACCCATGGGTGCCACAGCACCCAGTGTTGTTAGGAATATTTTCAAGAATAATAATTAAAATGCAGTATCTTAAACAATTAAAAAATACTCACAGAAAAAAAATACCTTTGGACACATTTAGCAAAAACTTGAATTTGATACTCCCCACAAATTAAAATTTCGCATTTGTTGCAAAATTCCTTTCGTTTGAATAGGGACAGAATCTACAGCAATCTTTATTCCATGTCTCGGTGCTGGCCAATCAGGCTTATCAGGAATTTTGAGTATGCCATTTATAATTTGGCGAAAATTGTTAGTCAAACTGGGCCAATTTTTTAGTAGTTCCAAATTATGTCTAGACGAAAATTAGGTTGAAAGAAGGTCTTGCGGGCCAATAATGTTTTGTGAATAATGTTTTACTACCTATGGGTGCTACAGCATCCTGTAATAATTCTACTACTTAACGCTGAGTATGAAGTTTGAAAACTTATAATGTATGAAAATTGCTATATGAGAAGTAAATAGAAAAAAAAACAAAGCTGTATTGCAACATGTACAAAAATGGTCTCACTTTTAATCACTGACTGGGTACCTCGGCACCTTTGGTAGGGTTCTATGGTTAAATGGAAGTACTTTTTTCTTACAATCCTGTATATGCGTTAATTAATATGTATCTTTACTAATTATACAATAATTCCTTACCTTACTGTCTAATTAATTACTATACTTTATTTATAAGTAAGTACTATCGTGAAAAGTAGGTATGTATACATTGATATGTTATGAGTAATGTGAACAAAAAGAAGTAAAATTTGCTAAATACTTTCGACACAGTACATTACAACAAGATTGACTATTCTGGGAAATATTTTAGATTAGCATTAGTGTTTGACATGAGTGGGATTTGCTATAGATATGAATGCAAAACCTACAAATAATATACAATGCATAAAATTACAAACATGTTCTAAGCTTAGTAGAAAGTCATTTAAAAAACAAAGGTATTTAAAAAAAAATTGCGCGTAAAATATTCGAATTAATCACTTATCTAAATAAAACAGAAAAACGAACTGTCACATAATTATTTATGAATGGATATTTACATAAATATCTACAAAATAATTAAGTGTTTGACAAAAAAAAATGAAAAATTATACGCGGTTTTTGTGCACATAGCGAATTAATTACAGTATATTTACAAGAAAGTGCGTTAACATGATGAAAGTTACAGAATAGATAACTTATCTTTTCCCCTACGACATGATTTTAAAAGTGCCTTTACACTGAATTGTATCATTTACTGAGAACTGTATAAAATCACTACTAATAAAGCATACACAGTGTTTCTTTTAAATGGGACAATGTGGAGAAAAACTTTGACTCTTTTTATCAAAAACAACTTCAGTACAATTATTTATTCTCCACATAAATTTGTGCGATCAACCATTTTATTTTTAAACTCCATTCGACGATATTTCACCGTTGACAAAAAAAAATATTCCAAAAAAGTATTCCAAAATTGTTTTCACAAAAAATTTGCTAAAGTATCCTTAGACAGTTTTCTGTACCTCATATGGATTCGGTTTCCCCATATTCTACCATTTGAAAAAATCGCTCTGTATTTCAATAAAAACCCATGAAGATCACAAAATAATTTAGAAACTTGAATTGAATTCACTGAACATTAATTATATTGTTCATTCAAAATGAAATGAGATAAAAATTACTTAATAAAAGGTTTTATTCTTTGAAAATAAATGTAATCTTTTGAAGAAAACATACATTTCTATTACACAAGGTCATAAAAGACTGAGTAGAGAAACTTCACAGACAAGATGGGTATCTAACGATTACAAGTACTCATTACGTCTGTAAAGTTACGTAAAAAGGACTATGGGCAAGTTTCTATGAAAGCTAGGCGAAAAACCAACTGAATTTAAATAAACCTGCAAATAAATCCTGCCTGAATTTAAATAGTTACCTTATAATAGTGCTTATACCATAACAACAAGTACCAAAGTGGCCGCAGAACAGTAATAGAGCTATTTAAAAATGTATTAAAATTTTGTTGCAGCAAAATTGACTTAATTTTGAAAAGTCGTAAGAATGCGACTTTGATACTTATTGAAATAGTGAATTGGGGGACGAATTACGAGCGACTTACGCCCATCTGATCACTGTTTGATTTAACTTTGTTTGTTATTTCCACTAATAATAATTTGCCCAGTGAATTTCGTTTTAAGAGCACAAATAAAAGTTGAAAAATATGTCGAAATTAGATACGTAGAAGACTGCAATCGAAAATTATGTTTTCTTCTATCTTATAAACAAACATGGCGAATTCCACACACCATTTGACCCAAATATCTTTCTGTATTATTGCAGCATTGGGAGATTCACGTTACAACTTTCACAAATGATACAACAGAGTTTCTAGTTCTATAAAATACCATTCACAATTTGGTTTCTATATAAAAGCATAAAGCTTGTCGTTTTGCTGACCTTTAAGATCTTATCTTTAAGATTAAAAAAAGTTATTATTATTATTATTATTCTTGAACGACATTTACTACAAAAGTTTTGTCTTCTGCCAAAAAAGCTCTCTGTGTATATTTTTTGTTATATTTCAAATTAAATAAATTCTATTAATATTGAAATTTTTAAAAACTTTATCCAGGTCAGAACTTGTCAAGTTGTGAATAATATTTTTTTTACAAAGTTAGATATGGTTTTCATTTTATATATCACTAAATGAACTTATAGTTCTTAAAGATACGAGTATTCATATATTTTGCGAGTAAAATAAAGTCTGTAGAGAAAGTGATAGTGCATTCAAGTGATATGAAGAGTTATATTTGTGATATGTATCCTCTAGAAAAGTGATTTGGAAGTCAGTCGGTAGCCTAGGAGAAGATAGTAGATGATATAATTATAGTGTGTATTATAAAAAAAATAAAGAGGCCGGAGACGTCGTGACACTGCAGGTGTCAGAGGACGGGCGTCGTCGTTGAGGAAAGCCTAGAAACCGCTGACGTGATGACCTACAGGCATTTGTCATACAGGGAGAGGTAGAACGCTATAGGGGAGACCTTTGCCCAGCTATGGGACAATACAGGATGATTAAAAACAAAACACAAAGATTTAAATATTTAGATGTGCCATCGTACTAGAGTCGCGTGGAAGAAGTGTTCACACTTAGAATTGTGCTTTAGTACATCCCGCATAGTATGTGAGGAAGACAACTATTCAAATGACATTTTCAACGAAACAAAACGTAACCTTTCTTTGATGCGAAGGGGCGAAATAAACAATTTAAATCTTTCCGCGTGTAAAATAAATAATAGCCCATTTTTTTTTTAGATTTATTGAAGGGCTGTTATCATTGATTTTTTTCCCAGTTAAGGGCTCATAAAACATAAATTGGAAGTAAAAAAGTACAGATGTTAGTAGTAAAGATGGGACAAAAATTTACAGACATCTCGTACGTTTTATCTTCAGACCGATCAATTTAATGCCAAGAAAGCAAGTCAAAAGACAAGTAAAAAACATCATGAGACACCCTCCTTGACTTGTCTTTTAAGTTAAAGTTGAAGATTTGAACACGTAAAACAAAGCCATAAATATGTATAAAAACCTTGAAATCATTCAAGTAAAAAATTGAATTTTTATAATACACATTATCAGTACCTATTAACTTAGTCGGGTTTAGATCAAAAGATATCTACTGCTCCAAATTGCATCTACATCAACACCTGGAAACCGACTGATTTCAGTATAGATTAGGATTTTTAACATATATTACACATACATATAGTTTTGTACAAAGTATATACACTCTCACT
Organism: Standfussiana lucernea; assembly: GCA_964057025.1. Classification (NCBI taxonomy): domain Eukaryota; kingdom Metazoa; phylum Arthropoda; class Insecta; order Lepidoptera; family Noctuidae; genus Standfussiana; species Standfussiana lucernea. The sequence continues at coordinate 5,222,708 of OZ059804.1, read as the reverse complement.
AATGGTCCTTTTACCCAAAGATCCTTGGACGGCTCAAGCTTCATTTGAGGATCTCACACCAGGTCTGGATAAGCAAGAATTAATTTTTAGAATAACCCATAACAGTAACCCTTCACCTTAATTAAACTCTCGGTACTAAGATTAAAACAAATTCGTATGGAATTAGGAAAATTTTGGAATTCGATGGGCTAACTTAATAAAATTATCATTTGCTTGGGCATTCTTTTTTTAAGGAAGGAACTTATTTAGTATCGCTTGAATAAAATAAATGTTCTCATAAGAAATGAAATGAAAAGATTTATTTTTAAATAGGAAATCAGAATAAATTACACTCGTCATATTTTAACATTTTGCCCTGAGAAAAAATGAATTTTATATAAACCATCGTTACAGTCAAAAACGAGTTATTTTTGAGCGACTTTTTTATATTGTAGCCTAAGATCTGTCAGAAGCAATTCTGATTCTTCATCATCGTTTTTGAACAGTAATTACCATTGAAAGCTTTCCACGAAAATTGTGAAAAAAATGTCGACGGAAAATTAAAGAGCATTACTTCGCTACAGTGGATGTTACATAAAATATAGTGTTCGATGTTGAAACCCAGTGAATATTTAAGAGGGCTTCAGAAAAAAGGTGGTTACGGGTTGGAACGGGGCGTTAATGGAGCAGGACGTTCTTTTGGCCCCAACTAGCCCCACGGCGGGATACCTACCTCGTTAGTCTAGGAACCCACTAACGTGTTTCATAGAAAGATTAACAAAACCTTCCTGGTAGCTTTTTGCGCGACGTAACGAATTTCATTTCTGTACGACAGCATTAAATTAGGGCAATAGACGCGCTGTTGCAAATTTCACTTTGTTCTACCTACTACGAGTACTAGGTAGCTGCTACGGAATATTGAAAAGAAAAATGAATGAAAAATATTAAAAAGTCTTGTTATTTGTGTTTTGTCACGCTGACAAAAAATATTGAAGGTTGTAAATTGGTTATTACAACATCCTCAATCACGGCACGCATCATCTTGACGGCACGGTTGGCGTAGTGGATGAGCGATTGGCTGCTGCGCTGCGTGTCGCGGGTTCGATCCCCGTACGGAACAATTATTTGTATGATCTACAGGTAGGTGTTCTGGGTCTGGCTGTTTGTGTATGTGAGTTTAAAAGTTTAAATGTTTTGTAAACGCAATCACGACATAGGAGAAATTGCTAGTGTAGGGTAACGTTATTTTTTTAAGAAAACAAGAAATCATTGCTTAGTAAATGACATGGTAAAACAGAATACATTTTATTGAGCCCTTGTTTTGCTAAATATAAGTCTTTATGTCCATTAGGTCTAACCACGACCCCGGCTGTCTTAAGTAAAATAGTATTGTAATTTCAACATTCATTGGTATGATCTAAAGTTCAATTCTTGCTACCCAGTCCATCTAAACGAATTCCCTATATCCTCTAATTAGGTCACCTTATGTCTTCATACCGCGTACCGAGTGCTACCAATAGTGAAGTTAGCAGCAGACTCAAGTAACTTGTGGTGGTTTTCACACCGCTTTGTAACTCTGCCAGGCTTGATCCTGCGAACAAAAGAGGTACTCAGAATACTAGTTTTGGTCAAAGGTATGGTATTTCTCTCGTGTGCCGAGAGATAAATTGAGCCGAGCAAGGCAACGGTTCTGTTAAGCTCCTTATGGTGTGCTGTAGAGGTGTTAAACCTGAGCATTCTCGTGTAACCGAACATGGGGTATTTGATTTGTTTGTCGAACGCCGATACCATTATTTTATTGATCATTCTAAATAAAAAACGTTGAAATGTGTAAATCGAATGAATGCTTAGGTTTTTCAGCTCTTCAATAAGCGTGGGGCTCCTAAAACATCAACGTGAGCAACAGGATATGGAAAAGACATCAGAATCGAACTATGTTACGCTGTGATTCTAACATGGTGAATCCTGGTAATTTAACGACTATGATGCTAATTATGCTGAAACTGGCATCTGGCGCAAATTATTTTTGACGCATGAAAAATATCGAAAAATCCAAAAACACTCATTCTCTTTTCACGGATATCGAGGGCTTTTTGTATGATTAATTTACCTTAATACAATTAAGCTTTTAAAACTGTTCCGTTCGTGAAATCAGCAATAAATAATTTATCAACACCTTGTTCAACATTTCGTTGCCAAATAGCGGAAATACAGGTGTCAGCAGCATTGATATTATCATTTAATATGAAATTGTAAAGAATTGTAATTATAAATTCCCTGATAAATTCATTCATTACAGAATGTGATTTTCATAAAACATTATCATTACGGGGTGCCACATATCTTTTCAGGTCGGTCAATTGGATTCGGCCGAATTTGTTGAGCAACAAATTCGACCCGAAGCAATTGGCCTTTTATTATATATTGGCCTTTCATTCGGCTCGTGCCTAATAGTTAATAAGCTTTCGTCTTAACTTGCCGTGTTAGTGAGCATGTATTGGTCAAATCTTGCAACTGAATTTAAACCCAGTTCCCCCCAACCGATTGAGCTAGGCCTTTGGCTCTGGAGACAATACATTTTAATCACAGACATGAATGTTCCTGCGGCCAATATTATATTTCTTACTTTTTATTAATTTCCTATACGTTTATATACATACATTTGATATTTCCGGCCCCTTTTGTGCCAAACCCAACCTATGTGTAGCAACACTCACCACAACGATATCTCCTACATGCATTTTATATTTCATTAAGTGTAATGTCCCGTATGTTCCACTTCAAAGCCCAGCACGTAAGCAGAAAACAGGCATAAAGGTATTTTGTTCACAGTGCAATAGCCAGCAGCGTTCAAAACGGAATTCTTTCAAAGGGTTCATAGGGGCGTAAATCAAGTACAAACATTCTAACGGATCTATTAGCTTCATTTTCTATTGTTTCTATTCACGTTTGACATTTTGTATTCAATAGGAACTGAAGTGATATTCTGTTAAACTCATCGGAACCTCACTTGAGTGGGTGCTCAAGTTTCAAGCGGCAGCACACAATTCTAAAGTCCTTTTTTTATATATTTAGTCTGTTCCCAAATTGGAGGAGCTCGTGGCTAAATAATAACTGCTAGGTTGGTCTGTGGATGGGTGACCACCCATCACATACCGAGTTTCCTCCGTGAGACACGGACAAAACGTTGAGCCATTAGTCCCGGCTGTCTTTTGTAGATCTTTGACCGTCGTTACTGGTAGTCAGTGGCCCGAAAGTCTGACAACGAGTCTTACCAAGGGGTATCGTATTACCCAGTACTAATTGGGTTGTGGAGGTCAGATGGGCACTCGATCCATGGATCGATTTTACATGTAAAATACTGATATTCAGCTGCATCCGGTTACACTGAAAGCCGACCCCAACATAGTTGGGAAAAGGCAAGGCATTTCAGTACCGTTTTTCCTAACTAATGTAAGTATTAAGGTCGGTTATGTAGGCCTTTTGAGTTTAAAAATAGTCATGTTCATAACCGTCTGGTTCTTGCTCATAAATACACATGATAGCCCCCCATTGAAAGTGAGAAATAAAAGCAACACATACCAAAGCTTCATTTCAAACGTTAATTACATCGCATGCATCGCATTCGATAAAATCCTCCACTTTTAACGAACTAGAGCGCAAAGGAAATCAAGTGTCACTGGACAAAGAAAACAAAACTATTTGAATCGATCACCAGCAAAGATACAATGCAATGTTTATACTTTGCAGCCACGTTCATAGGAATTCAGCGAATAGACAGACCTAAATCAAACATTTGTTATAGGTATTCAAATATTTGAAGAGCTTCATGTTTGCAAATACAACTGGTATGTCACTGCCTAGATTTGAATGCAGTTGTTTTCGTTATGAGCGATTTGTTAATAACATAATATTTTAAAATGGAGATCTAATAATATCCACTTTTGTTATAACGAGGTCACACGAAGATCATCAAACATTTTCTATACTATACATATAAAGACTTAAAGTTTGTAAGTTACGCAGTAGGGGGTAATCTTCGGAATTACTGAACTGATTCCGAAAGTTCTTTCACTTATGGGAAGCTACATTGTCCCCGAGTGTCACAGGCTATATTTTGGTTACAACTTTACCGTGGGATAATTTACGACCATAGGCGAGCAAAGCCGAAGGCTAAAAGGGAAAAGCTAGTATAGAATTAATAAAGTAGATTTGCGGAGCTGTCTATGTGACGTGTTGTTGTTTTATACTACACAACGGATTTAGAAGCGGTTTCCTCCATCCCTATGTGACAGTCGATGGGGCTCATCATCTGCTTAGCCTTTTCCCAACTATGTTGGTGTCGGCTTCCAGTCTAACTGGATGCAGCTAAATACTAGTCTTTTACTTGAAACAGCCGCTCCATGTAAAACCACCTCCACTGGCGGCTGCCCATCTGACCTTCACAACCCAGGAAGTACTGGGTAATAAGATATTCCTTGGTAAGACTGGTTGTCAGACTTTCGGGCCACTGACTATATGTAACGACTGTCAAAGATCTACAAATGACAGTCGAGACGTGCTTTGTAACGTGGTTGACCCATCCACGGAATAACCTATTCAAGCGCGGCTTAACCTAAAGCATTATTCGCTATCTACGAGTTCCTCCACGAGGGGACAAAAAGCTACTTGCTAATTTAAAAAAGTAGTAACAGCATTTTTAGCCTTTTCTGCCTATCAAATAAGGTTGATGTTATCCATTATTTTCACATGTGACTCCATTACCTTGTATTCGACCTAGCTACATTGTGTTTAGCAAGATATCTGGGACACAGGAAATCAGGTGTCAGTTCCAACAAATGGACAGCGCTCTAAATACAGGCGGAACTAAGTGAGTTTAATAGATAGAGTCGTTGATTGCCTCCGAAAAAATTCCGAACCTGTCCCAAATTCTGACCTGGAATTGGGTCACGATCAATCTATTATCTTTTTGCTCGGTTTTAGCTCCTGAAGCGAGATGAATTAGACGCAAAGGTCTGAATAATATTATTAAATATGCACCAATAGTACACCAAAATTTTGCCAGTTAATTTAAGTATACAAAGTGTCAGCGTCTCTGTTTAAGTGTGTGCTAAAGGACCTAATTATTCCACAAAAAACAGGGTCTAGTGGCCGCCCGGGCGACTGCTGAACAGTCCTTGGTTCGATTCCTAGTTCAGGCAAAGTGTTATTGGGTTTTTCCATCAGAAAATTCCCAGTTGCAGCCGCGAAGTCTAGATTTATGGCTGGTGGATGGCAATAGGCTCCCCGCTATGACATAGGACTTAAACATAACCTGGCAAAATAAGGGTGTACTATAGGTACACCTCCACTTCCACTTCAGGGATTTGAGGCGTGTTAAAAATATTAAGTCGAGCAAGATTTTTACCACATAACTTAATATTAAGTCCGTTCCACCTTTATTGAACACGTTTACACTCATGTTACAATAGACGGAAAACTAACAACTGTCGGCTTGTCCCTACTCTTTTGTTATTTTAAGTAAAAGAACAAATATAGCGAAACCCTCTTAACGTCAATTCTGATAAAACCCGAGAGCACATCGGTACAAATCCCGTACATTATGAACGCTAAACACAAAAAATGTCGAACACAAACCTTGCTTTTGTAATACTTAAAACGAATTTATCGACTCTAAAACTATGTTCTACAAAATATGACTACAAAATTGAGAATAGAATGAAATCTACACGAATAAATAAAATCCAACTGTTTGTTTGCAATATCAAAATAACAGCTTTTTACTGAATGCATATGAAAGTATATACGGTAAATAAAAAAAAAGTTCTATAAGACAAAAAAAAAACATTTTTGTCTGTCTGCCTGATCCGGCTAATCTCCAGAACGGCTGGATCTATGTTGACGGGAGTGTTACGAGCTGATGTTATAAGGCTTTTATTTAAGACAATGGATTAGGGATCCGTGCAAAATAAAACCCGTGAAATTGTTAGTAAAATCCGATTCAAATAGGGAAGTAAATTTTTTATAATAATTTCACGCGGGCAACAGCTAGTATTTTATATGTTGTCCCGTTTAAAATTGGCATAGACTGAGTTGTTAGTATTTATGTTGGCAACATTGACAACAGGACGTCGCGACATCCTGATGTCAATGTTGACATTTTGTAGCTTACATAAACATACTGGAAAGACAGAAACAAAATATGAATAGGTATTTACTTTATTTTTATGCTGTTAAAGCTAAGTAGTAGGTTCCTTTTTTGAAGGTTTTAACTTTAAGCATTTTCTTTTTTTGCATTCGTTCAATTGTGTTTTTTCTAAAACAACAATTTTTAGCCCTAAAGAAACTACTATAAAATACTGTTTGGTTTGTGCTAAAAGCAATACTTTGGCATACTTAAAGGGCAAAAAATAACAAAAAAAAAATGCAGCTGCATTTTTTTAGTTGACTGGTAGGTACCAGTCACATTAAAACTAAACTGAACCAATTTGAATTCAAAATATAAATATGTACGGCACATTGTGTTAACGAGAAATCGATATTTGCAATACATTCCACCACGGGTTGAATATTCAAAACACAATAATTTCAATAGGCCGATCACACAAGTGACTAGCCACCCACGACTTTACAATGGGGTGTCACGGAGTTTGTGCTAGGAGCGTAGATAGATATGTAAGTTGAATAAAAGATGATGATGATGCCAATAGCCGATTTTCCACACATTTCGCTCGGCTTCTTCTTCGGCTTTCCAGAGTGGTCGACGAGATCTTTAGTGTGCTCTCAAGTTGCTTGCATAACCAATTTTGGATGAAAAACTCGAAGCGCAAAGCGACATGTCAAAACAAGTGTGTAAGTTGTGCTGATTGTTTTTGTAGTGACCGTGGCCACAGGTCTGTTCTAGATACGCTTTACTCCGACATTGTAACTGCCCTCCGTGATGCGGCAGTGGCGAGTCGGGGAAGCACGGGGAAGAGCGGGGGTGGCCCGCGCATGGCCGGGTGGAACAAACATGTCAGCGAGGCTCACAGGGTGGCCAAATCTAAGTTCCTTGATTGGGTGTTATGTGGTAGGCCTAAGTCAGGATTTATGTATAATGAAATGTGCAATAGCAGAAGAGTGTTCAAGTCTCGATTAAAATGGTGCCAAAATCATCAGGACCAAATAAGAATGGACGCTCTAGCTGTGAAACATTGCGAGGGGGATTTCCGCGGTTTTTGGAAGGGCACCAAAAAAGAAAACTTACGCCCAGGCCTTCCTGTGAGCATCGATGGTGTGAATGACCCGAAGGAGATCGCAAACCTTTTTAAAAACCATTTTTCGGTGAAGTCTCCATTAGGTACAGCGACGGAGGTGCTCAATGCTGACGTAAATAGTCGGACGGGGACTGCCTTCCTGGCGAAAGACGTAACTAAAGCCATAAGTCTTATCTCGAGAGGTAAGTCCCCGGGTCATGATGGACTTAGCATTGAGCACCTTCAACACGCCGGACCACACATTGCTAGGGTCTTGGCTATGTTGTACTCGCTATGCGTAAGCCATTCCTACCTGCCAGCCGACTTTATGAAAACAGTGGTAGTGCCTGTAGTGAAGAATAAAACAGGTGACCTTACTGATAAGAGTAACTACAGGCCTATTTCTCTTGCCACTGTAATTGCTAAAGTGTTTGACGGTTTGCTTAACGCACAGTTAAATAGATCGGTAACTCTGCACGATAACCAGTTTGGGTTTCGTCCTCGGCTGTCCACTGAAAGTGCTATATTGTGCCTTAAGCATACCGTCAAATACTACACAGATCGGAAAACACCCGTATATGCGTGCTTCCTTGATTTGTCCAAGGCTTTTGACCTTGTAGCGTACGACCTGCTGTGGAACAAGCTGAGGAGCATAAATTTACCGCCGGAACTCATCAGCATGTTTCAGTACTGGTATGCACACCAGTCTAATAGTGTTAGGTGGGCGGGGGCAATGTCGGATGCGTATCAGCTTGAATGTGGAGTCAGGCAGGGTGGCTTAACATGTCCTACCCTGTTTAATTTGTACGTTAACGAGCTGATCGTGGCGCTCAGCAGTCAGCATGTTGGCTGTCACATTGACGGTATATGTGTCAATAATCTAAGTTATGCTGACGACATGGTGCTGATGAGCGCTTCGGTCTGCGGCTTGAGGAAGCTATTACAGATTTGCGAAGAATATGCCTGTGCTCACGGTCTAATGTATAATGTTAAGAAAAGCCAGTGTATGATCTTTGAGACCGCCAGTGCAAAATGTCCGGGAAGCATACCGCCGGTTAGACTTAATGGGGTTCCTTTGCAAAGGGTGGAAAAGTTTACATACTTGGGGCATGTTTTGACTGTCGACCTCAAGGATACTCAATACTCAATACTCAATACATCCCGCACGACACATCACGCAGACATGGAACGGGAGCGGAGAGCGTTGTCTGTTAGAGCGAACATGATTGCCCGCAGATTTGCGCGGTGCTCTAATGAGGTTAAGGCTACGCTCTTTAGAGCGTACTGTACATCGCTGTACTCATGCAGTCTGTGGGCTCATTACTCTAATAAAAGTTACAGTGCTATCCGCGTTCAATACAATAACGCGTTCAGGGCGGTGATGGGGCTACCTCGATACTGCAGTGCCTCGGGTATGTTCGCTGAGGCTCGCACTGACTGCTTCCACGCGACCATGCGCAAGCGCGCCGCGTCCTTGGTGCGCCGGGTTCGGGTTAGCCCCAACATCGTACTGGTGATGATTGCGGGAAGACTGGACTGCCCTTTTATTCGACATTGTTCCGGCAGACATGTTGCTATACCAGTGTCGGAGAGAAGGTATTAATTTAATTTAATTGTTTTGACTTTGTATTTAAATTTGATTTGATTTAGCTTTATTCAATTATTGTGATTTAATTTAATTTGTGATTTGTTTTATTATTGATACAATTTGATTTAGTCTGTTTTTATTATATTTCATTTTATTAGATCTTATTATGTCTTCTCTTTATATCAATTTAGGTGTGGCAATGGGTGTTATTTACCTGAAATAAATGAATTTATTTATTTATTATAAAACACCACCATAAATAGCATAGATACAAAGTAAGGAAAAACACGAAATCAACGCCACAATGTATTCCCAAGTTATTTTATGATTCCTGTTCTGGACTGCATTCAGGTTTTTTTTTCTTAGTTTTGCTTGGCTATATCTTCATCCAGTTTTAATATTGACCCAACAAGGTGGATAAAACAAACTTTATTAGAGCTAAACTATTGATTAAACCACGAATATATAACGGAACATCACGCTTGTAATCCCCAAGGGGTACGGCAGTGGGTTACCTAATAAATACACCCACATTTCATTCATTTTTATGTTTTTTTTTCATTGTGTTTCTCCTAACATTATCCCATTTTTCATGAACATGGTGAGCAAGTGACAAAACATGGTGGAAAGGACCAAAATAACATTTATATTTGATCCAAGTTTTCACTTAGCGGTAGTAAAATGTTTTACAACTGTTTCTCTAGTATAAAGACTTTCATATGTAGATGTATAAAATCGTAGTGCTGCTGAATACGGTGCACTATGTATATTTGAGTACTGCATGCTTCGCCACATTAGCTATGCATTAGTGATACACGTAGATGTAAAACGTCATGGAAGGATGCCATGTCACAATTATACTATCAAATAAACTCGCCTCCGTAAACAGGGTCAAATTGAATTAGCTAGTAAAACTCCACAGGCGTGATAGGTTTCGGTATTCTAACAAGAAAACATATTTGATGTTTTTTTTTGTATGGCAATGAGCCGTTGTAGTGTAGATGTTCAAATCAGTTAAAATCCATATTTTCTTTGGTCTCTGTCTACCCTGACAAAGACGTGAATTTATGTGTGTAAGTCGTATTTATATCGACGTAGTATTGATTTCTAAACATGATAAAACAAAAACAAACAGGTTTTCTAAACTTTGGGGAGGTTCGCTACCGAATTTATTTTCTAAACTTTGAGGGGTTTCACAAACTTATTTTTTTCTCACTTAGTGGAATTTCACCAGTTAGTTTTTGACCTTGTATATCTAACGAGTTTTCATAATATCCGAGCGTTCTTAGGCAGTTTTTCAGCCATTAGCTAGCGACCTCATTTGGCAAAATAATGGGACATAACTATACTTCTTAACAAATAAACAACCCATTCTCCATTACATTAGAACAACCACCCATTTCTCTAAGACGTGACGTTATTTGGTTGTGCGTAGTTTTACGACTTTTAATCAATTATAATAGGTCAAAATTGTCCTCATTTACGAGCATCAAGAAAATCACTATATTAATTAAAACTAATCTTGAGTAAACTACATTATAATTGCCTAACATGCTTTTAATCATAACCCGAAACGACTTTGAAGAAAATTTCGAATTCATTGTTTCATACGTGTCAACAATTCGTGAGCTTAAAAGCGTAAACAACGCAGTGAATTTTGTTGGCTTGTCAAAATGAAAGGCATTGACATGTTAAACATTGTTACTCAAGCTATGGGCTCAGACGATACTAAAACAAGAGAAATAAATACACACAACAAACAAGTCAATTTTGATTAAAGTCACTTCATATTCGGTTCGTAATATTGTCGAAATATCCAAACTAGGATTGCGGATACTTTGAATTTCTATAGGCTATTGTGAATGTTCACCGTACCAGGCTGTTACTGCTCGTTTCACACCATTTAAGATGATATTACAAGATAAAGTACTGAGTCGAGCAAAACTTCAAAGTGTAGTTCCTTTGCCAGACGTATCTTTGTTATACTATAGCTCTTTGTACGTAAACCGTACAACTACCAGCTTGCACTTTGCTCTACATTCAGTTTTATTTTTGTCTACGTAGCGGTGATGTTTATCGGAACGAAAAATCTTTAGTGACATCACTCCCTTCCTACAAATGCTGGTGAGATTTACTGGATGAAATCAGGGCAAATGACCACGGGGTTATGAGGTGACATTTGATCTACGCACCATGCCTCCAAATCTTGCTCCGCAACGAACTACTGACCTAGATCGACAGAGACAACTTATGGACGGCATTCGTTATCACAATCCTTAATAAACACGACTACAGTGTTAGAAAATACCTACTCTAAATTGTATGAGAGAAAATACTTGCAAAACAAAGCAGATGCCACTTGTATATTTAGACAAACTTAACGACATGATATTTGAACTCTCTTGTTATAAATGACTGCCTTTATTACCGAGTATTACAGTCGAGTCTAGTTGGAGCCGAATTTACATAGCATTAAAAACCTCATTAAGCTTAGACATTTCTTAATAATGCCCTCGATGAACCATTTTCGTTGTACGTTTTTTGCAAACTAATAAAGTTTTAAATAATGCGGGACGTGACGATTCCTAATTCTGTGGTCTTGAATATGAAAATGTTAACCCCGAAGTAATGGTTCTCTAATACTTTAAGTAGTAGAGGGGATTACTTCGGGAAGACAGGCAGGAGCTGTGCTACCAATCAACCTGCGTAGCCAGGTGATTGATTAAGGATAATTAAGGTACATACCATACTACCGTTGCTTGTGGTTAAATTGATGGGAGATCAATCTAGAGTTATAGATGACGTAATAAACCACCACCTTCAGGTGAGTTGGTACTTAATTAATAACTTTATTGCTCACTTTGTCGCTCAGCGGGCTATTTTAAGAGTTTCTTCGAACGATAAAATTAAAAGTAAAATTGTTTAGAAAAAAACAACTGCAAGAGTAAGCAAGCAAGCGTAGTGGCTGTGGGCCGACCATGGTCATAGCGCGACCCGTCCCCAGATGGGCCGACAAAATGAAAGACATGGCGTTGTGACACACTTTTTTATTATTGTATGTAACACATGTTTGAGCAAATAAATATTTTTTATCTTATCATGAGAGCCCTATGACCAGCAGCATACTGCCATAGACTCAGGCTGAGTCGGTAATAACTGTCTAACGTCTCCTTTTATAGGACTTTGCTGAACTATTGATAGCTACAGCAATACTATTCACAACACACAACATACAATGTGAACATCTAGTCATAAAGAAAGATAATTCGATATGAAACTTTCTCAATATCACATACGAAAAGAAATGAGATGCAATACAGTGAATACGCAGAATTACACTATATACAATTCAGCGAATATAAGCATGGAAATACTTTATGACTCAATCTTGGAACAGGTGCACTAAAACTGCAGAATGTAGGAACCTTGTAGCTGTCATTTGTAAACGCGAATTCCGGACTCAGATGGTGTGTTCTGTTGCTCTTTAAACGCAACAAAATAAATTGCTGCTGTTGTTTGCCTGTCGCTTGGAAAAGACCTTTGATTTCCAGTTTTATTTAGCTTTTATTTATTTAACAGTTACACATATGCGATGATGTCAATCCCATCGAGGTTTAAATAATAGCATCTTCAGGTTAGGTTATCAGGTTTATTGTACAGTTCTAGTGATAGCAAGTCGAGAGTTTTGTGTCTTTACAACGAATCTTAAAGTCAGATTTTTTACTTTTCCATGATCGTTATCGCTGATAGCATGTAATTTTGTCTTTCTGGTTGTTACTGGTTACAACATCGAACCTTGGTTGCTGAAGATAGAGTTATTAGGAAATCGATATACTTTTTCAAAAGAATGAATTTAATGATTCTTAACAATACAGATTCAAATACCTCTATAACCTCAGAATGAAGAATAATATTTACTATGAGAAAAGAATTCTCTCAATATATTCTTTTAATGAATAAACAGACAAAGACTGAAGTAAAACTCTTTTTATCCTTATTTGTAAATACGACACAAAGGACCAATTTATTGTTCGAAATAAACCTATTTAGGACAAATAAGTAACATAAAGACTCTATCGTTTGGAACTCGACCAAATTCCTTACAACAAAGTAACATTTTATTTGTTTTATCGCCCACTTTTGGCACAGGTGTCTAATCTTCCGAAACTTGGACTCCAGTAGTCGCCTCATTTGTTCGAGAAATTTTAGCATACATGTGGAATTTTGTAGTGTTCGATGTTTTTATTTTCCTCACACTTTGTTTAGTAATAAGCCTTTTCCAATTCTATGAACCACATTTAATATGGTTCATGTTCGGAAAACTATCGTGTCTGCTTAAGCAGTCATCAGACACATTTTTTAGTTATTTTTTGTTTTTCACTCGCAGTGAAATGTCACTCAAAGTTTATCACAAGTGAATTTAGTTTTTAGTGAACCGATCGAACGATGTTGGCTTTCGGCACTCGGAATCTTTCACGCACCTAACGTTTATGTGGCCCAAACAGAGTAAATGATATTTAATGTTTTACTTCATCTGCATTATAAAGTAGCAAATTATAAAGTAGTTGGTTTTTTTTAACCCTGGCGTAGGTTAAAAAAAAAACAACTTTTTTTTTTACTTTAACAGTTTTTATTATTATTTATGTTTCCAATGAGGATGAAGTAACAAAACAATTCAAAAGAAGAAATCGAATTACCTGCCAAAATTTGTGTGTTTCCATTACGACATATTTTCGAGTCAGGTGTCTTCTTGTACTAACCTTGCAAAACGTGTACCCTTGCAGTCGCCTTCATCTGCATCGGCGACACGAGAGCACAGGTGTAGTTGCCAGCATCCTCCACTTTCAGCCGCGCCACCTGTACAAAGATGCGTTTTTATGTCCGAGAAATCGAGTGTCCTATTGTAGAATGTGTGTTAGAAATTGTAAACTTGAATATTTTGTTCATGCTTCGATTCACTTCTATGTGAAGGTTAGTTCACTTTTGTATCCGTATTTTTAAAGGTAACGATCAAACCAACTGAGTACAGGACTGTGGACGATTTTAACAGATAATGTACTGCCTCGTTGGTTTAGTGATGATCATGAGGTCCTGGGTTCGATGCCCGGGTCGGGCAAAGTGCTATTGGGTTTTTACATCAATAATTTCTCAGTAGCCACGGAGTTTGGATTCGTGCACGGTTGATGGCAATAGGCTGGCCCCCTATTACATGGGACTTAAACATAATTGGCGAAATGTGGTCGTAATATTAGGTACACCTCTGCCTAACCCTTCTGGGATCACAGGCGTGATGTTATGCTGTCATGTTCCAATTTAACCAAAAATAAAAGGTATAAAAACTATCTTCACAAATGTTAGTATTTTTATGGTTTTACTTTCCTGCTGTTGTAGTTTGTTGAAAATCTAATTTGACAATGTGTATGTCGACCTGCTCTGTTTTATTATTAAAACAGAATCATGAAATAAAACAAAGTTTTTTAGATTAAAATATACGAACTGTAACAAATACTTGGTGTGTAAATATTTGATCAAATCAGGCAGAATTCGCAAACATTTTTTACGGGTCGTCGAGCACTTGATTATTTTAGAACCTCCAAAAACTGGGATTTCACAAATTAGTTTTTATAAAATGAGCCTAATAAATTATGTATTCCGTTAGAAGTCTTATCAGAAACTCATGATCAGATACTTAAGTTTATAAAGGAATATGATAATAAATTCTAGAATATGGTAATATCTTCCAGTAATACATATTAAATCAAAGGTTCATGCTGTCTGGTCTGTATAGGCATCTAAGTTTCTGATATGAGATTAAAAACATGTACTACGTTAATCAATTTTATCCACAAGAATGTTTTACAAGTATGTTTTCGCAGAACAACACTCATACGTATTCAAGGTAAGCTAAATATACATTAGCGCCCTTGATAGGCTCAGGCTAGCTGGAGCGACATTTCCGCAGGGTGGCTGGTAGCAACTGGGTGATAGTAGCCGAGGACTATGTCCAGCAGTGGACTGCTGTAGGCTGTTGATGATGATGATGACCCTTGATAGATACTGAGTTAGAATCACACCTGCAGTCCCCGAAGGTATGGGCAGAGGTTTACCTGTAGTACACCAGCATTTAGGCAGTTAGGGCGAACCTATAGCCTGGCTGAGAATTAGTCCCTGGTGGAAAAACCTAAAAACATTTCGGCTGAACTGAAAATTGAACCCAAGATTTCATACTCAACTGGAGCGCTTGTAACCACTGGATTAACAAGGGAGTCAACAAAAATAAATGATCCATTTTTAAACAAAGCCTTCTTATCAATACCTAAACTGACTTTTGCTAGTCACACGGAAAAATATTTTCGTTTACATGACAAATACCTACGTGTATTTACTTCCCGCATTAGTATTTGTATTCCGATCAAGCACACACCACGAATAAGGCACAATAAACATACAGAATTTTAGAAATATATGTGAATATATTCCGAAGGAGGAAAACATGGATGATCCTTATTCGATTCTTCCTCCCACACAACAAATGGTAAATAATACCAAGTTGGTATATTGAGAGATATTGAATGGTTTATTAATTTCATACCAGAAATATGTTATGCTATTGTTGACGCTAAAAAACAAAAAACTAGGTTAATCTAGTTTCACTGTAGCTTTTATTATAGCAATATTAGTTTCTAAAGTGTTTTTAGCCTATAATTGTTTGCTATGGACAACCAAATTGGGACATTATTTTGTTTTATAACGTACAGGACTTAAAAATATGGTGTACATTTGTAACCCACTCGCGTTTATCAGCGTCCACTGGACAATTTGCATTTTAAAAAACCCTGGCAATAACACTGGCACAAAAAAGGCTAATTTAACACAGATAAGCAAATATTAAAAATATAATGCTTTTAATAAAATACTGTGTAATAGACGAACATCTTAAGGCTGAACCATTCCGTTTTATCTAAACTTTTTTTTTAAGATTGCAATTTTTATATCACCACTCAGGTCGAAAGTAACAGAGAATATTTAAGTCTCACTTACACTTAAGCCAGCCCGCAAATATATTGCGGCAATTTAGACCAAACGGGGAGGTAGAATTACTGAGCCTTAAGGGTGTAGTTGCAGGTCGGGGTGGCAGTGATAGCTATGTGTGTAAAATTAATTAGCTAGCTAAGTAGCCTAGCCAGCCTTTTAAATGGGGTGATCTTTGGCAACGGTCCCTAAAAATGCAAGGAGCACACATTTATGATGAACGAGCATATAAAGGCTGCTAGCTTTTGCTCGTGGCTTCGCTCTCTTTATGTACGGCAATTAACCATATTAACGTTTTAAATGTTGCCTATGACAATGATGATAATGTAGCTTCCCGTTAGTGAATGAATTTTTGGAATCGGATCAGTAGTTCCGAAAATGACCCCCAACATCCAAACGAACCAACAATTTTTTTAATTTTATAGTATAGATAAAAACTAAGACATTTAGCATTTTTTTTGACTAAGCTAATTGTCTGATATTATAGTAGTTCACCTTCAGATGGTTAAGTCTCTTGTGAATGCACACAATATACGATGTAAGGGACATCGATCACAAACCGTTACCATTTATGTCGTATATAAATCTAGACTCACCGGGCACCTTGGGTTTTAGGTAGTCTCATTGGACAAATTAATGTAACAAACATTTCTTAACAAACAAATTATTAAATCCATGGTAACGGCTCATCGATGTATTTTACCACCGTATAAACTCTGCCATTGCTATTTTTAGATCTTTATTTTCAATGTTAGAAGTTTTGTTGCAAACACACACACACATATATTTTCTATAAACGCTACTACAGAGTCCCCACCCCGCCGTACCACTTAACTCATGGCTATCATACGGTAAATATCATACGCCCTGCTATCTCCTTGGCTATAAACGTTTACAGACATAATTACAACATTCCCGTGAGGGACAGCCTCACTAACTAACCCTCATTTGGTTCGTTAAACACAATTTTTTTCTAACCCCTCCCAGAATTTAGGAAAAACAGTTGATGAAACGTAAATAAGCAATGAGATTTTTAGAAAGATACACCTTGCCCTTAGGTTTTTCGTAAATGGAAAATGGGCACGTCGAATTAACTAAGTTATTTTTATACAGGTTTGGAATAGGTAATGGGATCTTTTCTCGGGGGTGTCGTGCAAGGTAAATAAGTTGTTTTTTTTATTATACTTAAATAAAATTGTTTTGTGCCTGTAATGATTACTGTTGTGATAAACCGATTAAATAATTCGACTGTTGTGACGTCGGAAAACCTATACAGTTTATTCCTGTATTGAGAACTGGGAAGAAAATAAATAACAATTATTTTTGTACATAAACTAGACCAAGTGATACTAAATAAGGCCCATAATTGTGAGTTAAATTGTCCCCACCAATATTACCAAATAAAAAACTTTTGTCAGATATTTTTGTTCTTAATAACTCCACAGCTCGCATTTGACCGACTTTTAAAAGCAAAATTCTCAATTCTTTGCTAGTCTAGATGGTTTTTTGATATTTTATTTATCCGTGTTGCGTGAAAAGCCTGTAAAACCTCGTTTGGAAGGAAACAATGTTCCTTGGAACACAATAAACTGGAGATTTTCTTACAGGTGCTTTGAAAAGCGGTCGAGGTCAAAAAACGCTTTATTTTAGGCGTTACTTCAATGCGGAGCCGGCTAGAGGTAAGACGTAGAGTAAAGTTAGATGTTAGAATTTAGAAAGCTTCAAGGGAGAAATTGTAACCGTTTTCGAAGTAACCATTATTGAAAATATTCACCATAAAATTCCAGAAACACTTGTGTTTTATGGTGATGTTCAAAAGAACATAAATTGAAAGAGAATATAATATCATTATCTACTTAGTCGTATTTGACGAGACCTACAGGCTACGTCTGTCCAGAAAACCTTTGTCCCTGTTGGGGATTTTCAAGTACCTAATTATGAGACATGAAAATTGTTTTACCACATTTAAAGTACTTTTCAACGACTGACAAATTTCAGCTATAAAATGAGAAGATTCTTGGAATAAGTAGCTAATGGTATTCAAACAAGTGAATAAAACCGTTGTTTTTATCAGGTGGAGGGTATTGTTTTTGTATACATGGTGAGGGTCATCTACGCGTAAACGTGACCATGAATTCAGCAGTAACTAAAAAAAAAGTGGTTTCTAAAAACCAATGAAAGTTTCCCACGCCTAAATGTTTAAACCATGTGCTGAATTCGTGGTTATAGTATACGTGTCAATTTAAGTCTGGTCTAGTCGGACCGTCGTCGTCTCCACCTTGTATAGTAAATCCAAGTTACCTGCAACTGACTCGTCAAAGTCAATTGATCAGTTTCAATGAGTACTCCTCCCCGGATCTCATCCAGGGACACGGTGGTGTTCCCTCGATACCAGTGCATCTCTGGCACCGCTTCGCCAGGATGCAGGTGAAGTATGGCACATTTGAGGGACAATGTCTCCCCTGTTTCTAGAAAAGCTTCTTTACTCATCTTTATTGAAGGCGCTGTGGACAAAAAACGTAAATGTAACGTACGTTTACGGTTTTATTTAAAATCATCAATGGAAATGGGGAAAGCGGTAATCGATGCGTTTCGTTTTTCTGCTACAATTTTTACCAGAATTTAAAGAGGTTTTTTTTCTGAAGTTTACATCAGTTTTGTTTTACATTTAAAAATATTGCTATCGTTATTTTTTTAAATAGATAGACAAGATGATTACATAAAGTTAGATCGAAACATAGCCTAAGAAAAGCCATAAACAGTTTAACAGCAAAGTTGTGTATGGTAATAAAATCCCATTTCCTACAAAACTGGCGTAATTCCATACAAACACTCAATCCCTACTTAATTTCTTGAGCCAATGAGAGAATGAATTTAAGATCTTGATTTAGTTGATTTGCAAGCCACAAAGTTTATCATAATAGGAACTTACGATGCACAGTCAACTTGTACCGCCTCAGCATGGGTGGGTGTGTGGAAACATGACAGCAGTATACACCTGAATCTTGGACTTTGGCGTCTGCTAGTGCCAGCTTCCAGTTCTCACCGGCTAAGTCTACCCTGTACCTGAAAGATAAAGTGTTGTGAAATAACTTTGAATCTATAGTAATATTATAATGAGGTAATTTTTTTTTTGTATGTTTTATGTAGGGGGTAATCTTCGGAACTACTGATCCGATTCCGATAACTCACTAACGGGAAGCTACATTAATCCCGGAGTGTTATAGTTTACATATTTGAAAACCCATGGGTACATTCTGCACATAACGGGAGCGAAGCCGCGAGCAAAAGCTAGTAAAACATAAAATGATTGGGAATACGACAATGTGAAAATGTAGAAAAACAAAACTGTAACGTACTTGTCTTACAGTACACTACTGTTGTGATTTTTGTATTTAACTTGCTTACAAGTAACTTTCAAAAAGTACAACAGTGTAATGATGTATAATAATATTATTATGAACGTGACTTCTAGATTACAAAGCTCAGTATTAAATAAGTACAGTGAAACCGTATCTAAGAATGTTTCATTTTACCTATCCTCTTTAAGACCTTATTTATAAGTCAATAAAAAATCTCCAGCCCCAAAGGCCGAGATCTATAAATGTTACATAGCACAAACTTTGGCTACTCGTAATTTCTGTCACCGTCGCATGTTTATCAAATAACGAGCCATACAGAGACGGGAATTAAAATCTGATACTGATACTGTTAGCCTGCGTCATCTCACTGCTGGGCAAAGGCCTCTCCCATGACTTCCAGTTGTTTCGATCACAGGGCTAATGTGGACTACTGGTCGCTGGTCTTGTCTAGCTTGTCCCGCCATCTTCTACGAGGTCTGCTGCGACGCCTTCTGTCTGTGTCAGGGCTCCAGAAAGTTAGCTCGCCGTCCCTCCGTCTTAGGACGACAGGCCGTGTCGACGGCGCGTTCGTGTTCCACGCGCGCCTCAAAGAGATGTCAGCATAGGGAAGGGGCCCGCAAGGGCCGATGCCTTCCGGGTGCTGCGGGTTGTTCGAAAGAGATACCGCGGCCCCGGAACACAAAGGGCGATGAAGGAACATGGGTGGGTTTTAGTCAGTAAAAGTCTGACACACCCTCCCGCTCAGCCCAGAGCGGGAGAAGTCATTTGATGATTTGCCATCCGGAAAAAAAAAAAAAAAGGGCTCCAGAAAGTTGTTTTTGTGTCCCACAGCTCATTGGTTTAATAAGCACAAATATTTTTGAACCAAGAAACACCTTGCAAAGCCTTTTAGTAACTTTTAGTAAAACCACCCTAATACAATGTTTTTTGCAAAAACTACTGATACCAACGACCCATTTCGTACGCAACCAATATTTTAGCACAAACACACGTCCTATTCGAATTGTGGCATGCGTAAATAAGAAGTTATATTTATGGACGAGTCCTCCATTGGAACGGCGTTGGCATTGTGAATCCGAGAATGGACTCCGGCTTTCAATACTACTGAATAACTCATAAATATATTAAAAGAGAACATGACTCTGAAAACATTTCTACTTAATAACGGACGATGTCAATATTTAGACAAAAATCATCTTAAATCAACAAAATATTTGTGTTCTATAAACTAATTTACTTTATAAACGGACCATTGTCCGTTATATATCAGCGTATATCAGTTAAAACTATTGCTATTGATCTGTTAATTATTAATGTTTATTCAGTCATGATACCAATTATTTAATGGTATTCAAACTACTTTGATTGTAATAATGTATACATAACTAGCGACTCGCCCCGGCTTCGCACGGGTGTAATGCTGATGCATGTATTATATTTTTAAACATATAAACCTTCCTCTTGAATAACTCTATCTATGTATTAAAAACCGCATCGAAATCCGTTGCGTAGTTTTAAAGATCTAAGCATACATAGGGACAGACAGACGGAAGCGACTTTGTTTTATACTATGTAGTGATAGTGATACACAATTATTGTTATTTATGACTGTATTGTTGCATAAAAAATTTCCCTGTAAATAAGTTACCTACCTAAAATCTGTCGTATGTGTATCCAGATCAATTGTTAAAAGCTCCAAATTTTCATCTTCAGACACTCGTATCCAAGAAACCTGTAACGAAACATTAAAATCATAATCTTTTCCTGGTGAAATAAATTGCTAAAGTAATATTTCTTACCGTTTTATCTCTTAAAGCAGTCACTTTGCAATCAAATATGACAGTTGATCCTGTATCAGCCTCAATTATTGTATCTTCAGCGGCGGTGCTTTCAAATGCTGGCGGACGAAATCTGGATGAAAAGAAATAAGGTGTTATAAATATGTTTTAGTCTCGATGAGACAGATGCCAAGAACCATAAACGTTACTTAGCACGTACTTAGACACTTTGGTTTTTGCCAATGAATGAAGTGATTCATGAGGAAGGTTTAGGTGTATGATTTAATTAAGATTTTGTGTAAATTGGCCGAAATAATATGATGATAATGGTGGGAGATTTCGGAAAAAATCATGCTTCAGCTTTACAGGCGTGCGTCGCGTAAACCAGTAGAGTTAAATGAAAACAATGCACTACGTAATTAAAACATATGTACCTACTTTTTGCCTATCTCCATGGGAAATGTGTGTGTGTTTATGTTCATTGTTCCTGTCTCTATCTTGGAGTTGTGCGACACAGACAGGTATAACGCTTAGCCAGCACGTACAGTCACGAGCACCAATATGTAAACACTTGGCATCTTTTAAAAGTGATTTTCTCCTACTGTTCTGATTAAAATTTCACTCACCTTTTTATGAAATAGGTCCTATCTCCAAGTTACATTCGTTATTTCTCGCGATAATTGCTTTTTGATTTAGGACAGTGTATACATATTAGTGCTCGTGACTATGGCGCTCTCTGACGGTCGACCACTTTTGACCCTTACATACCCTGAGTAATAAGGTTGAAAATTGTTCGACCGTCAGTAAACGCGGTAGTACGCGCTGTTTATAGATCTCGACCTAAGACTTTCTATTCATAGACTACGCTGCAGTTCCTGACATCAATAGAGTTGCAGAAATACAAACTGAAGGTTGTAAGGAAAGTAAATAGCTATTGTCAACGATCTTTAGTTATTGGGTTCTTTAATATTTTTCCTTACAATGTTCTATGTAGATTTCAAGTCTAGACATTCGGTAATATTTACATAGGACAATTCAAATATTCCAGAAGGTTCCTGTGATAGGTACTCTAAGAAAGTAATAATTCAACCTTTTAAGGGTTTTATTTTTTGTTCCAATTTAATGCTCAGTGACCCGTGTTCTCAGTATTTTGTAGAATTTATTAGGGAAATATTGACATGCGAGAACAGGCTTGGATTTGAAATTTATCATATTTCTGCGGTACTGGGATTGGCACAAGAAAAGTGAGGGCTATACTCAGCAGTGGGTGAATTCAGGCTGTGGATGTCTGTTAAATTTTGATTGAATTCATAAAAGATTAGTGAAACTGCTACGAACATAGTGTGGACCAGCTGTAGACACTGACAGATACTTCGCATAATATTTGAATGGCGGTTCCGCAATGTACACGCAACGGTTTAACCGAACCGTGAGTATTTTTATACTAGTATCATTATAGGCCGCCTCGACAGTAAAGGGCCGCTTTTTTTTATTAGCCTCCTGTGTCCCACTTCTGAGCAAAAGCCTCTCCCATATCCGTCCAGGTACTCTTCTCCTGCGCCACCTCCAACCAGCCTCCGTGATGCGCATCAAGATCATTTCGCCATCTCTTTCTAGGCCGGCCTCGGCGGCGCCGCCGACGTCCATCCTCAGGCACCCTTCGTGTTGCGACCTTTGCCCAGCGGTCGTCATGCTTGCGGCTCACGTGACCCGCCCAATCGGTCTCTCCGTCATTGCGATATTTTTCTGGGAACATTCTAGTTACGGAGATATTTTTTTAATGTTATAACTTTACTTTAAAAACTTTATTACCCCTGTCATAATCAATGCATTAATCAGCATAATGTTTTGAGTGCGTTACGTTGAGTCCTACCGTAAAACGTGATTTTTCATCGTAAAAAAATTGCAATATTTTTTGCGTAGAGTTACTTAGTTTGATGAACAGAATGCTTGGTTGATGGCTTCGTGAAGGGTCCGTTTACACCAATTCTAATTTAAAGTAAAATACAAACCAGTTTGACCGTACCTTCATTTAGATTTAATACATTTAAATTTAGCCTGCCTATGTAAGTACTGTTTAAGGATAAATAAATCAAACTTTCAATCAATCATTCCGTCCAATCTAGCGATTTCTACAGCTGAATAAATAAGGTTGCTTTTTACAACCCAAAATTATCGTAAAAGCATTTAACAATTCTGGGGGTTAAAGGTCCCTTTCTGTTAGGTAGCCTAGCTCTTGTTTATACAACTAAGTGTAAGAGAGGTTCTATTCAGTTCTGATCAATTTGCATGCATAAAACAAGAGTTTGTATCGGATTTTGGCGTTATACACGGTTGTGTTTTCTCAGACATTACGTATGAACGCGTTAGGGAATTCCTGTTTGATGGCATATTGTTTATTTGTTTGTCTGTTCCTATTCCCGATGCTGCTTTGATATTATATTTATTTGTTTATCTGCGGTGGTTAGTTTGTCCATGTTTTAGTTTATATTATGTCTAGAATGTAGCTTGTAGCAAGTGACGTTGTGTAGTTTCTGCCTACTCCCATGGGGAAAAGGTGTGAGTTTATTATTTATTTATTTATTAAAACTTTATGCACAAGTATAAAAAACACTGTACAAAGGCGGACTTAATGCCTTGGACATTTTCTACCAGTCTACCTTAGGGTGATGCAGAGAGAAAACATAGTAGGTGCAGCATAAAAGAAAATGTCAAGAAAATATTTATAAATAAAATATAACAATACATACATACAAACAAACAAAGTAAAGAGAGAGGAAAACTAACAACAATTTTAGGACGAGGCTGCCAGCTTCTTCAGTAAGTGTTCGCGAGCTTTTACTTTAAATGTGAACCGACTGGTGGCCATCCTTATATTCAGAGGGACCACATTCCAAAGGAAGAATGCATGGACTAAGAAGGAAGATATAAGAAAACCAGAGCGGTGAGAAGGACGAAGAAGATAGAAGACGGTTATTGGAGGAACGAAAATTTTTGCTGTGCGCAAAACATAAATATTGGCAATGAAAAGTCAGATAGGAATGAGAAGTGGGCTTGTTAAGTAGAGAAAAGAGGGTAGTCAATGCCCTCAACGGTCTGCGCTGTCTAATGGGCAACCATTTTAAAAGTGACCGCTGTGCGGATATATGTTACATATATCCGCACAGCGGTCACTTTCATGTATGGTCATACTTACGAAGATTAAGAGGCGTATTACAAAAAAACGCGAAATTGCAAGGTTTCCTCTTTGAAATTGTATGTGAATAACAATTATTTGTCAAAAATTGTTTGTTTCCTCTACTACAATAATAATAAAGCGAATTTTAGACAAATTATTAATTTATTCAGTGATAATCAGTCTCCCGATGCATGTTTAGACAAAAACTCACGGAGACGTGATTTGGGAGCTCTAATTTATAGATTCTATTGAACATAGACCATCAAAATACTTCAATAATGATTGAATACATTGTCTTTATATGCCTTTATTGTAAAGAAAAAAAATTGGACCTAATTCAATTATTGATCGAAAAGACTTCGAAACAAGCCCCATATCTCCGAAATTGTACATCATTTTGACGTAATATTTGTACCAAAATAATCTTCAACATTTGCTTAAACTGTAGTATTTTTTTTTTAATCGCTACTGTTACTTTTAATAAATTAAATAAAAGTACAATTCTTCAATATAATTTCATTGTACTTCATATTTTCTATTTTTCTTAGTGTTTTTTTTTTTAAAGTCGGTTATTTTTTTGCACAAAAGTTTTTATTTTACCTTTTTTAGTTATCTTATCACACACAAAGCCTTGTCAAGTATCAATTTCGTAACTTCTTTTACTTGGATAACATAATTTTACCAGATATTTTGATTTAAAAACCAAACTACTAAACCGATATTGATAAAATTTATATGGGACCAATCGCAATGCATATCCTTTCAGATAAAAAAAAAATTCAAATCGGCTCATGAATGACGAAGATATGAGGTAATAAACACAAAAAAAATACAACCGAATTGAGAACCTCCTCCTTTTTCTGAGGTCGGATAAAAATAGAAACGTATTATAATCGTAGCAACGAATTGTTCGACTTCAAGAGTAGACGTTAGCTACCTATTATGGCTATTAAGTAACTACAAGCATTATTGTCAAAGAATTCTGGTAGATCCTCCAACATACCCATATACGTTTTGTAAAGAGGGTAAGAACTTTAATAGATATAGACTTATCGACATTAAGTTTCATTATAAGACAAAAAAAAACCTTTTTAAATAAATCCAGTCAGCTCAAAATAAACGAAGGTATATGGGCCATTTTTACTAACTTGGAAAATCGTTGTTCCTGGCACTTTTGTCATACCACAAATCATAGAAAGTTTCCTATCCTAGCCGGCGGCACCATATTGTTATTTTGATAAAAATATTAAATTACAAGTTTACATTCGTCGTCATCCTTTAAACACTGTCATGTTACCTATTATTAGTTCCCTGGCGTGTTCCATTTCCAAAATGGCAAGTATTCTCCACCCATGTTTTGTAAGACCATACTAAATATAGGACGAGCAAAGATCTAAAAGGACCTTACACAAACCGTCACGAATCGTCAATAAGTAACTTAATTATGTTTCAGAGATCAGGCCCCAATTTTAAACTCCACATAAATTCTGTTTAAGTTTGATGATTAAAATCCCGAATTTGGCCCAGGAATTTCCTTCGTTAAATTTTGGAAAATTAACTAGCTTAATCAGCTTTCTGGATCCGGTACTGTCGGTTAGTGAAGTGAATCAACAACCACAAAACCTTTTTTTTTTGTAAACAAACGTGTTTGAATAAAAATATTCCGTAATATTATGTGTTTCAAATGTTAACGGTAGCTTGAAAGTAGACCAGGTTGTGCATAAACACTCTTGCTATATTACTTTTGTTGGTGAGTGTACCTCAAGTAATTAAAACAGGTGACAAACCATGAGTACACTCTGGCACACGCACGTTCTAGTTTCGTTGGCTAATTAGGTTGCCAACCTAATATTTAGAATGGGATAAAGGTCGGACATCACAAAGAGGACAATAATAAACAATTTCGTCCCACAAACTTTTCTTATTGCATTAAACGAAAAACATTTATTTTATTTTCAAAGTGTTTTGATTGCCTCAAACGTTTGTGTTTTATTTATTTTTGTTAATTGAGCTTTACTCGTGACATAATATTTATTTATCAAAATTAAATGAGACAACAGAGAACTAATTGTGTTTTATGATTATTCCAGCGAGTGGAGAAAGAATATAAATAAATTGAGCTCAACAATAAATTTTACGGTTATTAGGTTAATTAAATCATAACCATTAATTAATAAGAAGAGTATTAAAAGAACAAGAGTTATGTTCAAGATAAAGGATCAAATGATATAAAGCAGTCTAGAACACAGGTCAAGTTAAATTAACTGGCGAAACTTCACAAACGCATTTGATTTGACCTTGTAGATGCCCTAAAACCAATTCGTGTGATCGGAGTACTACGTCGCTAAGTTTTTTTAAACATTGAATATTATGCAGTTTCTCCTACAACCTTTGCAGAGGTTTGGGTGAATTTTGATATTGAATTATTCATAATGACTGTCTCTATGGTTGCAAGCGCGACTGAGGTTCCGAGTTCATTGCTCGGGTCGCGCAAGGTGTTATTGGGTTTTTCCATCAAGAATTTCTTAGTAGCGGCCACGGTGTCTGGATTTGATTTGTTTGTTGATAGCAATAGGCTCGCCCCTATTACATTGGCGTTAATCATAACTGGTGAAATGTGAGTGTAGGTACTATCCAGAAGGTTCTATGGTATCAGAATACCAGCGCTGTGACTTTTTTTTAATGTTACAGCACCATGCTCAGATAGGGGCCTTTTGGCCTACAGGACCAGTTTAGTTGATGGACCACTTTTTTTTTTATCTAGTTTTATTATTATGTTACCATTTTGTTTTGTCCAGTGCGAGACTAATAAATACTTTTTCTTTATTTTTAAATTCGGGAATTACAGGCGTGATGTTATGTTTTAAATTTAAAAAAAATATGCTTTCCTCTTGCTTTTTCAACTGCTATAGTCACTTAAGCTCCCTATTCATTTATTTAATTTTCTTTATTCATTTTTTCTTCTTATTGTTTACATTATTAAATATTTCTTACAAAAAAAACATTTAAAAATATAAAAATAGTAGCCCACCGGTATCGGGAACAGGGTCCAAGCTAGCGGCGGTCAGGGCTCCAGAGAGAGGAACCTCCTAACAATACGAGCCGTGTCCAGAAGTACCGCTTTCTGAATCAAGCACTTGATCCAGCTGCCTAACGAGGGCCTCCTCAAGTATTATTATTTAATTCATTATTATTATTTATTGTTGAATATATTGTTCAAACTTGAGGTAATCTTTATAAAACGTTTCATAAACTAATTGCGGAACGGCTACGGGAAATACGTTTAATTCGACTTTTAATGTTTGCAGCAAGTAAAGAATAAATTGTAGGCTTTCGTTTTTAGGTTAGGTTTTAAATGGACGGGAGCTTTTAATATGTTTCATGCAGTAAGTTTATTAAGGACTTAAACGAGTTTAACTCTAAATCCCGAGTGTAAAGCTCTGAAAAGTAAGTAAATGCTGCAAAAAAAAGTTTTTATGATAAAAATTCTTATTCATCTCATTCACAGACCACACCTAAGTTACGGCTATTCTACTTCATGAAACTTTGTGATTGTTTGATTATACAAGTACTTATTGCGCAGCAAACAAGCATCCGATATAATAATAATAATGAGATTGATCCAAGCTGAAACCGTAAATATCGGCTCCCGAAAATGAGCAAAAACCTTAACATACCTACCTACTTACATATAAAAAGAAATCTAATCTAAAAGCCAAACAAAATATATACGAAGACTCTTTTCTCCATTCTTGAAGATAGCAGCAAAGACAAAGAATCCCACAGACGGATAAAGAGAGAGTTATGATATTATTCCGAGGCTAATTTACAAAAAGAAACAACTCCAACATATGTTAGGTCGAGACGCCGTATATTTTTTACAAAAGAAAAAGTGTGACCCGACGAGCCTCATTTTATTCAAACTGGTAACTTTTGTATGGACGTGATACGCTTTCAAATTAAAGGGATGCATCTCACACCGACGAGTAACATGAAGGGCGTAATTTAATTATTTTGGGACACTGTTTACTTAATTATAAGTTTCGGGCTTTGACGAAATATTATTTGGTAGAAATTATGCGTATTATCCCTTTGTATAAGTAATATAATATTCGCTACGGTCTAAATGAAGCTGTAACTCAGTAGACAAGTCCTGAGTAAGTTGCAAATGCTAGTGACAGTTTGAGATCTGTGTTTACAGTTTATACACCACTTCAAGCGCAACAATGTGCTACATAAGTTTGAGGAACACAGTAATATGTCAAGTTTCATAATTTTCTAAAATAAGATGACAACAAAGTGACTGCTGGAAGTAACAAACAGGTCAAAGGAGAGAACTAAAACATCACTACTAACAATATAAAAGAAACAATATAAATAAAATAACTAAAGCAGGTTAGTATTACAAAATAAAATCTTATACCTCCATAAATTAATGCCTTTTTCTCATAAGGGTATGCGGAATCTACAGACTGCCACCTACTACGATTATTTTACTTAGTAAGTTATTAATTCGATTCAACTTCAGCTTCAGCAACAAAACTAATCTTCGATACAATACAATAATTAAACTGTTTTTCCTACCAATTCACATAATAAATAACCGACCAACAACTCCATTATCACATCCCATATCACTATCACAAACAAAACACGAGCATCTAATTCAGACTCAATCAAGATTAGTGTTCGGTGTAACAAAAGCCTTTGACTTGGGCCTGAAAAGGATCTTCATTACTGCGGACAAATGAGATACCGTTGGTCGGTATTACTGAAATTAGTTTCAGTGTTTAAGAGTACGTGTGCCTTCACACCAAACTGTTTTATTTGATCGGTGTAAAGATTTTGGAAGCTCTTTGTTGATTAGTGAAGTTTTTTGTTTGGGGTAAAAGCGTCCGTGTTGTTTGTAGGTTAACGAAATGTTTTAGGTGCCACTATCATCCCTGTTTAAGTCACCGCCTGTTACAAATAATCCATACTGTTAATATTATAAATGCAATAGTAACTATGTCAGTATCCGCCCGTCAGCCTCTCTCTGGCTATCTGTCTGTCCGTCTTTCTGTCTGTTACCTTTTCAAGCCTTAACAGCTGAACGGGTTTTAATGTTTGGCACAAAGCTCACACGTAGACCGTGACCTGAGTTAGTTTATAGGATGCTTTTATGTCGGTTGTATTTTATCGCGGGATAAAAGTCATATCATTTTGAGTAGTCCGTAAATGAGATACATCTTCGAATGATTCTATAGAATCAAATATGTTCTAGGTATACCTAGAATACAGCAAGAAAACGTACAACATAGGTCTTGCGAGAGAAATAAATGGCCTGTAAGAAAGCTATCAAAAGAATATTACTGCAGTATCTGAAAGATTTGATCTCCGATCAGCGCGTAAATTCCAATGTAATGTTGGATCTTTTTAGCATTAGGCTTTCTTTAGCTATCTTTAAAGAATGTATTTATTTATTTAAACTTCATGTACAATAGTGGTACATAGGCGGACGGCTAAACGGCGGATGTATTTGTGGAGACTAAAAAAAGAAATTCTATAATGAGCCTGTTTCGCACATCTAAAAGGCTATATAAAAACGTATCTCAAAAATATATTTTACGTACTGGTAAAAAATGGCTGAAATGTTTGGCCAGCATCAGACTCATGACAAGAAAACGGCTAAAACAGTTCAAAAAAAAATCTGGGAACCCAACATCTGCGCCACTACTTTTTCCAGACACAGGCAAACATAAAGGCTAACTTTGATCCTAAATCACATTTACGTTGTAAGTGCTTACTTTCAGCCAAAGCATGCCTAAAAAGTGTTTGAAATGAGCCATAAAATTCTCAATGAATAGCTTTAAAACTCTCTTGGCATCCATAAAACAAAATGTCTGCAACAAAATGTCTTATCATGATAATTTTGTTTATTGTAATCACTTTTATTGTGCTGCTTAATGGCAGAGACGGACCTTTATAGTGTCTGTCTGTGTCACGCCCATGAATCGACTCGAAAATTCATAAAAATGGTAATTGTAAAAAGTTTCCACTGAAATCTGTTTGTTACATGGTCGAAATTACCGAACATAACTAAGGCCCACATGCACAACAAATCACTAATCGTATTCAAAATATCGTTATATTTCTGGTAATCGTTTGCAGATGACAGAGACAGAACGATTTTGAAACTACGTTAAACATTAAACGTAATTCAGTGATTTGTGGTGCAAACGGGCCAAAATTTATAAAATGAGAAGTCAAGCTACATATGTATGCTGGTTAGTTACAGACTACGAAATCCCATGACCGAATTTCCTCATTAGGCGGTTCCATTTTGTTCTTATGATTTGCAAATGCAAATTTTCTGGGCCAAGGAATGAGAGCATCTGAGAATGCAATTTCGTGAAGGATTTATGAATAGAATTGTAGATGAGGCACGATTTTAATTAAATTGTACGATGCTGATTAAGAATTAGTATGGAAAAAAGAAAATGAAAAAATAATTTGCAGCAAAAATGGGTTATTAGAGTGTTCGTTTGGAGTGAGATATTTTAGAATCATTGTGAAGTGACAGCAAAAATACGAAATATATACGCACTGTCAAAATAAAATGAAGGAACATGTTTTCACATTCTGACATCACTATTTATGAAAAATGAACGTAAACAAATAAAAATAAAAGAACAAACTTCAAAACTTACTTGTCATGAAAATGCTTATTGCTGGTAGCATACGAATCGAATATGTAGTTGAGCATAGGAGAGTCCACTTTCCCATGCTTCATTCCTTTTCTTGGCTTGCTGGTGACCCTGAGGTTCCGGAAGACTGTGGGGGGCGGCGTCATCATTGTCGACGATGGCGGATTGCTTGGTTCAGTGCCTGGTGAACCTGAGTGGAAGATTTTCCATTAGTTTAATTTGAATTAAACTTTTTTTGCAATTTATAGGTTCTATCTATAAAAAATTAGACTCCGCCCTAAACTTTTATGTTTTTACCGAAAAAGTATTATTAATAGCGTCAGTATAAGATTCTATAATTATGTTCATACAATGAATATTTCATGAAGGCATATTCGTAAACTTAGAAATGTTGTATCTATTGTAAATACTTAATAACGATTATAATTCGTTAAATAAAATATCTTTAACGATGGAACATAACTTTTCTTTGGCCAAAAATCTGATACGGACCTTCAAATTGCAAAAAATAACGTAATTTTATTTTTTATTTTGCGGCACTTATATCTTATTATCTTTAAATCCTTTAAGCATTGTGTGGGGCTTAAAAGATTAAGCTTAACACAGACACCATATTCTTGATTCGCACCTTATGTAGTTATTCAACAAAAGCCGTAGAAAATATTGAATAGTACAAATTCAAATATAGACATACCTACCCATATCTTTGTTAATGTAGAAAAAAATTAACCCTCTGAAGTTGAAAGGGACAAATGGAATGTCTTTTGCAAAACCAACTGATTTATTACTGAAAATGTTAGGTGTGTACTGCGACTTCAGACGACGTGGGTTTTAAGTGAATTAAAGTTTTTGTTTACTGTATGGCTTCATTTACTTTACGTTTGTAGGTCAAAGCAAATATTGAAATAACTGACTGAATTTTTGACCTTGGTGATATTGAACATATGAACTATGCTTATAATTACCCTAGGATTCAAACAGGTAATTAGAGTTTCTCGATTTTAATTATTGTTGTTTATTGTGACATAGCGATTAATATTTTGTAGAGGCATGTACGGGTATTAATGACAACAACAAGAATTGAAACGATATTAAAGTAAGACGTAATTTATAAGAACAGGCCTGCCGAGACCATGCCGTCCTCGGTAAGCACATTAAACCGTTGGTGCTAGCTGGCATTTTTAACTTTGACAGTCGATGTGGGTTTTAAGAAGGACGAAACCCTGGGGACAGTCTCACAAAGGATATCGTGTTACCAAGGTACTGGGTTGTGGAGGTCAGATTAGCAGTCGCTCCATATAAAAAATTGGTATTTTGCTTGCAGTTGTGTAAAAGTGTTTGTGTGTTGTATAATAAATATAATTGCCCTACGTCCGTTATGACTGCAGTGAAATAAATGAATAAACACTGTGATTTGATTACACTGCCACAAATGAAATGACCAACATTATTTTATACTGTCATCACATTCAAAAGCATTCAACTAATTTATCCAACTCATGTAGCTATTATTCTGCTAAGCGCTGTTATTAATGGATACTAGACAATGACTATTGAATTAATAATTATTACTGCTGTGACACTGACAACAACATCAATTAATCATTATTATATCTTAGGACTTCATATTTTGATATCAGACACTGGAATATCTCCAGTTTCTTTATAATGTAGAAGTATTTTAACTGTTGAAATCTAGGTAAATATTTTACTACAGACTCTCACGCTATTCTTACTCAACAGCGCAACAGTAACCTAGGGGATTACTATGATCTCTTAGTGCAGGAATTTTTTAGTTATATTTCGAGAGTGGGTATGAGATGGCGCTAGACAGCCAATAACAGACGAAAAACATGTTGGTGCAAAATTGTACCTTTCATCTGTTATTGGTGTAATGATAAAGTACCTACCTACTTAGGTTTTATTATTTCTCAAAGTTTTATTTACAATATCCCTTTTTTACCTTAAAACAACATTTTTGTGGTTAGTGAAAATGAAGATAGCTGAAATTAGATACCACCATCACAGCCTCCTTATGGTTAACCTTTTCAACCAGATTTTGTTGGGTGTAAACTAAATAAATATGTTTCTTAATCAATCATAGAACAGTTTTTTTTGCCAGAAAGTTATATAATGACGCTTCATGGTGTTGTATGATTTTCTTATAGAAAATACAACCAGCACAGACAAGCAGCCGACGCATCTTCGGACAACGGATTCTGATAATGTACTTAAGTATCTGGAGTCCGCAGCTGGTCCGCAAGCCGTCCATACCAGTTTGACGGAACTGAAATAAAGTATTTACCTGTAACGTTTGCAAGGGGGGCGAGGGCCCTGGTGAGCACCGCCATTAGCAGCACGATACGGTGCATGCCGCCGCATCCTACCCGCTCAGCAGGTTTCCTGCAAACAAAACAATCACTTATTATACGTTTCTATAAAGTGATACAGTTATAACTATCTACTATTTTCGTGTTAAGTTAACTTTACTTTCGACATTGCGGTACACAACGAAGAGGTAATTTATATTGAGACTGATAGTGATATTTTCTAATATGACTATCAGTCTCAAAAAAAAGTAAAAAAAAAATATTATTATTATTTAAAATTTCTATTTTAAATTCGAAAGTTTTTGAGCATGGTTGTTTTGTTACTCTTTCACGCAAAAACTACTGCACTGATTTACATGCAATTAAAAAACAGATAGTTTAAATATAGCCAGAATGAGATACTTTTAATCCCAGTAATACGGGATCATCCTTGGAACAATTACCGAACTCCACGCGGGTCGGCCTAAACTAATTAGAAGTAAAAAATCTCATACATCAAACCAATATTGTTTGATGAATGAACATTTTTTATTTCCATTAAAAAAAAAAAGCTGTTCATTCGCCTTATTTGAGTAGACCTGCGGTACATAAATATTACATTAATATGAGGAGTTTTATTGTTATACAATATGGTATTTCCATTTCTGGTATGCAAAACTAAATTTTCAAACTCGAATCTTAATTTTTGGTAAGTTTGTGAGGACGGAATGATGGATGTTTGTTACTCTTTCACACAAAAAATAGATAACGGATTTGAATGAAATTTGGCACACAGATAGTTTATAAACTGGATTAACAAATGGTAGTACAATCCCGTGGGAAAACTACCGAACTCCATGAGGGCGAAGCCAGGGCAAAAGCCAGTCATCTAAATGAAGAGTGGTTCATATTTTGATATGAACCACGTTTCGTGTCAGTGCATGAAAGTTAGCTAATGAATTCTAAATCAACCTGTACTGTGTATGTAACCTACATTAGCTCATCGTTGGTCACCGCCAATTGCGGAGCGGTGTCCGTATCAGGCTACGTACATACATAGTTAGGTAAGTACTGTTGTGATTTTGGCTGATCGTCATCCGGCCGTCCCAGTTCTATTGATTTGGCAGTTGAGCAGCTGTCTGACCTACGTATCGTTTTAGCATTAAACTACCATCAAGCTTTTACATGCATGTAAATGAAATAACCGGTACCTTTGTGCTCTTTTGTCTGTATGTATTTTTCCTGTAATGTAATTTGTGTGTACATAAATAAATAAATTTTAAAGTAGTAAGAAAAAAGATTGGTAACATCAATACAGGTAGGAACGTACATCGATATTTATCCAAGAAAACACAAACTCCTTTTTACATAAGTAAGTTCAGTTATGTGACCTGTAAGGAAGTTAATTAAAATTTAATTAAGTAAAACTGAACCGTAAATTATTTGACTTAAAGTGTTAAAGTTTAATAACTAATAACAGTTTACTTTCGAATTAAATAGAAATTAACTAAACAACAGTACAGCCAAATGTTTTACTTAAAATAAATAATTAAACTTCTAAAACAGGTACCTCGTCGAACTCAAAAGAAACAAAACAAAATAACCTTTGGATATTCTCCGAGATCTGCTACGAATTCCTCGTAAAATTGGGTATTACCCTGTCAGAAACTGTTACTTAATATTTAATTTGTTTACGCAGAATAAAATTTTCAAATGGCTAACTGTTTGTAAAGAGTTGATACCCAAATTAAGACCATCAATTAAGAATTTGAAAGTTCTGCATGAATTTATAAAATGTTTGGTATTT
Source organism: Standfussiana lucernea (assembly GCA_964057025.1). Classification (NCBI taxonomy): domain Eukaryota; kingdom Metazoa; phylum Arthropoda; class Insecta; order Lepidoptera; family Noctuidae; genus Standfussiana; species Standfussiana lucernea. The sequence continues at coordinate 5,187,754 of OZ059804.1, read as the reverse complement.
TGTTTGGAGTGGTTCAGGGTAAACGTCGAGGCGCCGCACTTAGCTTTTATTAAATTCTAATGGCCCTAATTAATCAGAATTTTCTATTTTCATCGCCTTCTTATTGAAGCATAAAATACCACAAATAATTTAAGGTTAAGTATAAGAATAAAGATTTTGTAGTATTTTAGAAGACCAAATAACGAACAAAAAAAGTACCTAGTTATATTAGTCTCCAGCAGAAAACTTTTTTAGTATCCATCTTCTTTCCATGTCTTACAAATTACAGAAATATCATTATTTATAGAAAGTCACAAATAATTGTTAAGTATTTTGCTGTTTTTTAGTGATTTGTCAATATTAAATTAAACTGTACAAGCTGTTGCTTTGCATCCTCGTCAAATTCAAGGTGGTAACTACATATTATGCTTATGATTCTCGACCCGAATCAATAATAAAATGGGTAGGTAATTTTTATATTTTTTTCTTGATATCGGAAATCGATAAGTGTACACCACCCGTTTTAAAACGAGGCCCGTCTAATACTAGCCCTATAACCGCGCTTTCACACACACAAACAAACGCAGACGTTTATTCGATAAACGGGTGATTCTCCTCTTTTGAAAAGGCCTTTATTCTAAATAGTGTCAAATTAAAGCAACTAAAAAAAGCACCGTTTATTAATATTGACCAGGTACCGTAATTTATATTGATTATTTGCGTCTTCTATGACAACCTCCTGAATTTTGACGTGGATGCAAAACTACACCTTGTATAAGTTAAATTATGAATCGGTCGATAGTGCACATAAAATATTGATTAAAGTTGAGTTGCAATAATATAATTTACTGAAAGTAAATGTTGATACCTACTGTTTTAAATATTCAGTATTACGATATTAACTGGAATAAATTTATAATCAATATTTAAGTGCACGTCAGAGCGAAATTTCACAACAGCTATTCACTTCAGAAATTATACCAATGTAGAGTGAACCGCAAGCCATGAAAACCTAGATATCTATGGATACATCATTCCGTTTGAATTAGGCTTTATCTAATGTATTGGTTTATAGGTTCTATCTACGCCCTTTCGTAGTCTATAGGTTAATTGCTATGAAAATTCGCACTTAAATAAGCCGACAAAGGGAGATTGCCCTATTATACTTTCATATGTTTGCAATTTCATATGTTCAATTGTCACTCATTCCTATGGCTGTTGTTATATTATTTTGCAGATTAACACCCGTATCTATAGTCAAGTTAAAGTTATTACTTGAGCTTAAGTAATTACAAAAATGCATATTTTTTTATGCAATAGAAAAGAATTTAAACGAAGTAAGAACCGTACCGAACTGTTCTAATTTCAAGCAATTACTAAACTAAATAATAAAAATCGTATCTTAAATAATGGCATTTACTCAAGTAGGTGTTAGAGTCGAACCGTTAGTTCAAAAGTAACAGATTTTCATTGTGATGTCGTGTAGTTTTCGTGGAATTTAGCTCGCGGCTTCACTAATGCAAGGCCTGGACTCCACTTAAGCGAAGAAGAACGGAACGGAGAGGAGTTGTACAAGATTTGACTTATCACAGGAAAGACGAGAAATGCGATGTAGATTTCAACTAATGTGATTGGTCGGTTTCCGCACGTCTCCTCTCCGCTCCACTCGTCTCGGCTTTGGTGGAGTCCGGGCCTTATTGACATTGACATTAATTGTTTTTGACTTAAAAACTGACTTATTTTTCAAAGGAACTCTTCCGCACTGTATTTGTTTGTGACTTCGGATAAATAAGTTCTTAATAAAATACATGAAATAAAATAATAACTAAGCCTTGAGCGCTGCAAAACAGCATAAGAAAAACTAAAGTCTACGTAGGCATCTTTTATTTATTGCAGGATTTGTATAAGAAACGAAACGTGCATGTGTTCCCACAATTTGCGTAAAACAAACAGATGCTTGTTTTTCTTCAATTCTACCATTTTGCTTCAGTAAGTTAGTCTTCACAATAAATCATTTACATACAGCTTCTAAGTTGGATCTCAGAAGTAGCTCCAAGTTACTCGACGGTTAAGACTAGTTCTATTCAAATGTAGGCACTGTTATAGTTTGTTACTGAGCCAGAATTTAAGATGTGAATTTGATGTCTTGGAACGGTATTTGGAAATTGAGATTTTGCGTTGCTAAGTTGGATATTCAAATCAATATTGAACGCTTTCAATGTTCGTGAAACTAGAGAAGACGGTCAATTTCAGTGTCTTTACTGGACGTCTTGTATTCATTGAAATCGGATAAAGCTATTTCTGGAGGAAATGTTTTGTTCCACAGAACCCTACTTAGACAAGACAATATTAGACGCAAATCATTCGAACACGTGTATCATTGTGTCCACGCGCGGCTATGAGTCATTTAAAAACAATAATAAGGAGCTGAGAAGTTAAAAGTAATATTGTAACTTAACCGTCCCTTAAGTTTTCAGTTTTATCATATTATAACATCACGCCTTTAATTCCCAAAGGGTTAGGCAAAAGTGTACCTAATAGTACCTACACCTACATTTTACCAGTTATGTTTAATTAAGTCCCATCTGTTGCCATCAACCGGGCACAAATCCAGGTTCCGTGTCTGCTTATAAGAGTTTTTATTCGAAATTCGCTATAGATTTATTGTAATTTATCTATTGATAATATAACTATTAACCATTTAAATATATGTATGTAATGTAAATCCAGTAGTTTATTTAAATGGGTAATTACGTGTGATAGAAAAGCCGCCAAAGTGTCATCTAATAAATCACACGAAGATACGTAATTCGCTTTTCTGGAACACACTCCCCTCTGTAACGAAGCCACCTAATCTAAATTGCAAAGATCAAACTTTTAATTACTCGCCTATAGAATTTAGCAGAACATTCATAATAATATTACCATCGATAAAGGTAACAATGTGTAATTAATTCCTGAGTGCGAGCAGACGAGCTAAGTGGTTGTAGTACATTTGGGTTAACAAAGGCAATCTAAAAAAAAAAAATTTTTTATTTAAGATGGGTTTGCTCTTGACTCTAGTCTAGGTCAGAGGTGACAGAAACACACAGACAGCTTTTACGGCGACAGAATTTAAATTGATGACACAAAAATAAATAAAATAAATAAATAAATATCGCTGGACATTTACACACAGCGCCATCTAGTGCCACACTAAGCAACGAGTCTTGTGTCGTGGACACCAGATAGTTGATATACTACATAGATACTTTTTGTTTGTAAATACATACTTATTTAAACATATAGACATCCATGACTCGGAAACAAATGTCTATGCTCATCGGGTGTGTAACGGTTGCTATAATAACAAAAAATCTAACGTTCACTTGACCTAATTTCAGTTAGTATACTTTTGTTTAATATAACGATCAGTTGAGATAATGAATTGTTGATATAATTTCATTTTATCTAATTTCTTATGATATAATAAACATTTCCTATAATGCACATTTGACATAATATTCATGTAGTATATTATTCATTTACTATAATATTCATAATCTCTAATAACTTTTAATATAATTTCTAGAATCCAAAGTAATATTGGGTAGCGTAGAATGTCTTTTTAATGGACAATCACCACAAAAAAAGCCGAAGTATTGTTTAAAGAAAAAGGAACGAATCGATAATATTCTTAAAAAAAAAGGAATACACTGAAATTGAATTCCTTCGGGCTTTGGCCTATAACTTAAAACTGAAATAAGATGTAATATTTATGTGATGCTATGTTATGATTAAAAAAATATTGTGCTGTTTTTTTTTCTTCGCTTTATACCCTATACACCTACCACCCTCAACTATTGTAACCAGTAGAAATTGGATGCAATCTGGACTTTAGGGCACCCCGACTTGGACAGGTTAGGTTAGAAGGGGATGGCGGGGTCGTGTGAGCGAGCGAAGCGAGCGAATAGACCCCGCCATCCCCTTCGTGGTTTTTTTTTTATAAACCATCCAGAAGTAGGAGCCCCGCGAAGCGGGGCTCCGTCGACCAAGGCCACCCTCAACCATGCATTGATATTGAATATTTTAAGATTTGGTTAGGTGCCATTTGAGTTAGGTTAGAACTGTGACCATTAAACATGAAAATTAGGTCAAAAGAACATTAGGTCAAATGAATGTTATATAAAAAGAATATTATACATATTGAAAATTATATAAAATGAACGTTATACTAAATGTTTTATATTAAATGAAAATTATATCATATGAAACATTAGGTCATATGAAATTAGGTTATATGATTTTATAGCATATGAAAATTATATTATATGAACGTTATTTCAAGTGAAATTAGAGCATTTGTTATTATATCATACATTACACACCCATGCTCATCACACAAACACTTGCTCCTACCGGGATTCGAACCCGGAACCCTATGAACGTAAGGCAGCCTCACTACCGCTGCGCCATTCGGGTCGTCGATAGGTAAAAAGCTCGATAAGTCCTAATTTTATAAATAAAGTATGGCTGTTGTCTTATTAAAAAGGACAATGAAAGGGTTTTATTTTTCCTAATTAACACCCGAGTGTTTTTTTTTAAATAAAATACATTATTTTCACTAATACTTAACTAAGAACACTGAGACAAATAAAAAGTAAAAGTAACAAGTCAAGAACAAGTGCGCTAAGCTGATATAAGACGTTTCACTTTCAGCATTGGCTTTTATTCGGCAAATTTTACTCGAACACAAAATTAATCTAAGTGAATAATGGATTCATTAGTGTACCAATCAAGCGACGCTGGGTTTCGGCAGACGGCATCTTTCACTCGCGCTCCGAAAATATAATAAATGAAACAACTGACTACAGAATGAACTTCACTCTGGTTTGACCCATTGCCCGTGTCGGGCACAAAACATCGATCGATAAAAATCGCTCGTCTGTACTAGCCCTTACCGTAAATATAATTCTATAGCTATTCATATACGAAGTGCCCTTTGTAATCCCTCAGGCACTGATCACGCCCCGTTCGTTTAATTAATTCCAAGTTCTTGCTTGTAGTTCTTTGAGGGCAATAATATTTTGTTTTGTCCGAAAAATGGACACAATGAAGCTTTATTGTTTGCCGCTTAGGAACAAAAACAAGTGCTTTGGAATGGCTCTTGGAGTGTTTAAAGAAGGTTTGAGCATACCTACAAAGGTTAATCAATACGGTTGAAAACTTACAATCGATACAAAAGAACTGAATGAGGGATATTACAGTAGGTATTGTATGTTTGTTACTATACCTAACTGTGCTGTGAAAACTATGCCATATAACAAAACATAATCATTCTCTAGGCTGAGTAAGATACAGTAGTGTGAAAAATATACAACAAAATATGATACGTGGTTGCTACGCCGCAGTAAAAGTAACCGCTATGATGTCGTTTTTTTTTTTAATGTTACAACACCATGCTGAGATAGGGGCCTTTTGGCCTCGTACAGGACCAGTTTAATTAGTCTTATTTTGATATGTTCTTAAGTTCACTTTTTTTATTATCTTGTTTTATTGTTAAAGTTACCATTTTGTTTTGTCCAGTGCGAGACTAAAAAATACTTTTTCTTTCTTTCTTTCTTTTAACAGATATTGACAGCTTCCAGTTTATATTGACTTGTTTAGATGCGGTTAAAACATTTTCATGTGATGCAATTGTCATATATTATCACATTAATAACTAAAAGTATATAAAATCGAGATCACCACAAAGAGGATACTATCGTTTATGATGGAATAAAATAAATGAAATATTTATAACTGTCGATCGTTTTAACTGGAAATCTTTTCGCTTGCTTATCTTTAAAGATTTTTTAAAAACATCTCATGCATCTTATGGCTGGGTTGTGGAAATCAGAATTGGTGTACTGAAAGCAGACCCCAAAAAAGGTGAGAGAGAGCAGGGCAAATGGTGATAACCATCAACTATAGCCTAGAACCAAACATCAAATACAATATAATGCAAAAAAGATTTTTGAAAAACAAAACTGCAAAACATTAACATAAAAGCAAAACCAGACAAATCTGACAGCATGCTATCAAAAACTACAATGTTTCGAAATAGAATTGTTCGGAACAGTTTTCATATTCATTTTGCTGACTAGCCAAAATATAAATTAATATATGGCAACGTTTTAAAACTTCACCGGCAACTTGTGCTGGCGAATATATGAAGTTTAAAAGCTCTTGAAAACCATTCGGTTTTCATTTATACGAGAATGCAGTTGTGGTGTGTATGAGAAAGTTTTTGACTCGTTTAGAATAGAAAATTATGTATTTTGGGCTAGATTTATTGTTCACGCGTGAAACTTGTTGTAAATTCGATTAAAAGTATCTCAGTTTCTTACAAAAAAATTAAAATAAAGAAACAGCTTTGGACTAAATAATTTTTAAGACATGATTATTTCATTTCAATAACAATAAATCTTCGAAACTCCTATAATCATTTCAATCCATAAAATATTATTTTTATATTATTTTGTAATATGAAAGACGGGATTCTATAGTCTATTCACGAATACCTTCTGCCAGGTGTTATTAATCCCGCTTTTGCTAGGGCCTACCTGATAAGGATTAAAGAAAAATGTGTATAATTATTTTCATAAAACTCTTTGCTTGGATACGAAGAAAAATGAAACTTGATACTGACTAAGTCATGATTTTATCCCGCTTCTAGGTTTTCGAGATAAGATAATTATATTTCTTTCTTATTCTTTACTTATGAAAATACTTGCACCATTATCATCAGCATGGCCTTTTTCCATCCATGTTGGAGTCGGCTTCCAGTGTAACCGGATGAAGCCACATAATAAGACTGCCTATCTGACCTCCACAACCGAGTTACTAAAGCCCTTGGTAAGACTGGTTGTCAGATTTTCGGGCTACTGACTACCTGTAACGAGTGTCAAAGATTTAAAAACAGACAGGACTAACGTCTTAACAAGACATTATTTTCATATTCCGTGTCACATTATTAAACTTCATAACCCCTAGCCCACCAACAAAAATCATTACAACACAATTTATCTCACGAAAAATGGTTAACATTTATATTTTCGAAGTACCAACCCTATTGGCGTCTATCACCGACCTCCGAGGGGTCGATCTCTATCCATTTTATAAAAACTTCATCCTTTCTCAAAGCTGGAATCAGGTTGACAGCTTCCGAATTAAAAGGTAAAGAAAAACCTTACAAACGTATCAAGAAGTTTCACGAAGCAGATTTACTTCCATGTTTATTTATTTGTGATTTTATATTTTATGGCATTTTCTATTCTTGTGGGATTGGATAAGTTAAAATAGGTTCCGTAGTTAGGTACCACGATGATTGAACCAAGTTAGTTGCGTTGAGCGAGTTGGGTTTAACTTGGAATCGGGTTTAATTTGGGACTGTTTTAGTGGACAAGAAAGTAAATTCTTATTATATTTGTATTACAAGTTACTTCAGTTATATATCTCAATTAAACAACAGTATAGTGGTAATAATCATCATCGCAAACACTGCTAATCTTGAGATCCTGGGTTCGATTATTGGGTCGAGCAACTACATTGCATCATCATGTATTTTTCACCCAGCCACGGATTCTGGGTTTGTGTCCGATTGATGGCAACAGTCTCTCCCCCTATTACCTGGGACTTATTTGACGAAATATGGGTGAACTTTTGATACACTTCTGCCTATCACTTCGGTGATTACAGGCAGGATGACAAGTTATCTATGGTTTTAAATAAAACCTGTTCTAATATCAAACAATAACACCAGAAAATGTTATTAAAAGCCGATTTGTACACATATGCTCCTCGTTTACCTACTCTTATAATTGAAGGTTTCATTACAATTCCGGTGTCGCGCTCAGGGCGTGACCTAACCCTTATTACACTAATGTTTTCGTAGCTTTTAAAAAGGTTTTCCTTCCCTGTTTTTTTTTTTTTGTTTTTGTGTATAACCTTGTGTAAAAACCTTTTTACTTCGCACAGAATGATTAACAAGTAATTCATTGTTTAATGGAATTGTGTTTTTGATTTGCAAAATTTAGATTGTGACTTTGAATTTTGTGCACAATTCCGGATTCGACAACCAGGGAGCGGTTAATCGGGTAAAAAGCTTAAGCAGTTAGACCAATAACAGATATTTTTGATTAACCATTATACGTCTTAACCCTCAGGATATATAGGGTTCACCATTTAAATATTGCTGATTAATTAATACGGGTTAAACTTTGATTTCGGGTTTTTCACCTAACCCTAAAAATAACCCGATTAAAACCCTTTTACGGGTAACCATTTCTGGAGGTATCTTTATAAAGAGATCAACAGGCGTCAATGTCGCCATGTACCGAGAGCGTTTTCATTGAGTTTTCAAACAGTTGTATCGATGTAGTCAGTCATGGTGAATGGAGGGCTTGGACACTTGACTTTGGTATTACTGCTTCTCAGACTACGCTTTTGAGGAGTTCGGGTCGATCTTCATGTTAAGCCGCGCTTGCTTAGGTTTGTCCGTGAATGGGTGACCATTCAATACAGAATTCACGTCAAGCCGTTGGCCCCTGCTGTCATTTGTAGATCTTTGACAGTCGTTGCCACTCTTATCAAAGGGTATTACCCAACTGACTAACTGGGTTGTGGAGGTCAGATAAACAGTCTCTCCATGTAAAATACTGGTATTCAGCTGCATCCGGTTAAATCCGGTTGGGAAAAAGTTAGGCAGATGATCATACCCAGGGTGCGCTTACTGGGCACTTTTTTCGCTCTGATTCAGTAATTTTTGAACCTCTGTTGTATGTAATAAGGATTTAAAAAATTACTTTCAATCTGTTCAGTATCACGCATTATTAAAAAAATTAACATTTTCACTATACCACCGCTCCACACTTGTGTTTTCACTCTAATAGCGTAATCTCGATGCTCTTTTTTGAAAATGCAACGGGTAAATAAAACGCTCAGTCAATCTGCAGCTATTGAAAAAGTACCGTCATTGTGTACCCAATGTATTTGCAATACTCAGTTGCCCCGCATGAATAAAATGTGGATTGGTACTGCAGAATAAATATTCTGATTGTATAAAAAGCTTCAATAACTTTATTCTAAAAGAATACTTAAAATGTCGGTTACTGATTTCTGTGACAAGTTAATAAAACTTCAGTAATGACTGAAGTCGGGCTACCCGATTTCTTACGTGAGTGGTTTAAAAGGCCAGAAATCGGGGTTCGAAATTATCAAGATAATTATTTTCTTTGATGATTATTGGACCATTATAAGATAATTTCATGCTAATTGATAACTTGATTATTTTTTATTTTTTATTCAAACCGCTTTTCAGTCCAAACCGGGTCTTTATTTTATGGCATCTAGGTCCTAAATAGTAAAATAGCAACAAACCAAATTAAACACAAATGTAATAAAAAGTCTGTTTGTTGATTTAAAATAATGTTTAAGACCGCTTTTATACTAGGTGGTAGAAATTTTTCGTCGGTTATTAAAAAAAAATCAGCTGTTCCATACATTTTGACAGTGTAGGTATTGCATATTTGAGACTAAAAAAAACAGCTGTTCCATACATTTTGACAGTGTAGGTATTGCACATTTGAGACAAAAAAAACAGCTGTTCCATACATTATGACAGTGTAGGTATTGCTCTTTTGTAGGAAACAACAGACTTTTTTTTCTGAACCCCCCGTTCAGAATCATGTACTGAGTATGTAGCTTCCATTTTTGCGTCCACCCTTCCTTCCACCCCGTATAAGTTAACACTTCGAAGCGGCAAATCGTGTTAGGATGCACGTGAGTTATTGATAATGATTTTTATTATTATCAATAAAATTCCCTAGGCATAATTATGAAGATAATTATCACTTCGAACTCTGGCAGTTAATAAACAACCGAAGAAGTGTCGAACTCCAAATAAGGACATAAGTTGTTATGTTCCCTTATTTCGGCGGGTTATTTTTTCACCTTGATGATAACAACAAGCCTGTAATGCCCAAAAAGTTAGGCAGAGATGTGTGTCTCAGTAGCTTCCCCCACATCTCACCAGTTATGTTTCATCATTCATCACCATTCTCTTGCCCTTATGCTAATATATTTGGGGTTGGCGCAGCATGTTTCCTTCTTCAGTACTTCTCTCACCAGTTATGTTTAACCCATGTATTAGGGGACGGATCTATTGCCGTTAACCGGGCACGAATCCATAGAAAAATTTGATGAATAAACCCCTTAACAGTTTGCACGACCAATAATCGAACCTAGCTTGGAACAAAAATTTTAATATTGCACTATTCCTTAGTTTGTATTAATCTTTACCGCAAAATAACCGTTAAATTAAATAAGAAACAAAATTAAACAACTGTTACATACCATCAGTATGCAAATACTTTTGGTTGACGACAAAACTTTGCAGAAGCATTTTTTAATAAAAGACAAGATTTATTATAATATTCATAAAGTTCTCGGAAGTAAATAGAAATACATTATGCAATAAATCACTTAAGCGCGTTAGTTCATTAATTTTCATGAAGCATTGTTTTACTCTTATTTTACGCAAATGGCTCCCAAGAATTCTGTTAACTAGCCTAGTTTCTGTGAAAACAAAGGGCAGGTAGAATATTAACCTAAAAGTGTACAATATAGCTATCAAATAGGAATCATTATCTGCCTGGCTTTTTCTCAACTGTGCATGGAGTTGTATTTTTACATGGAGGGTCTGCCTGTCTTACCTCCAGGACCCAGTTGCTGGGGAGTAAGATACCGATTGGTAAAACTGGGTGTCAGACTACAGGCTTCTAACTACCCGTAACGACTATCAAAGATCTACAAATAACAGCCGAGACCAAAGACACGGAAGAGTCCCGATACTATGTGGATGGTAGCCCATCCACAGAAATTAACTACAGGAATAACGCCTCTTTTCCTTGTAACTAAAAAGAAACAAGAATGATTGATACCATGCTTCTGGTCATATGTCTCAACAAAGACTAGAATAGTACGCAGGAGATAGCACGGTGCACAAGTGTGTGCACAAACACAGGTGCTTTTATAAATTTCATAGTCCGATGGGACGGTAATCCGACACGAATGAAGAGCGACCGTAGAACCAACGGCTTTACTTGCATTTTATTGAGCACATGAAGGATGTGCTCTGAATAATGTAAAACCATATCGGGTGTTAGAAAAAGTTAAATTTTGAAGTATCCATGATAATTATTCTTGTACTTACGAGTAACCAACAGGTCGCATATGTATAAAAAACAAGATGACACCCCTCGAGTTTTTGGATACTTTTAAATGAACTTAGCTTTGCGATGTACTTACAAAATCATTAATCGAACTACATTTATGTCAGAGTCGGCTTCCAGCCCAAGATGCAGCCGAATATCAGTATTTTACATGGACTGCCTATCAGCTGATATCACAACCTAATTGCTAGGTAATGCCCGATAGGTAAGACAGTATTAGACAAAGATTTACAAAAGACAGCCGGGACGTACTTTCCAAGGCACAGTGGGGTCACGATGTGAAATGAATGGTCACCGATCCACGGACTGACCTCCGTAAATTTATTTAAATAATCACGTATTTAATAATGTTTGACGACATTATACCGGGCATGAAAATATAATTTTCTGAAACAATTATAACGTAGCTAGTTAAATTAGCCGACTGTTGAAGCAAGACGGTAATTACCAAGTCATAATTACACAAAATGTAGGTCATGATATTATTAACACTAGAAACATTATTTAAATTGATAGTTTCTAGGAGTTTGTTCATTATACTAATTGCGGGTAGGTGTTACATTCGGCACGATATAAATTATACGGTGCGAAAATGTGGCAATACTGCCAGCCTTCTGGGCACTATTACTGTTGACAGCGATGTGCATGATTTTTTTTTGAAGCTCTTTAATACGTTTCTTCTTCTCCATGTTTTTATTATTATTTTATATTTGGTTATAGATCATTATGTAAATTGTAAAAATAAATATTCATACATAACCGAAAATTAATGATAATTTGTTAAGTTTCAGTAATTTTGTAATGAAAAGGTAACAATTTAGTATTCCAATCCCGATTTAGAATAGGAAATTCTTCTGGGTTTAGTGACCGCCGCAAAAGGGATTAGAAACCTCAGGTCAGTGACCGAATTGTCACATTCGAAACGAGATTATCAGGCAAAATCTCATACATATATACAAAGTGTAGTTTTGTATCCTCGTCAAAATTCAGGAGGTGGTCATAAAAGACGTAAATAATCAATATAAATTACGGTACCTGGTCAATAATAATAAACGCTGCTTTTTGTTGTTGTTTTAATTTGACACTACATATTTCAGAATGAAGTCCTTTTCAAAAGAGGAGAATGACTCGTTCATCGAATAAACGTCTGCGTTTGTTTGTGTGTGTGAAAGCGCGGTTATAGGGCTAGTATTAGACGAGCCGCGTTTTAATACGGGTGGTGTACACTTATGAATTTCCGATATTAAGAAAAAAATATTAAAAAATTACCTACCCATTTTATTATCAATTCGGGTCGAGAATCATTAGCATAGTTACCTCCTTGAATTTGACGAGGATGCAAAGCAACACCTTGTATATTTAATACATTCAAAAGCACCCATACGTATTTTTTAAAATACCTTTGATACTTACATATTCCTACATAAAGTTCAGTTGCGCTTCAACTTCCAAAATTTTTATTAAATTCTCAATTATTATTATTATAGCTAGCCCATACTGTCCCACTGCTGGGCAAAGGCCTCCCTCCATTCCTTCCAACGGTCACGATTCTGGGCTACTTCTTTCCAATTCTCAAGGAAGACATCCAGTTCGTCCCGCCATCTCCTTCGTGGTCTGCCGCGACCCCGTGACACTGTTTCAGGGCACCAATCCTGAGCTTTACGGGCCCACAGCTCGTTCGGCATGCGACAGACATGTCCTGCCCAGTCCCATTTAAGTTGGGCAGCCTTTTTAGCCTTTTGAGAAATTCTCAATAGAAATAATAATTCTTATGTCAAATTATCAACAGAAAAAACAAACGTTTTATTTGATTAAATTGTAATAATGTCAATTGGACAACTTTACCTTGTCTTAGAAAATATTATTTTATATTTCGCTACTAAGGAAAATATAAGTCAAACTATAGTTTATTATTAGATACTTCTACCTAATACTAGGTTAAGCTAGCGTTTAGAAAACTATAGGTACCGTACACTACATAAGAACCTAGTATGTAACACGAGTGTACAAGTAACATCCTTACGTCTCCAAAATGACTCTCATAACATGAGCCGAATAGCAAGTAGGTAGGTAAGTAGACACACTTTTTCCTTTTCAGTAACAGTCTGAGAAATATTCTTTAACAAAAGAAACAAGGACGTCAAACATACGCCATTTTATTTTCGTCCATAATCGAAACCCATTTGGTTCCATCTTGACACATTTTTCCAGACCACTAACGTTTGTCATCTTGAGAATAAGTACTTCACGCATACGCTTCTAGCTTTTATGCCGGTTTTAAAACTAGGTGTTACTTAAATGAATGCGTAAATATTATTGCCCTGTCGGATTATCAATTAACAAAGCTGAGTCGTGCAGTATATTTAAGTAGTTGATTTATTAGTAATTAATTTTGATGGATAAAAAGGGACAGGCCAAAATTGTGTGAAAGACAAAGGGGTGATAACTGACAGAAGCGAATGGAAGAACAAAACGTGTTGTGGAGCCACCCCAAATAAAATGGTTCAAGGCAAGAAGATGGTGATGTTGAACAGTGAACTTTTAAAGCGATTTACTCAAGTGACGCCTAGTGTTTGTGAAACCGCGCAATAGTCTAGGACATAAATTAAGTCATATGTGTAAAGCTCTCGTGTTGAAATTTGTTTCGCTTTGCTTCACTAGATGTGAAGGAACACAGTCAGAGATATTTGCAATAAATGTGGCATGAAAGCACTGGAGAATAAGAAGTGTGTATCTGTGTTTTATAATGTTGGAATATTGAAAACGTTTCTCTTTCTATATGCGAGATTAGTCCCTTTTCTTGTAAACATGGATTTTATGGATTTGACTTTAGGGTTGAAACAGTTTTTTGGTTTTTGAAAAATATGTTCACCTACTATTCGACAATTTAGCCCTAGAAAACATGTAGTGTAATAGTGACAGAGATACTGGCTATTTAGAGAAATACGAGCAAAAAATCATCACTATAGTAATTGTGTCACCTTTGTGGTTATGGTTCACCCGCAAAATGTCGAATGAACCGACGATTGTAGTTAAGAAAAATGCATTTTAAACAATAATCTATGTATATATACAGAGTGGCGCCGACGACACGGCAATAAATTAAACCGCGTATACCTCGTGACGTTCCCAGTCTGCACCCAAAAAATGGCTAGCACCGACAGGTTAACGACCCTCACATCGGTATAAACACTAAACACATGTTGCCAAGTCGCTACTTCAAAAACCTATGGCAAATTCGTTCCTTCAATTTTATTTCTAGATGTAAATTAGTGCAAATTATACCTAAGATTAAAAACCAATCATTATAATTGGTGTTCAATTTTTTTCACAGTTTTATGCAATTTAGTTTGTTAGAAAAAAAATCGATGTTAGGATTTCTTTGATGTTTAAAAATATTCCTATGAACTAGTATGACCCGTGTTTTCATTTACTGTCCTATTGTCGGCGCCGCCTTCTATATACATATACATAATTAAAATTGTAACAGGCCCATGTCTGTACATTGAAGATATTGAAAAAAATATATATATTATTTATTAGAGTAACAGAAGCCAAAACAATAGTTTTTAGAATATTTGTCTGTCTTTCTGTCTGTATGTCTGTACGCGCTTCACGCAAAAACTGCAACATGGATTGTAACGCAGTTTTCACCACTCTACTGCTAGATGCTTAACTTAAAATATAGGCTACATTTTACGACATGAAACTTATCTTTTTTTTCTTCTAGATTCTAAGTACCGTACGTACGAAGTCGCGGGCAAAAGCTAGTAAATAATATAATCGTCAAAACCGTGAAGCTCTCACGAGCAGAGGCAGGATATTAGGAAATCACTTGACAGGTTACTACTACAAGCCTGATAAATTTCTCCAAACATACAAATCGTATAGCTCTACACAACACGTTCTTAATATTTTCAATTTAGATAACGTTTCATTCCGTCAGACCCTCCCATGTTTGTGACCAAGTTCTACCTCAAGGGACGAAGTTACCCTTTTAACTTACTTTATAAGAAATGGAACATCGCCCTTTGGGACCGAATTTTGCATGACACTTCGTACCTTTACTTTTTTTTGCGTTTTCCTCCAAGCATTTGCTGTGTACATTGGCTTTGGTAAGTGTTGACAATTTGCCGTATTTTGGACCATAACGGGGCATAGGAGATAAAAATTGGCCTATTGGGAATCAAAGGTTTCTTGACAAGGAGAGAAGAAAGAGGTTTGTTACCACATCCATTCTATATCTGTATTTTATAGATTTTAACAAAAAAAAAGGTGGGCTGATTAAACCCTGTAAATAAAACCAAACACGACGAAGTGACATTAATTATACTAAGGAAAAATAGCAACTTATCAAAAAGAAAACGAAATCCGACATAAATTTTATCATAATTACTATTCACTCAAGCATACACATTACAGAAATGAAGCAGTCATTTGCGATAATCACAGTCATTACTTACTAACTTAAGTTGAAACAAAGCCATGATTATTTCGAAACAGGAAAATAAATACAAAAATATAATAAAGCAACAAATTCTACTAACTCAATTCGCTGAAGCATACAATTTACAGAAGTGAGACAGCAACGATAACGTCAATCAAGATTAATGAATCGTTGGTCGGTTACATGGAATTAACTTGAAATAATTCCTTACTATTAAGCCGTTGAGGAAGAAAGCGGCAATTTACTAATCAAAAGGGTGACTTCGCAACTTTTGTTTGAAAGGACTGGAATTGGTTGCGTTACATTAAAAGGAGAATGTCAGGTATATAATTATGTATGTAGGTACAGTTGAGGCATGAAAAGGTGAGGTGCTTTTAAAACAAATCATTGAGTAATATCTAGTAGAGTGTCTATCTACCATAGATCTACTTGTATAATAATGTGCTTTATGTGCACACGAACAAATGTGCATGTAAATATCTAATAAAAAAATTCTACTATGGCACATAAATATTCAGAATTTCTCAATCAATATTCTGGTAATTTCTGCTGATTAACACCAATGGCCTATTATCTTACCAAGAAATTATTTTCGGTCCGCCTTACTTGTTTAATTCCATAACACGGCTGTATTTTATTATATATTTGCTTTTTTATATTTTGTATTGTGTACTTGTGGCGTGTGCCAATAAACGTTTTTTCTCTCTTTCTTTCTTTTCTTTAGTCCCCGAAGTGTTAGGCAGAGGTGTACCCATTCGTACACCCACATTTCGTCGGTTTTTTTTAAGCCGGCCAGTTTAATTTATTTTATTATAAAAATAAATTAAACTGGCCGGCCTTCATTTCAAAAGACACCCAACCTATTTGGAGACAACCACAAATCAGCTAAATAAGGCCGATCAGAAACGATTTTCGACATGGCTGACTCCTAAAATTTCCTTTAATTTGATGACAATTGTGACTATGTCATTATAATAATAACCGTGATCTGGGAGTTGAGCTTACAGGGTTGTTAAAACTGCAGAACCGTATTGTCTGTGGTATACTATGATGAAAGATTGGTGTTGGTGGAGTTGGTGTAATACATACTCTTATTAAGATCATAGTCTGGGCTCTGTCTTTGAAGCCAAGTGTGACTGTCTGTCACGTTCTCTTAATTATTAAGCAAATATCCATATTTATTTCAACATCATCACACCTTATCGGGACACTTACAAACACATTTGGCTTGACGGCCTGACAAGTTACCGTAATTATTAACAAAACGTTCCGTCCCTTCTTAGAATTGTAAAATAATATTCTTTTGAAACGATATAGATATTCGACTTTTATGAGCATTCCACAATGCCGGCGCTTCATCTGGCTGCAGCATGTTGGGTTTACCTAAGCGAAACTTAAAACACGCACAAAAACTACAATAAAAAAAGGGACACTGCGAAAGTGTAGGAGGACGCTTGGCTCGTGGTATTTTTGAGAAGGTTTGGGAAGAAAGGAAAGGGAGAGACTCGAGGCAGTCGGTCTTACACCGCTATAGGGTCCGGACGAAATAAGATAATGAAGTTAAGTTAGGTGACTCGGCAGATAGCGATGCCTATGTCCAAGTGGGTTATCGCAATAGTGCGATAGTGATTGAATAAGTTAAATATAGCTGGATTAAAAGCCTTGTTTAGACAAATCTAGTATGTGTGTGTGTTTGTTGGTGAGCGGCTGGGTGAGTCCTTTATTACAATAATTATCCTAGGCTGATGGTTTTATCAAAGTTCTTAAAACTAATCAGACAGAAACGTGTTGCTGGGGAGTTTGTTGCGCCACTTCTTCTCCCCAGCTCCAACACTAGGAAGTGGTGAAGGGTGGGCGCTTTTGGGGCTGTCTATAGGGTTTAAATAGAGTTGATCTCCAACTCTATTGAAAAATGATTCTTGAGTTCTGATTATCAACTCTAATATCTGGTAATTCCTGAATTATGTATTCATTAGCTCTAACTAACAATCCAGCCATTGCTTTTGAGTTTTGATTCTCAACCTTATTATGACCAACCATATAGCGATTCTAGAATAATCTATGCTGTATCTTATACAAATGATTCGGTCAGGCTGACATGAACACATGTCTTGCATATACAATAGTTGTACGAAAAGTGCACTTTCCATGGGGAGGGATTGGAATGGTTTGATACCACATCTATTTTATAACCAGTCTAAGGACTGTTAGGGACCATGTCTATTGATTAGCATGATGATTGACTTTCTGCCGCTGAAAAGCCGCCTTGTCACGTACACCAGTTCGAAAGAGCTGCTAGGGACAGTGTTCACTAGGAGCATGATGTCGACGCATTGCCGCTGAAAAGCCGCTTACGTCACTTATGGAAGTGTAGCTTTGAGTGCTCCAGGTGTAGATGCAAGGTATCGTGTGAGTCACGATTGACCTATTACCTATTACGTTAGCGTAAGGGTTACTTACGAGAACTATATTGGTTGCAATATAAATATACTTGGCTTCCCCAGTTATGTTTTACACTTTTGAAACCACTTTCAATATATTTCAATAACTATGAATTCCCTAGTCTGATTTACTATATCCTTCAATCCTTTCCTCGTTCTTATGATGATACGAGGCATTGGACTTCTTCATGTTAAGGGATTCATTTCTTATGTTGGTGGAGAGACATCCAGTTTGGGACGAACCTCACAGGGGCGCGCGAATGGCGGGGCGCGTCCCTTTCCCCATCGGGGAAACCGACTTTCATACTAATATTACCATGAATTAGGAAAAACGAAAATTTTATCAGCCTAGGGTAATTTAGGAACAGTCACACAAGCAAGATTCCACAAAATGTTTATGGACCTAGTTTTCAACGATTATTTCCCTCCTCCATCCCTTTAAATGTCAAAGCAGACCAGTGGTGGCCTAATAGCTCAAACACGATACGACGTCGAGTCGTGTGTCCACATGCGCTTTTTAGCCATTTCGAATGGTGGAGTTATATGCAGTGAGCTTTTTTATTTTTTATTAGAGCCAGATATGTATATCTCACTGCAAGGCAAAGGCCCCCCTTCCCTCATTCCATATTAGTCTGTCTTTGGCTATTTAGGCCCAATCATCTTGGTAAGAGTCCAGCTCGTCACTTAACTTTATTTTGTGTAATTTATTTCATCACCAATGCTCTCAAAATGGTGACGGAACTCTTCGTAGGGAAACCAGTCATGTTTGAGAACCAAAATTAGAAGACACTATGACATCTGTCAAACCGCACTAGGTCTACATGGTGGATAAACGCCACTTATCTAACTGAGAGGAGGCCTTCGTCCCAGTAATGGGATTGTTACAGGCTGAGCAAGCTGAAAGATCATCTGTGGCATATCAAAAATTTGGACTGTATACCAATAACAGAAACGTTTGTGTGATCATGTTTGGTAACTCCAACTGGAAAGGATTATAGATTCGGTTTATCGTTTTCAATACTAATTAGTGCGGTTATTGCGATTTACATCCATGCTTAAACCAGAAACAGTGCACACAGATTAAGCTAGGTTCAGTGTTATTAATGTAATGCCTTAGAGTCCTCTCATACGTGGAAATTATACTTGAGTTTATTCCCAATAAAGCTCCCTACACGGCTTTAGGTGATGCGCGCGTCGCTCTACAAGTCGCGTCATCGTAGCATGCCCTAACTAGAAAATATTGTTGTTTTTTTCAACAGTCGTCGACGTAACATCCCGTTGACGACCTCCAATGATGTGACTTGCCACTTGACTAGTGTCATCGGTACCTAGTCGTGTCTCTTTCATTAATTGTTTCCCCCGCGTTGGCTGCAAGAAGCGTGCCATTTGAGAGTGTTGATCGTGACCAAGGGGTTAGTAAGACTGTACGTCACCCCGACTACTTATTACATACTTAGTATGACTAGTTCACGAGGTGCTTAATACCTAAGTTCAGTGTTTCAAACTTAGTGAACTTCGCCAATCGCTTACCTACAAAGCTGACTTTATGAACTGTGATTTACCGCTTCATTGGAAGCGATCGAGCTTTTTGCCGATTCATGCATAATACCTAACTAGAGACTAATGGAATCAAAGTTTACCTTGTGTTTTCGTAATCCATACTTTACATTATCTATGCTATGTATAGTTATCATAGTTATACTTAATATTTTATTCTACAATTTTCTTCTCAACCACACAACGGATTTTGATGCAACATCATTGAAATGTGCTTGGATTTGTCGCGCGAATGACTTTAATCGATACAAATAAATAAAATTGGTCTTTGTAATTTCAAAATAACAGCTTTTTGCTGAATGCATTTGAAAATATATACGGTACTTAAAACAAAAATATTTTTTTTTTACTTTTTCGTCTGACTGTTTGTTCGGGCTAATCTCCGAAAAGGCTGTAAAGATTTTGACGGGACTTTTATTGGCAGATAGCTGATGTTATAGTGAGTAACTTACTTATTTTAGAAGAAGGATTAGGGTTCTGTAAACAAAAAAAAAATAACAAAATCCGATTTATATAGAAAGAAAAAAAAATTAATATATTATTTTTATAAAAAAAATCACACGGATGAAGGTCGCGGGCGACAGCTACATAGTACCTAAAATATAGTAATATATTATGTAGATCATTATCATCAGCTTACATTTTTTGGGGTCAGCTTTCATACTAACTGGATGCAACTGAATACCAGTAGTTTACACAAAGAACAACTGCCTATCAGATCTCTACTTGTAACGACTGCCAAAGTTCTACAAATGACAGCCGGTACCGATGGCTTAATGTACTTTCCAAGGCACGGAGGACCTCGATATCTGAAGATATATATTAATTAATCGATTTATCTACACTACACTCAAACTATTTCATTACAAGTGGGATTAAATACCGCCGTCTCTCATTCGTGCAAACTAAGTTAAGCTCTCGATTTTTTATAAGAGTATCGATACTTACTTCAGAAGCCATTTGCCGCCTCATTGCGCAGATCCACTTGTTTTTTTGCATGCTAGGTGTTGATTTTTTTTTCCTAGATCAGCAATTTTTAAGATTTATAAGTCAAGTGTTGGGCCTTTTTTATTATATCCACCAGACATTGAGTCAGTTGTACCTCTATAATAACAATAATAATAATAATAACTGACAGGACTATTGTTGCTAATAAGCCTGACATTGTGGTGATAGATCGATTGGAGCGTCGCGCAATGATCGTTGATATAACGGTCCCGCATGACGAGAACCTCGTGAAAGCAGAGAAAGATAAGCAATTCAAGTATCTAGATCTTGCTCGCGAGGTTGTCGACATGTGGGACGTGAATATGGCAGTCATTGTGCCGATAGTCGTATCGGCCAATGGTTTAATAGCCAAGAGCCTCGACCGACATCTGAAGAGGCTCTCGCTTGGCAGCTGGATCAAGGGCTTGATTCAGAAAGCAGTACTTCTGGACACGGCGCGTATTGTTAGGAGGTTCCTCTCTCAAGAGCCCTGACCACCGGTAGCTCGGACCCTGTTCCCGGTGCTGGTGGACTACTATTTTATATATTTTTAAATGTTTTTTTATACTAATTTTGTACAAGAATATTTAAAAATATAAAAATAAGTGAGAAAAATAAATAAAGGAAATTATAATAATAATAAATCTGGCGAAGGGCGAGGGGATTCTGCACAATATTTAAACACGACACATTTTTTATAATGTTAAGATCGAGCAAGAAACGCTGAAGAAAGTACATTTTGATATAATTGGGGAAAGTTTGTTATGGCGACGAGATATGCAGTTACAAATGCCCACGTGTTTCAAACAACGGTATTCAATACACTTTCGAAGAAATATAATAATAATAGAACGAATATAGGAATATTTAAAAATGTAATTAGTAAGTAAGAAAAATAAATAAAGTAAATAGAACGAAAAGTATTTTTGTCATGAACTGTTAGGAAATTAAATGATTTGCTTTCTTTCTCACGCTTTGTTTTCACCAAGTTGAAGGTGAGGCAAAGGTATGAAGCCGCTAGACAGCCTAATATGAAAAATAGAAAATTCTAATACTTTTTAATTTAGAACTCAAATAAATGTTAATTTGTTGATAAAAGCAAATTATTTTATAAATAATAATGTTTATTTACGATATTCTGTTCATAAACACAATGAAGGCATTAAAAACATGCGCCTCTTCGCTGTGAAAAAAAAGCAATAATCGCCGACTATAGGGAATTGAACAGTTGTTTAATGTTATCTGTGGCAAAATCAGGAAAAATGAAACTCTCGTGTGTGATAAATGAATAAATCCAAGAGTGTGAAATACATTGCATGTTGAACTTAATCGTAGTGCGACAAGAGCCAGTTTTATTTCACTACTTATTTCTTTCATTTTTCAATTTTTTTTATAGCGGCCACATAACGTTAATAATTTCAAATGTCTATTTATTTATGGTTCAAAAGATACAGCCATGCCCTGCGACATATGATAGTCAGAGATATGATAGAGAGACGGAAAGACAGCGGGGTCTTAATAATAGGATCCCGTTATCACCGTGTGGGTACGAAACCCTAAAAATGAACTTCATAATATTAGTATGTAGAATATCAAAATGACATGGGTAATAAATAAATATTTAAACAACATAAAAGTATGCCAGGATTGTGTGATGTACTTCACAGCGGGTAGTAGTTTTTTTTTGCTTACAAATGTGGAAAAAAGGGTAATTAAAAATGTATGTACACAACGAAGTTTTTGCAAATGTTTTACGTTAACGTTCTACATTTGTGAATGTAGATCACCTAGTAAAATGTGTACTATGGATTCTAATTCTCTTTTGGTTGCTCTACTTTAAGATTATGTCTATGTTTCTTGTTACAAGCATAGACAGAAAAATAGCATTTCTAGGGAAAAAAAACCGGCCAAGTGCGAGTCGGACTCGCGCACCGAGGGTTCCGTACAAACCTATAGGTATATAAGTAAAAGTTCACCCATCACGACAATCAATTAAAAATTTACGGTTTTCGCAATTTTTACTTTTCTGTGCTATAAATCGTTACTTCGTACCAAATTTCAAGATACTGAGTTCACAGGAAGTACCCTGTAGGTTTTGATTCTCGTGCGAATGTCGAAAATTTGCGGAATTTTGAGGCTTAAACGGCCATATCTTTTGATTGCGTTGGCTTAGAAGTTTGATTTTTAGAAGCTTAGAAGTTTCACAGCTCCAAGAGACAGTAGACTGACTGACTAAGTATTTGATATAAATTCCAACTTGATACCTCCACGCGTTCCTGAGAAAAAGGGTCTTGACAGACAGACAGACAGACAGACGGACGGACAGACAGCAAAGTGATCCTATAAGGGTTCCGTTTTTTCCTTTCGAGGTAAGGAACCCTAAATTTAAGATAACATGTGTAAATATTCAGCCCAACTACGGAACAATTCACTGTGCTTGGATAACCCACCCACATAAGCACTTGACCGATTTTCTTTTACTAAAAAGTAAACCCCAAAGGTTATTGATAAATAACCTTAACTTTCTATAAAGGTAGTTTTTTTAATCTAAATTGATAGTGCCGCACTACCGACGGAAAGAATTATTTTCCTATCAGTCTTATAAAATACCAGTCACAGTTTACAAAATCTACATAATATTGGAGACGCGGAGGATATTACAGTGCCTAGTAAATAGCAATATATTCCAGTTCTATATTTACCGGTACCTATACAACAAACAGTAAGCTCCTATGAAAGCCTTCGGGGATTGAAACCTGACATCATGTATGTATAATTTGTCCTATTACTAGCACAATATCAATAAACTTTCCAACTTCAGCCTAATTTTGTACGCCTAACGTAATTACACAGGGCGAGGTTAAATACAGGGTGTGTTCGTATCACGCTATCACACAACGGCGGATAGTTTGGTGACAAATAAGCTACGTCACGTCAATTTCGTTGATTACGTCGACAAAGGACATAATTAATGGAGTTACAACTCTAAAGATGCAATAGAGCAGCACAAACTGCGTTTTTTTGGCGTGGATTCGGACGCGCACTACATCTGTAACAAGAAAGTACGTACTGAAGCTTGTTCTTGCTTGACAAAAAAGAGTTTTATTTCGTCTGCATTGCACCCATACATGATAATCGAAACCATGCCATAAGTTTAAAGCATAATAAGCCTATAAATTTCCCACTGCTGGGACACAGGCTTCCTCTCTATGAGAAGAATTGGCTGTAATCCACCACTCTGGCCCAATGCGGGTTGGTAGATGTCACATGTCTTCAAATTTTTGGCTAGGGGACATACTGGTTTCCTCAATTTGTTTTCACCTTAACCGTTGTAACCATTTCATAATAAAGATAAAACATTTACTTTCCCTTGGGGGCTTG
This sequence comes from Standfussiana lucernea, assembly GCA_964057025.1. NCBI lineage: Eukaryota > Metazoa > Arthropoda > Insecta > Lepidoptera > Noctuidae > Standfussiana > Standfussiana lucernea. The sequence continues at coordinate 5,163,710 of OZ059804.1, read as the reverse complement.
GACAAATGTCAATCAAATTTAAAAGTTTCGATTTTTTCAATGGCTTTCAACGGAATTGAAATAAACTTCTACCAGTTCCATAGATTTTTTACTTTTTCATCATTTTTATTGCTTAAAGAATCTCAATTTTTATGAGGACCCTGCACTCACACCTCCCAATTCCACTCACATTTCCTGCGTTCGAACTCACTAGATCATTTATAAATTAGTGTATCTAATTGTGAATTGACACTCCATGTTCTTTTTACTCCATGACTAAAACTGGCTAGCAATTAATGTTATGTTTATTTATCTGTGAATGTAATATTGTTTAGTATATTATGTTATATCGAGAGGGATTAGCAGTAAGTCATGGTCTTAAATAGTTAGGTAGTCCTTAATCAGCGCATAAGATGCTTACACAAATACGTCGTTTAGCGTAGTGGGATTATGGAAACATAGTAACGCCTCTGGGCTTACAGTTATTCTTTTATATAAAAAAGCGTATAAATATAGCTACAGATGGACGAGGCAAAAGATAAAGGTATATGAAGTATGTAAGAATAGTAGCAAGTGGTCTTCTGTGGTTTCTGCCTACCTCCGTAAGAAAAAGGCGTGAGTTTATTGTATGTACGTATGTACAGATACAGATGTGATAAATTCATCTTTCAAATAACTTTGAAAGTTACAGGCTACATCATTTAATTACCTGGTATTAATTTACGTAAGAGCTTTTTAAAGTTCAGTCATTATTTTATGCTTACAGATTGGGAATATTAAAATATCGCAATATCTACGTTTATTAGAAGTAAAGGCCATATTTCATAAGAATTTAAATTTATAGACTGTGTTTGCAGTACTTTAAAGTACTAATTACATACAGCGTTTTTCGAAATGTCTACGTTCTTTAAAACTACATTTCATGTTTCTGCTTTGGATAATTCATGTTAAGCAAGTAAGTGTACATTGTGGTGTTAGAGAGATATATTTAATTAATTAAGTGAAACTACCAAGAACTTCAATTTTACCAAAGAATCTAAATATATTTTATGCTAAATTGTATTTGAAACCCACGTTATGCAAAATGAGTTAAGAGCGACTGCCGATTTAATTGCTTAGGCAAGGAAAAAGTTTTATTGGATATTTCTATAAGGAAATCCTCCCGATGCGGCAATCGGTGTCCCAATTTTAAACGCAGTACGGCTCTGTTCCCTTATTCGGTTGGCGAAATTTTAATCAATGAAAATACAAACTTAATTATTAAAAGTACTTTGGGATTTATCTCAATTACAACGATCTAATAAAAACACTATAACGAAATAGAGCTATCGCGAACAAGTCTAACAAATTGCGACTAATTTAATTACCGCCGTAACAAGGTTTATTCGGTTGCCTTCGTGAATTTGCCGATGATAACCGAAGATTGCCGAACGTTTCAAAGATGGCGGCAATTTGAAGAAATATTCGCAGTGCGGTAATTATTATGACTAGATTAAAAGCAAATTAGCTAACCGTTAAAGAAAAATAAGATATTTATAAAATAGTTGTATATTATAAACAAAAACAATTCCGTGTCTTAGGCATGATAAATATCGTAGGTGAAATCACTTTTGATATTGTTGGCAACACAACCAAACAGTTTATCTTAACCTCTGCAAACTATCTATGTTGGTAATTCTCTCGCAAATAATTCTCTAAAATTGCACCCTAAAAAGCATTTTACTGCTATTGTTACAAGTCACCAATTTCTGCGTGACGACGAGTCATTCTATCTAAAGTTTATACTTTTTTTATTCTTGTAATTCGTATACCAAGTACCAGAGCGTCATAAAACGTGTATTGTTGTCTTTAAAAGCTACGCTGCTTTAAACAATAAAGAGAAAAACGTACCTACGTAACTACCTAATAAAACGTATGGTGAATTGATTTTGTGAATTAATTATAGAGAGTTGAAAAATGGCTACTAAAGTTCTACATTGCTTCTTATATTCTCAACTGATCAGCTTCATTCTTTCTTTTTTATCACAATGGAAATGGTTTTATTTTTGCTGAAACTTTTTCTCCGTACGTGAATGAGTGTATATCTTTAAAAAGTTAGCCCAAATACCCTTTTTTGTGATATGGACAAGCCCGCCACACTATTCCCAAACCACTGCAACTGCTAAAAGCCAGAATCAACGGTGGCGACCAGAGAAGCGCCGAGACAATGAAGCTCAACGAAGTCCCAGAGAAACGATTTTACTGTCTTGGATCCCATAACGAATTTAATCAGAAAATAATAGCGGAGGAGTAGGAAAAACATAATTTCCATTTTCCAAATACCCTTAGAGTTAGACCCATAAGGGTCACAACTCACATTAAAATTACAACAATATTTACATTCCCTTCTATTGAAAGTACCTAACAACAGTTTACCGTTTTAGAAATAACATTTCCACACCCTATATATAGGAAACCTTTTCACAATAATTATAAGTACACTGATGGATAATTATAACGTCATTTTACCATCAGCAAAACCCCTGGGGAAGCTCTCTTACATATTTTTGATATTGTATAATACTAATGGATTTTCCTCCGATATGTCCCTTGGGGAAACAAGATGACCTAGTTTTTGCAGAAAATATGCTCGGGCGAGGTAATTAGGGATACCCGTTTAGTATTTCTCAGGATAAGATAATTATAGATGGTTGATTCCGTAAATAAACTGCTGCTAATTATAGTGCGTAATATCTTAAAGTAATATCTAACACAACGTTAATGTTGTCGCCGTTGTTTATCTTTTTATCTTGATATATATTCGTGTTTATGTTAATTTACAATTATATATATTTTGAAATACATATATTTATAGTATTTTATATATACTTGTATAGAACATAATATATGTACATCACCATCATCTGCCTAGCCTTTTTGCCAACTATGTTGGGGTCAGCTTCTAATCTAACCGGATGCAGCTGAATGCCAGTATTTTACAGTGAGCGACTGCCTATGTGACCTCCACAACCCTGTTATTACTGGGGAATACGATAACCCTTAGTTGGACTGGTTGTCAGACTTTTGGGCCACTGATTTCCTGTAACGACTGTCAATGATCTACAAATTACAGCCGAGGCCAACAGCTTAACGTGCTTTCCGAGGCATGGAGATAACTTGGTATGTAATGGGTGGTCACCCATCCACAGACCAACCTTGGCAAGCGCGGCTTAACCTGATGATTGATCCGAGCGGCAGTAATTATTTAGCTACGAGCTCTTCACATATACATCTTACTATTAAATAAAAATTATTTTCAGATGTACTCCTACCACTGGTAGAAAATGCCTATGGTGTGCCATTAAGTCCGTTGTACTTTGTGATTGAAGTGTTAAATAAATAAATATATTTACCTACTTGAAGCGGTTTTTAGAAGGCCTATGCTGTAAAAATAACAGTAGTAGTGTAGTTATTTAACTGACTTCTGATTATACAGACACAATTCAGTCGTTACGAGTAGTGGGTAACCAGAAAATTTGCCAACCAGTTTTTCCAAGGGTTATCGTGTGACCCGTTAAGTGGGTTGTAGAGGTCAGACAGGTAGTCGCTCCATGTAAAATACTGGTATTAAAGCTTCACCTGGTTAGATTGGAAGATAACCCGAACATGGTTGGGAACAGGCTGGGAAGATGATGATTATTCAAAAAATTTGAAGACATCCGTTAAAAGAAAGAATATAAAAACAAACACAACGCCTTGCCAGACAGTACTGGAATCTTCTAGAACATTTACGTAAACACAAAACAGTGTCAACAGCTGGGAAGAACTCACTTAAACTGAAAACTCTTTTGGCAGATCCTGCTACGTCCCAATGCGGCTATGTTGCATCATTAGTTTTAATGAAGTATGTTGTTATCAGTAAAACTATAAACAGAGCTATCGATACCTGTAGTAATGATGATTGTTTAACATTGTTAGTTATTAATATTTCGTTTTCTAAACCCTTGCTCGAAAAGCGGATCTTAAAACACCGCTTTTGATGTTCACATTGCAGGATGTTAAACACAGTATTCAATACAGTCATTTTTCACAAATACATATTTGGTGATTGCTGATATGACGAGTAATAGAGAAGTATGGAAAAAGAAGACATGCTGCGCCGACGTCAAATAAATTAGGATATGGACTGGTGAATGATATTGATGAAGATTTGTTAAAAATATTATGTCTATGAAATTGTATTTTTTTTCTTACAATTTTGTTCTCCTTCTTAGTGTGTCGATGACTATTCAAATTGGGTCCTATTTGGCGATGATTTTGGCACACTTTGGAGTTTACTTAAAATTCTGCTGAAAACCGACGTTCTATGAGTATATGCGTGAGTATTTTTCATTATACTTGGCATGCGGCTCCATTTATATCTCGCTAACCTTCTTCTATGTAACCTCAAGTGCAGTGATAAACCGCATCCGCACATTGCATTAAAATGTTAAAAAAAAATGCAAAGCATCCCCTCCATTCTGCGTCGTGGCTTCGTTAAAGTACCAAAATATAAAAAAGTATCAAACATCTTTCCTTTCATACTCTTACACATGCTTCATCATCATAAGATACAAAGAGAAACTTTGTTTCCATACATTACCAGTAACAATAAGTGACGTGCAAACATCGGCTTTTGAGAGCGTCTCCATCAATCAATTTCTGTTTCAATGCGAACCTTCAAAGTTACGTACAACCAAGTGTTGAAAATTCTTTTTAGATAATTATTATATAGTAATTCATCGTGGTCTCATTTTGTAGAGGAGCTCGTGGCAAAATAATAACAGCCGCAAAAGTCGTGCCAAGGTCGATCGGTGGATGGATCATCCATTAACCCTAGATCACTAAACATTAGTCTCACAGGCGACACAGCCTTTTTTTTTTTTTTTTGTGTATGGCATCTCGCAGTTCAACCTAGGAGGTTGTCGTCTGCTTAACCGGACTATCCTGTGGATGCCTTGAATTTAAGGCCTCCAGCCAGGGCAAAAAACTTACAAACTAAGCGACTACACGCTAAGGGCGCCCCCTGTGGGGCTCGGACCTCGGCTTAGGGCGTCGCTGGGGGAGGGCAGCAGGGGGACAGGCTGGATCTGAATGGTATTATTTATGGGCTGGTTTAAGACTACTGGCACAGCATCGCGGGCTGGCTCGAGCAAGGGTCGGGGAGGGCAGTTACCGGGACGTCGCGACGGACCTCGACGGCGAGGGCGGAAAGACGGCGGTTTGAAACGGGGTTTACGCTTGAGGAGCGTACTAGTTTCCCTACGGCTCTCCTGGAGGAGAGTGATAGCGTCGTCGGGAGTTACGAGTGTGTGCCTTGGACGGCGAACCTGACTGATACGCGAGGGGTCGTATCGGGCGGCCGATGCGATCAGGGGATTACGATGCTTTATTGCACGATCGAAGAAACGCTTGGTGAGGCGTTTCATGAACTGCAATAAGGTGGGCATCCTAAGATCTACGTGGAGACGTTCGTTACGTACGTAAAACGGGGCACCCGTGACCCTACGTAAGAATCGGTTTTGGAGCGTCTGCATCCTGTGGATATAGCGAGGCTTGGTATGTGCGAACACAACACAAGCGTACGACATAATGGGACGGATCACTGCGGTATAGAGACGCAACTTGCACTTGAGTGACAACTTGCTCTTAGCCGCTATCATGAAATGAAGCCTACTCATAGCGAAGGCAGCTCGGTCGCGAGCTGCTTTGATATGTGCCCCGAAGGACAGGTGTTGGTCAAGTATGACTCCTAAGTATTTGGCTTGCTTCTCCCAAGGGATAGGCTTGCCGTACATAGTGATCGGACGGGGCGACACAGCCCCGACGCATTCGCTTTTTAAGTAAGTTCCCGACACTCCCCCACCCCACCGCGCTCAGTACCTTTCTAATTCAGTGTTTTAGTGCCCCGTGTGAATGCATTGCGTCTTCACGTATTTTACTTCCGGAGTTTTGGCGAATTGTTAGTCTCACGGACTAATATTTAGTGATTACGCTTGTAAAGTGAGTCAAGGTAAGCTTTGAACAATTTTGTTTATTTATTGACTTATTGTATAAATAAAGTGATTTTTATTGATTTTTGAGAATTTTATTGCTTTTGTAATATAATATATAAAACAAAGTGTCATGTATTTTATCAGTGTGCATAGGAAAAAATATGTTTTTGAAAATATGTAAAGGCGTTTATTCTGTTTTTAGATGGATTTGATACGGGATCAAGATAAAATTCTGCAGTTTTTGAATGACTCTGACAATGAGAATGATGACCAAGAACTCGCACGACTACCTGGTGAGCTTTCAGACTCTGCACAAGGAGATAACATAGACGAAGACCTCTGCGTAAACACCGACGCAAGTGATGAAGAATCTTTGGTATCTTCTGATGAGGAGCTAAACATAGTCAGAGGTAACCGAAACAGAAATATATATATAAAAGCCTGAAATAATACATTTCTACAACAGTACCAAAGGAGCCGTTGATACTGTCGACCAGATTTGTTCTGGCATGAGCTGCATTCGCAAAACAAATAGATGGCCTCAATGCATATTTTATGATATACTGAACTTATGCATGATCAATGCATATGTCATTTATGTATCTAACATGGTACGGCAACGACAAAAACCGCTGAAACGCAGAGCATTCGTGCAAAAATTGGCGGACGATCTCATTGAGCCGTGGTTGCGGGAACGGTACAACACTGTAACTTTGAGAAAGAACATCAAGGCCAGTATCAAAGATATCCTGCAAATTGAACATGTCGTGGCTAGTACTTCTCAAGCACAGCCAAACAAACGAAAAATTTGCGCATGTTGTCCATATCAGAAGCACAGGATGACCAAAGTATCATGCCACTCCTGCAGGAAGGCCATTTGTGGCGAACATACCATTCCTGTCTGCTCAGACTGCCTGGATTAACATTATAACGTGTCTAATAGTTTTTAAGAAGTTTTATTACGTCATGTCCTCCTATTTTTCCTACCATTTTTAATTAATAAATGTCATTTCAAGAAAAATATTGCCGTTTCATTTTGTTAGTCAAAATGACTACTGTTTAGTGACTGTGTAACTCGAAAATATGTGTAGTGAGCTAGGGTTAAATACCCTATGTTATTTTTATTCTAATAAATACGATTTTTTTTTGTTCTAGACCATACTTATACCTATAGATAGAGATATTGGGGTCAAAGATCTAACTTTTTTACCAGGTATTTTTTTTAATACAAGTTTTTAATACTTACTACATGTTTTGAGTGCGTTACATTGAGTCCTACCATAAAATGTGATTTTTCACCCAATTGTTTCACAGCAATAATTTTTGCGTAGAGTTACTTAGTTTGATGTAAAGAATGCTTGGTTGACGGCTTCGTGAAGGGTCCGTTTACACTTTGTATAATCATCTTTCACACAGTCCATCCATCGTTTCTTTAGTCTTCTCTCATTACAAGTCAACAAAACCAACGCCAGTAAAGCCGAATAAAATAATAAACAGTAATGCAACCTATTCTCGTTACAAACTATGCCAAGGTTTTTATGAACAGTATAAAGTTTGAATATTTTTACGAGCATCCTCGCTTAGGTGAAATTTAAGGGCTTGTAATGTGCAAGTTACAAGATAATGTACTTAAGTGTGAATGGATTCGTAATTATGGTTATACTTAAAGAGTAACCTTGATTGGCTTTTTGTGGGTTATGATCGTATTTTTTTCGCAAAGCCTGTTGATGACAGCAATTCCATCGACAACATTTAAAGAAAAAGTGAATATCTTCCGAGTGCTGTAGATCAGTTTTAGACCTCATTGCTTGACGTGCAGTACTACCACAGCGATAAGTGATATTTTTTTCGTACTTGTTGTGTCGTGCGATTCACTTCAATGCCTTTTTTTCAGTAACCTACCCTGACGTATGTAGAACAACTGTTTAAGATTTCATCAAAATCGGTTCAGTGGTTTATGGGTCTATACGTAGAGTACGAAAAGATATTGATTTTCAAAATATAGATTTGTGTAAAACAGTTTTTTTGTATAAACTAAATTATGTAGGTGATTCCTAGCAGACAACTCTATGAAGAAACTGTGAATAGAATGCAGAGATCTCTTTTAAAACTGATTGCCGCCTACTCTATTTTTGACATTGAAATGGTCAGATCATAGAAGGAGTATATTAGCTCTTTAAAGAGTCTTTAAAAAGCGATAACTATGAACTTAATTACGACAACGAAGCTAAAATAGATACTAACTTAAGAGACTGAGGTTCCCTGATTTATGGTAGTAGAAGGAGCAATGTGGTTTTAGTTGGTAGGAGTATAGATCCTCCATTTTACTTAGGATTGAGGGTATTCATGATGAGGAGCTCGTGGCTAAATAATATCAGTCGCTCGGGTCGATCTACAGGTTAAGCCGCGCTTGCCTCATTTGGTCTGTGGATGGGTGACCACCCATTACATACCGAGTTGCCTCAGAAAGCACGCTAAGCCGTTGGTCCCGGCTGTCATATGTAGATCTTTGACCGTCGTTACAGGTAGTCAGTGGCCCGAAAGTCTGACATCCAGTCTTACCAAGGGGTATCGTATTACACAGTACTAACTGTGTTGTGGTCAGATAAGCAGTCGCTCCATGTAAAACACTGGTATTCAGCTGCATCCGGTTAGACTGGAAGCCGACCCCAACATAGTTGGGAAAAGGCTAGGCAGATGATGATGAGAGGGTAATTCATGATGATTACCGCATTAAAAAAAACCATAGAGTACTTTGTCAAAACGGGTCGGCACGGTTGGTGCAGTAGCTGAGCGATTGACTGCTGCGCTGTGTGTCACGGGTTCGATTACCGCACGGAACAAATTAATATTAATATTTGTGTGGCTTACAGGTAATTGTTCCTGGTCTGGCTGTTTGTATATGTGAGTTTAAATCTTTGTAAACGCACCCACGATACACGAGAAATTCCTGGGGTGGAGCATTGTATTTTTTTTTTACGAATATAAACAAAAGTTTATCCAGTTTAATTAAATGTCAAAGATGAATGAAAATCGTAAAAAAATATAAACAATAGTAATCTAAATAATGGCTTGATTCAGAAAGCAGTACTTCTGGACACGGCGCGTGTTGTTAGGAGGTTCCTCTCTCAAGAGCCCTGACCACCGGTAGCTCGGACCCTGTTCCCGGTGCTGGTGTGCTATATTTTTTTAATATTTTTAAATGTTTTTTATACAAATTTGTTAATAAGAATTTACAAATATAATTTATATGTAAGAAAATTGAATAAAGGATCTAAATACCATAATCTTTATATACAATCACCAGCTTTTTACGAGTTAAATTGTGCTAAAAAGCTTCAGCAATAAATTAACCTTTTAATCGCAAAGTTATTCACAATTACAGTTTAATGATTTCCTTTGTGAATGTTTAATTGATACTTACTGAGTGAGGCTCTGAAAGTAACTTCACTCAGATAAAATTTATTATTTGAAAAATCGACGTGAAAATGTACAAAATTACAAATGGTTATAAAGGTTATGTGTTTAATAATTTTCTATGTTAGGAATAAAGAATACTGTTTGGTCTTATGTAGATATTAAGATTATTACGTCTAGGTAAGAATGTCAGACTTTCGGGCACCTGATTACTCGCATGAACTGTGAAAGATCCGGCGATCCAAAGATGTCCGAGTACCGTATGAGAGCCGGGAACAACTGCTTAGCGCACGGAGCGGTCTCGTCATGAAATGGTCACCCACTGTTCTCGGCAAGCAATGCAACCTTGAAAATCAATCGATGCAGTGGTGTTTATTAATCCACTATCCCCTCAAAAGACAAAAGAGACCATCATCATTCTCCTGCCGTTATCCCAGGTTATTTGGGGTTTTAAGCATGTCTTCTTCTTCCATACTTCTCTATTACTCGTCATCTCAGCAGCTCATCTCCTAGCCATATCATCCTTCACCCAGTCCATCAATCGTTTCTTTGGTCTTCCTCTACCTTTATACCCATCCACATGCATACTCAAAACTTTCCTCACAACATTTTCTTCATTTCTCCGCATCACGTGCTCAAACCACGACAACCGATTAATTACTACACAATTTTTCAGTCACCGGCGCCACTTTCAGACTTTCTCTTAAAAGACAAAAGAGACCACGACACAAAAATAGTAATCACTCCTGCCAACACAAAAAATAACAAAGTAGGTACGCTAAGCTGGCTGAAAAACGTATTTACCATGGAAAAGGTTCCCAGGTGCCAAGAAGTGCCTTTGTTCGGCGCACAGTGACGAACAGTAATGAGGTGTCGGGTTTAGTAAACGCAGCAAGTAATAGTGCTTGGTACCGTGGCGTGGATAAATTTTATAACTGGCATCAAACGGAGTGGTGTGAGCGAGATAATTTAGATTTTAAGCGGTTTTATATGTTGGATAAAGCGACGGGAATAAAATTAGATGAGAAAATAATTTTGACATAGTGAAACGGTTCGCTAGTTACCGTTTTTTAAATATATTTATAGACGAACATTAAAAAAAAGAATATTATTTAGATAACCTTTATTTATTTTTTCAATTTATTGATTACATTTTTAAATATTCCTATATAAAATGAAAAAAAAAACATTTAAAAATATAAAAATAGTAGCCCACCCACCGGTATCGGGAACAGGGTCCAAGCTACCGGCGGTCCAGAGAGGGAAACCTCCAAACAATACAAGCGCCGTGTCCAGGAGTACCTCTTTCTGAATCAAGCCCTTGATCCAGTTATTATTATTATGAGCCTCATGTGTCTGACTGCAGGGCAAAGGCCAACCTTCCCTCTTTCCATTTTTCTCTATCTTGGACTATTTGGGCCCAATCCAGCGTCCAAGAATCCAGCTCGTCACGCCACCTCCTTCTGGGCCTACCGCGTCGCCGGGTTCTGTTGTTTGGAACCCAAGCTGTTGCCACTTTGGCCCAATTTTGTTGCAAAAGTCTGCGATTTGGGTCTTGGATCGAAGTATGTATACTGTTCCTTACACGGTCAGAAATTTTGACCCCTAGTATACTTCGCTCCATGGCTCGCTGGCGGACCCCGATTACGGACTTTTGACGCTTCGTTAATGACCACGTTTGCGCTCCATAGGTTAGGGTGGGAAGGATGCACGTGTCCTTGAGTTTCCTTTTGAGGGAGAGTGAAAATGGTCCTTTCATGAAGTGTTTCATCGACCAATATTTAAAATCCAAATTACCGGCTTCATTTGCAATTGTATCTTAGGTCTTCTGAATTCCCAAATGTATCTAACCATGATTTTTTTTTTATCTTGTCGAGGATGTATTGAAGTTTGAATGGGACATTTTTTTTTTTTTTTGTGAATGCGGTGTTGTTTTCAATTGAAAAATTTGTTCAGTTTGGTTCTCTGTATGACAGTCTTAAATATTCTCAACTTTTTGAATAAACACTCTAAAGCGAATCAGCACAAAAGTCATTCAAAATTATATTTCTCAAAAATCGCCTACATTTGTTTATTTGGACGCATAAAACGAAACACACAAAGGAAGTTGTCCCGGTAACATTTCAACTGTGGCGACTTTAACAACTAGTTTCGCACGGAAATGTCGCGAATGTTGGGGCTCTTGTTACCCCGTGTCTGCAAGATATAGCTGTAACAATTCAATCTAGCGACACTCGGGGAAATTCGATTCCAGTTTCAGAATCGTTTTTATGCCGCGGCATTTTCGTACCCGCGCTGCAGTTGAGGGTTGACTTTGTTTATGTTTTTAATCTTCAATATCTTTACTTGACTGCGAGGAAGTCAAGTACTCTGAGAGTCACCTAATAATTTTGTATGCTGCAACATAGTTATAATGGTAGAAGAAGGCGATCATAATGCGCAAGGTATGTTCTGGCCATCAAATATGGGAAGGAGAAAAAGAAAAAAGTAGTTAAAAACGACTACATAATTATAAGTTTTAGAGTTTAGATGCTGTCTGTTTCTTTTTGGTCATATTCCTATTAAGTAAATTCGTTAGACAACACTGCCGGCTTTTTAAAGTTTTTTTTTTCTATTTTAATCACTATGCAAAGTTTATTAAATCATCAAAATATTTACTTTATTTACAAGCTAATATTAGATCTAAAATAACAATAAAAAATATGTACAATTACGGGCCGTCAAAAAAAATCGTCCACATCGCTGTCAACAGGAAAAGTGCCCAGAAGGCAGGCAGCATTGCCACGTTAGATGAAAAAGGCAGCCCTCTGGTCACGTGAAGAGTCGACCAACCGCTTGGCGATATCCCGAAATAATAGGTGGGCACTCGGACCCCATGTAATGTAACTTTAAAGTTGTTTTTAAAGTTACATTACAAAAGCTTATTTCCCTCTACGCCGCTTTCTTATTGTATATCTTTCACAGGATAATTTGACAAATGGCCTTTTGCGAAGTGACCGTTTACTATTCAAAACATAGAAACAAAACCGTATTACATAGTTCAAGCTAATATCAAAATTTTTGCATTACCATAGATCGTCAAGGAAAAACACAATCAATCGTCAATTAGAGTAGTGACTCTAATTGAGGATTGATTGTGTTTTTGTTAGCAAAGAGTGCTTTGTTTATCTTATTATTTTTCTGTGTACTTCGTAATTGGCGTAATGTTTATATACATTTACATAATGATGAAAAACCCAGAAGTATGTTGAATCTCATCTACCCTCTTACTACCAAAAACCTACTTGGAATGCAAGTATAATAATTATGTATTTTTTACACCACAAACCAAAAATTAACTGAGTGAAACATTTTGGTCTTTGTAGACGCACAGTTTTTTCACTGGACATATTTCAGTTGCACGTTTATTTCAGCACTGACGCGAGTAAAACATACTTTGTACATTATTTAGTAAAAATATGAATATGTACGCAGTGCGGTAGTTACATTTTCATGGTATGATCTACTTAGCTATGCTGAAAATGTTGTTGTTTAAAATAATTAGTTAGGTTTAATTATTAACGAGTGTAGATACCAGTATCAAATAATATGAAAAAAAAATGTAAATGATTACATCAAAATGAAGTTCATTTTGTTTTATTTATAGCATAAGCGTCACAACTAAAAATGAAGTAAGTAGGTAGATAGGTACGTACCTATATTATTGATTCGTTCATTCAAGAAAAATCTGCAAAAAAACACAGTTATCTAGCTTTTAATAAGTGTGGTTAAACAAGCGAATGTAACATTTCGATTGCTTGCCTTGAATTCGTCGTTTTTGTTTTTCAAATTAACCTCTTCATTTTTTTAATAATCATCCTCAGAATATATTCCCACCCAATTTTCAATATTCTTGAAAAATCCGGAACACTTTTCATCTCATCAATAAGACGGGACATCAAACAGAATCGTTTGATTTAATATCTTCAGAATGAGATCATGTTCCAAATCTATTTTTCAACGAACTTCAAGGCAAATCATAAAGGACCAGAAAATCATATCAAAATGGATTGTTAAGTATAAAATGATCAATGAATTTAATGAAAGTATTCATTATAATCATGAAATTGCAGCAGCTTTTAAGGTTTTATAATAACCGAGCACAAGTATGTTTATGTTAGTGGAAGGGTTAGTGAGACTTGAACGTTAGTAGTTACGTTATTTGGAACAGCTAAATGCATACTAACCGTTTAATGTGGATTAACTATGAGGGTAAAACCGCAGGCGGACATTCTTTGAATACATTATTGTTTCTACCTTCACCTATCAGTTCTGTTACTCTATTAGCCAATAAATTTCTTATGTAATAAATAAACAAAGCACACAGATAACATTTGCAAAACTACATTATTTCTAGAACAACAGGACCATCAACAAAGAAAAAACCTCGCAACAAACTCCATGAATCCTTTACGGAAACACGAAAAGTGCCCTCGAAACCCACTGGAGATTATCACTCAGAGAGAAAAAAAAGGAAAACAGAGAAAAATTTCCTCCACGTCACACATCGGTAAGTTATCCTGAATACTTTCGTTTTCCGTCGTCTAACAAAGTCGGTACGAGCGAGTGGGGACGAGAAACAAATCTAATCTTGCGACATGGATGACAGGACCCGTTGACACATCTATTTGGAACTAGGTTCCGCACTGGATTTGTGTTTCGAAGAGTGTTTTGGATTAGAACAATGCAAAAAAGGGTCAGTAGTTATTTTTTGGATGAGCTTTGTTTTTAACATTGTTAATTGTAACTTCTAAAACATGTATCCCTTGAAAATACTGTACACTTTTAAAGTAGATCAATATGCTCCAAGTATAACGCTTCGATTTTTGTGTTAGCAATGGCATGTTATTTCTGAAAGTGATTCGCTTTACCTACTGAGTGCTTATGTGTTATGCCAAACAGAGAACAATTATTATCACTTCGGGAAATCATAATTCGAGGTAAAAGTATGAATCCAAAGTATTATTATTTACTTAACTCTCGCAGAAATTAAGGCAAGGAAAATCTTTAATTATGTCTCAATTTTTGGAAATAGTTGTTTTTACCTTTCTCTGAAACTCACTTTATAAATTGTGAAATAGCAAATCAAGAATGTATATATATTTCAAACAATGTCGTTGCCAAACCCATCTGACTAAAGAAACTTTAAACAGCATTACAAAACTCGACAAAACACTAACCCGGATTTACCGCTACGAGAAATCTACATACCTTACCGCAAAATGTTAGGCTTTAAGCTTCCAACAGATACATCGAAAACTTTCGTCCGCAAAACCTCAGGAATTTGTTGTGGAACGGCATTTCTATTTTTCATCTAGTGTTGAGAGTTGTGGAACTAATTCTCTATGACAGTATATCTTTTGTAGCTATCTGAGATGGTTTTATTGCCATCGGGAAAAATGTTCCTTTCGTCAGTAAATGTCTTTACTTCGTTGAGTTTAGGGTGGGAATCTATGGTGTGAATAAATGAACATATAGAGTGGGTGTGCTGGACCAAATGAGGGTGAAATGGGCTTTTCTTGGATTCTCCTGAAGCGGAGCATTAGATTGGACCAGATCAGAGGGACAGATGGATGGGGAGATGGCTTGGTAAAGGATAATGGTAGCCATTCGCTTCATGTAGTTTAAAGGTGTAGGCTGCTCCTTTTCTATAACTCCTCATTTTACCTACTCTGTTTACTATTTATTTATATACCATCACTAACGTTAAGTAAAATCAAACCATTTGGCAGTCCCGGAAGTTAGTTTATTAGCCTACTTTAATATTAAAAGCGACTGTTCAACACTTTAAAAAAATGGTTTCAAGGGCCCTACAGACTCACGCCGAGAACCCGCGAGAACACCCGAGAATTGTGAATCGTGAGCCTGTAAGGCGTATCACATATGTACATACACAGTTACCCTAGATCAATCCATCTTGATCGACTTCCAGACAAGCATAACGAAATTGTTGAAATGTTTACTTTTATTTTTGTTAGTCTATTCTGTCCCACTGCTGGGCAAAGGCCTCCCCCATTCCTTTCCAACTCTCCCGGGTGTTTTGCATTATCTGGCCAATCCGTCAGGAACGAGTCCAAATCGTCGTCGTCGTGAAATGCTTTAATTATAAAATATACATGTAAAGTTTTTAACGACTTATTTGGAAGTCGGTTATTTTTTTTGCAAAAATTGTTTTTATTTTACCCTTTTAAGTTATCGTATCACAATTAATATCAATTTCCCAATTTCTTTTACTTGGAGGACTTATTTTTTCCAGCTATTTTGATTAAAAAACCCAACTATTGAACCGATTTTAATGAAATTTCCATGGAAAAATGAAAGTGAATTTTTCAAATCGGCTCATAAATGACGAAGATATGAAATAACAAACACAAAAAAAAAACAACCGAATTGAGAACCTCTTCTTTTTTTTGAAGTCGGTTAAAAAGTGATATAGAGCCGCACCTCGTTAAAACATCACGTTTTGTCTAAAATTCAAAAAACAAGTCCATAATACATTTACACGACGAAAAACAGTTCACGAAATTTATGTTTTCATTTTACTAATAGCATATACGCCGTCCCTGAATGGCTTTATGCAACGTAGCAAGTAAAACATCAGCTACATGTTATTATGTCGAAAAAGAATTCAATTTAAAAAGTCGAGGCCGACGGAGACGTAAATCAATTCCAATTAGCGAAAAAGAATGAAACGTTGGCGTGTTTCTATGCTGGTTTTGAAATAAAAGGAAACCATTCCATCAGTTCTTATATTTCGAAAGTTTTCGGGAAAGGGTAAGTGTTTGGATTGAAATGGGGTAGTGACCTTTTCAAACTCAAAAAAGTTTTATTAGTTAAACAAAGCGTTCTTAACGGGCTTGTTTCAATTTGGTTCCAAAACTTATTGTTTTTCATGAAAAAAAAAAATGATATTGTAAGATTTGTAATATTGTATTTGTGTATTGCCTGCTATCTTTTTGAAAAGTGCATATATAATATATCTGATATACATACTGTTATCTTAACTAAATAGAAACACACAAAGGTAACATACTACAATATTAATCCGCTTCATGTAAAATGTTTGTATTAGTATAGTTTCTTAGATACCAAAGTTCAATCTACAAAAATACAGGGTATACTGGTAGAAAATGCCCAAGTCATAAAGTCCGCCTTTGCACAGTTTTTACTTGTGCATAAATTTTAAGTAAACAAATAAAAATTCTGACCCAATTCGATGGCTAGAAATGAAGACAAAGTCGAGCGTGCATACTACAAACCGAACTTAGCTTATAAAGAAAATGGATACCTATGAAGACACAGAACCAGTAAATTCGCCGCCGTCAGAGACCGCAAAGCAATTCCAATTAGTGGCAAAGAATGAAAAGCTGGCGTGAACGGATATACTTTTTATTTTTGCCAACGCCGCTACGTCTGGCTGGTGACGTTTCGTTTAACACCATTCTTCATCTGTACGCAATTCCAACGGATTTTAGTTTGCAGTTTGTAATGACAGATATTGGATTGTTGTTGGTTTCTGCAAGACAAAAGGTGCTTTACACTTGTATTTTGAGAAGAAGGGATTACATTTTATAAAGGGTATATTAATAGAGTGAAATACTGTGAAGCCATAGTTTCTGTAAACCCCCCAATAGAGCACTTTTTTTTTCTTGCCCGTTTTGAAACGATGATGTGTCACTCTTCTAGGCAACCGTGCTCACCCCAGAGCACGCTTGCCTAGAAGAAGCGATTCACTCGAACTTTAAAGAGATCCAGATTAAGAGAGAATTCCACAGACTGGCGGTTTGCACAGTAAATGTGGAAGCAAAGCGCTTTGTTTGGGTCCGTGGGACAGTAATTATATTCTGTGAAAAGTCCCGGTTTGGAAGTTATACAAAATTATCAAATTGATCGCTCATTACGTTGCATCTGTTGTTCCCTAACTTATTTTAAAATTAAAAAAGATCCGTTTCTTATTTTTGCATCACTGTTTTCTATGGAAAGTCGTTATTATCAAAAAGATAGTAATAACACTGTATTATATCTTTGACATTATTTTCTATCTACCTAACACATAGGTCAGCATATTTTTTGTATGAGAAGGAAGTTGTTTCGGATTACCAAGTGGATTATCAAGATTCTCTCGAAGAGCTCAACATTTACAAAAACAGAACTAACAAGCGAGGCGATCAGTTTTTACACGAAGCTGTGTTTTAGTGCAATATATTTAGAAAATTAAAATAGACAGTTTTACATTACAATATTGCAAGGAAACTATGCAGGTATGGCGATATAACCAACAACACCACCATTTATTTTCAGTGTTATTCAGGGATTATATAATTTGCAAAAAAACTTAAAAAATGACATAGGTATATGCAAAACAACCCAGTTCGAACCCTAATTTATCGATATAAATATTGTTGCTAATGGGCTTTCGTATCACCTATTTCAGAGAAAGCACCCAATTTACCAATCTCCCTGTATTTTACAATTGTGATGCAATATAATTCTTCAACACGATAAGTTATAAGTCTTTATACAAGGTGTTGCTTTGCATCCTCGTCAAATTCAAGGAAGTAACTATGCTAATGATTCTCGAACCGAATCAATAATAAACTGGGTAGGATTTTTTTTTTTTATTAATATCTGAAATCGATAAGTGTACACCACCGCACTTTCACACACACACAAACAAACGCAGGCGTTTATTCGATAAACGGGTGATTCTCCTCTTTAGAAAAGGGCTTCATTCTGAAATAGTGTCAAATTAAAACAACTAAAAAAGCAGCGTTTATTATTATTGACCAGGTAACGTAATTTATATTGATTATTTACGTTTTCTATGACGACCTCCTGAATTTTGACGAGGTTGCAAAACTAAACTTTGTATAGACTACTACCCACTCAATCTTCTTCTTTCTTTATCGTGTGGTTAGTGCCTAACCTGGTGTCAGAGTTTTTCTGCGGTCGAAGGACTTGACTTATGACCCCTTACCCACTCGACCCACAAAATTTTGCGCCTGATTATAAAAGTTATCAGCACAGACAACTTACTAGATTTACATAGTTGCCATCCAACGTGGCGATGCTGACAGCCTTCTGGGCACTTTTCCTGTTGACAGCGATGTGGACGAATTTTTTGACGCCCCGTAATTGTACATATTTTAATTCTCATTTTAGATCTAATATTAGTTTGTAAATAAGGTAAATATTTTGATGATTTAATAAACATGGATATTGAAAATTTTACTTTCTTGTTTTATAGTTTTATCTAATTACTATTTATTTTATCTAACATCTACGCAGGTTAAGCTATTTGATAGTCGTTACAGATAGTCAGAGGCCTGGAAATTCAACAACCATTTCTACCAAGGGGTATTGTATTACCCAGTACTAACTGGGCTGTGGAAGTAGGATAGGCAGTCGCTCCATTTAAAATACGGGTATTCAGCAGCATGGGGTTGGACTGGAAGCTGAACCAAAAATAGTTGGGAAACGGCTAGGCAGATGATGATGATGAAACATATATCATCAAATATAAATTTTCTACACAAACCATAAATGGCGCATGTCGTGTTAGCCTGTAAGTGATTGTTGCACTTATGAAAGTATTAATAAGGAAATGATTGTGAATGTTTAGTGTAAACAATTTTTGGCTAACCGAAATAAATAAAGAAATAAATAAATCATCATCCAATAATGATGATCATTATCATTATTGGGAGGCCTAAAACCTTCCACTTCTGAGTAAAGGCATCACTCATTTGCCATTCTTCTAAAATCCACAGATAACTCACTTATACAACAGTATATCTGTTGTTTGTGAAAAACTTCCAAAAAAAAAAGAGTTTTTTTGCCAAGGTTAAAAGCTAAAGCGAAATATTTTTCCAATTATTTCATTTTCTTTTCACACTAGCACCAAGAACTGTTTTATTGTAAGAACTCGTTAATTGTAAGGAGTTGATGAAAATTAAAAAGGTTTCTTAAGTTTCTTCATAATGAAGTAGTTGCAGCGTTCTAGTTTTTCTTTAAAGTTTTTGTACTAAATACTTTTCTATGGTGAAGTTGTTTTAATTAGACGACAAAGAAGGCGTTCATTAAGTTTTATGTAAAAAACGAGACTGCCTAAGGAATAATTTCACTTTATTGAGCGGATTAACTTAAATATTTATACGATACTAAGTATCATGTAAATACCTATTAAAATTAACATCTTATTTTAAAACTACATAAGAATGTATGAGTATGTTTAGATATCGAATAAATATTTGAAAAACGACAATGTCTAACGTAAATACATATTTATTTCAGAAAATGTATTTTAATAATATAAAACAATGTCGGGTACGAAATTTAAGTTTTATAGGTTTTAGGAGTAGGGGAAGGTACCTTCGACTATATAGTCGACCTTGTAATTGCTAAATGACCCTAAGGTTGAATTTCACACGCCATTAAACGAAAAGGCCACTTTGTCTATGCCATAGTTAAATAGTTTTAATCTTAATAATGAATTTTTAGTTTTTAAAAATAGTAAAAAAATTAAAAATGTCTGACCATCTGACATCTGCCCCTTCAGTCCACAGTCCAATTAGACTAGCATGGGAGATATTGGTATTCCAACTTCACAAGGGTTGTCCGGAGTTCTAACAGACAGACTGGACATTGTACTGGCAAACTATCAGTACAAACTACGCCCGAATTGACCAACAATATTTTAAATAAAATAACTAGTTCACTAACATAAACTCGTGCTCTATTTAACCTACGTTTGATAAATCCTGACATGTTATCTGGTTTATCGAATTAACTGTTTTGTTGTATTACTAATACATGTACAATGTACCTGTATAATAAAATGGTCTCCAAAAATAATTTATTATTAGAGTCGGAGCATGCAATGCTTATACAACACCATATTATAAGCAGAGCATACTCTTGCTGGGTCTCAGACCATCTCTCTGTAAGAAGGTGGGCCGTAATACACTACGCGACTCAAGAGCGGCTTGGTAGATTTTATCGTGTCCCAAAATTTACGCAAGGTTTAAATTTGCCGCCATTTGTGATGGGTTGGCAAACAAAAAAAAAACAGTTTGACAGCTGACAGTCTAGGTTTAGTAAAAATGGAGCACTAAACGAGAGAACAATGCCATTCAGCCCGTGAAACAATTCAATAAATATAATGAGTAATGATTTTGTCCTGTAATATCTCGTTTCGGTGATCAGAATTTAAAAAAAAGAAAGCTGATGGTGATAAATCTATAAATATATAATAAAGATTTAACACCACAAGCTTTCTTTTTATGGGGTTATTAGAAGTCAAAGGTCTATGCCAACAAGCCCACAACCAAACGTGCATTAAAGGAAAAGATCCAACAGTCCATCAACGAAATTCAGCCACATTTATGCAAAATGGTCATGGAAAACGATAAAATAATGCGTATGGGCCAGCAAAGCTGTGTAGGCTATGTGCCTGATGTGCTATTCCATACATTACCCTATTTTGTGTAAGTACTTTATGATTCAATAAACAAAATTATAATAAAAAAATCTGTTCTTTTAATTAAAATCTTGCGTTAGTTCTGGGATACCCTTTATTATCATCAACGTGATACTCATAATTAATTTATTAAAAAAACAGTTCCACGATTGACGGACTGACTGCGAACAGTTATTGAAGACTAAAGATAGACAAAAGTGCATTTCTTCAGAGAAGTAAAAGAATGACGTGTTTGCTTCGATGTATGGACGTGGTGGTTTTTGCCTACCCAAGAGACAGAAATGGCGATTTTACAAAAGCTAATTATAAATTAATGCTATATAATATATACGGCCTTACTATTCATACACGAAACATTTTCAGAGAATCATCTAACGGCTATAACGAAGCCATTTCAATGAAATTTTTATCCAAATATATGTATTTTTATAAAAAATCAATAATTTAAAATTACTTTAAAAAAACTGGTCCTTATTTTTCAACATCCATTATGCTAGATGGATGGAGCTAGCTTAATGGATGTTAAATTATTAACAATTGTTAAAATCAATCAGTAAATTTGTAATTTAACATTTTTTATTTTTCATAAAAATATACTTAGATAACGTTTTTTTTTCCATTGAAATGGCTTCTCTAGAGCCGTTAAATGATTCTATGAAAATATTTCGTGCATGAATACGTAGTTTAAACCTTATATACTTCAATATATACTACATGTTTTACAATTAGTATAATGGTCAAAAATGAAAAAATGATGACGATGATTGAAGTCATAGAAATATAACATTTGATTACAGGCGTGATGTTATCATCACCCCTGTAATCCACGAAGAGTTAGGCAGAGGTGTGCCTAATAGTAAACCCTTAAGTAGCCAATTATGTTTAAGTCCCGGGTAATAAAGAGCGAGGCTATTGCCATCAACCGGGCACCAATCAAGACTCCGTGTCTGCTACTGATAAATTCCTGATGGAAAAACCCAATAATACTTTGCCTGGCCTGGGAATCGAACCCGTCCTGTCCCATGCTCAGCAGTCGCTCTTGCGATCATTAGACCAACCAGGCACTCATAGAAACATGCATTAAAATTGCCTTCACAAGGAATACTTAATTAATGCAAGTTCGGAGCACCCTGGCAGCCAACCCCCATGTTGGCTAAAATTTTGATCACTGCTTGATATATATTCTGATGTATGCCAATGTACTTAAAAAATCATTAAAAATAAATATATATATATATAATATATTTTTTTATTAAATATAAAATTTTCTGATAGTCTACGCACAATTTAAAATGTTGGGTTCAGGAGTTTGTTTGCACAGGAGTTCGTTATATAACGAAGGTGAACACTAAAAAAGGTATGTTTTTTAAATTCATCCGTTACGAGGGACAAATATGGAATGAAAAGCATGAAAGTTAGTTAAATTTGCCCAACGGGTACAATTCTTGTAAACTATAATAGTTGTAACTACAGAAAAATATATCCAAGACACAATAATAATACAAAACATCGAGAGAAGTCAGAAGTTTTATGACCTTAAATAAAAAATGAAGGCAATTATTAGAGTATCGATATCTTTGTATCCCTTCCTAGCCATTTCAACTTTTACGCAGTCTTGCTCACAAAACATTATAAAATACATTTTCTAGTCTTCAGTTGTTTTTCGTAACAACAACCAAAATATTATCTTTCAATCTTGTTGTTCGATTATTGTACTAGAAATTCGTCTTCAAAACATCTGACGATCTGAATTTACGTGGGATGGTATCGTGCTTTCAAAGGTTAAGGGGAGCTGGAAAAAATTGGGTTCGTTAACGTTTCTTCCTCACATTTCGGGTAGAATCAACTTATGACGTAGGCCTCCGTGAACCAAAAATTCAAAATAGAAAATTCAAATACAGACTTTTGAACTTAAACGAATACATTAAGTACGACAGGGCAGAGTGTTATCGGGTTTTTCTTTTAGAATTTTCTCAGTAGCAGCCACGGAGCTTGGATTTGTGCCCGGTTGATGGCAATAGGCTCCCCCTATTTCATGGGACTTTAACATAATTGGCGATATGTGGCTATACAATTAGGTACACCTCTGCCCAACCCTTCGCGGATAACAGGCGCGATGTTATGTTATGTTATTAAGTACGGCAGCTTTAAGTTAATAGTAGAAGTTAGAGTACCTACGGGTAATATTCAGTTAAGTCCAAAAAGCTACAGGTTGTGTGGCAAGACAGTAAAAACTAGCTTAGTAACATCATCTTCTACCTAGCCCACTCCCAAATATATTGGGGTCGGCTCAATAACATCATTAGTTATGTATATACTTATACAAGGTGTAAACAGACCCTTCACGAAGCCGACAACCAAGCATGTGTGCACCAAACTGAGTAACTCTTTGCAAAAATGATTGCTAGGGGCTTCCCTTTTTTTGGGGTGAAAAATGACGATTAACGGTTGGACTCAATGTAACGCTCTCCACAACATGTGCTAATGGATGTATTGAATAGTCATGGAGGTTTCTATGGTAAACATAAAGTTATAACATTAAAAATTTGTATTTTTTTTTTATTTTGTGAAAAGTTCGTACTTTGGCATCCAATATATTCGTAACCCAGGTTTCCAGGAATGGTCCTGAACAAAATAAAAACTCAATGACGAGAAGAACAAGTGCTTTGCAGCTTCGTTAAGGGTATTTTCATACCCATATTATACTCGTACTTATAAGCTATAGTGCGTTTGTCATCTAAACAAATATGAATATGTGTTTACTGCCACTAGATGATTGCTATGACTACACATGAAGATTATATATAAATGGCTGCATACAACGAGTGAATGTCTCCAACAGTGGCAACAAAAAAACTTAAATGTAATGTGTAGCTTTTGCCCGCGACTTCGATCGCATACAAAATTCTATTCCATTGATCCCTTTATGGTAAAACTCCTCTAACCTCTTCTAACCTATGCCTAGAATGAAAGAAGAACTTAAAGGCGTTTCTGGAAATTTTGCCGAAATAAAACTCACATAGGCTTGTGGAGACTTTTGCCATGAAGCGGCACAGTACAAGTTTATGAAAAAAAAAACAGCTACGAGGTATTTCTTTAGGTCTGAATGGTTTTTATGTTCACACTTGTACATTACAGTAATCTTGCAATGACATTAGTCCACCAGAAACGTTTGCTGGTTTCCCGAATGGAATAGATATAAAGTTGTCACTTTTAGCGTTGATGTTCCTGAAGAAGCGACTGAGTGAGTGGCAGGAGCTAATGGCACAAGACGCTTGCCGCCATCAGTGATCCACTTGCCAAGGGTGATGATTAGGGTAGTACCAAGCCTCATCTATATGATGCAAGTTTTTGTGGGCCATCCAAGAAAAAAATGCGACAAACATACAGCACCAAAACACGATTTAGTAATGTTTGCTGTAATACGCATAATTATTACTGAAATACTTTTATTGTAATCAATTTAGGCAAAATGGGCAATATATAGTGCAGTACCCTATTATTTTAAGATGTTTGTTTGTAAAATACCTATTTTTTTAATAAGATTTTATTCTATTATTTTCTATTCTAAATGACTGGTGTTGTCTTAACACTGTTCAGTTGATGCAACATTTATTTTTGCTTAACACTAAATAAATTATATTAACTTTATTATTGCAATATTATATTTCAAACCTACCAAACCAATAAACATTAAAATTATCGCGGGCGTAATTAATCGACCCCTTAATTGGTATTGCGAAAGTTCAAACGAATATCTTGTTACTTATTAACTTAGTTAGCAAACGAAAATTAATAAAGAGTATTTACCTAAACCGGGATACCCCGAACAGTGGTTCCGGGCCTCATTATAAAACAAATATTTTTCTTTCATCACTGTTTCATTGAAATAAACAAAACACAAGTCAATCACCACACACGTAATACTTTTAAATACATTCACAGTCAAAAATCACAAAAAAACTATTTTTTCTCAGAAAAATACCATCGCGTGTGTTGCATTCAAAAGTTTGAGGGAGAAAATCGCCTCGTCCCCGTACACATCCGCTCAGCTCGAAAGCTGAAGCCGTACTGAAGATAAGGCACCTCTTGGAGGAAAATCGTTGCGATACGAACACGTTTTCATTAAGTATCCTGTACATTGACGGCTTTATACCAATGAATTGAGAGCTTTCATGTCAAAAACGGCAGTGGATTGTGAATGAAGATTTTTATTTCATTTCCATATTATACATACCTCATAATTACTGTATGGCATCCAAAAATTTTGTTGTTTTTACGGTTATTGCATAAACATGGTATCTGGTCATGGTATATAGTCTTCGACGTTCCCACAGCTGGGATACAAGTCGTCGTCGCCAAAGGAGTGAGTGGGCCACAGTCCATCAAACCGACCCATAAAACAGAGAGGGAGATCACAACATGACCATCAAAATGACTTCCGTGTCGACAACCTCCCCACACGTTACCTTATCGGAATCAAAAGCACTTCGTCACTGGTTTAACCTGTACTGCATTTGATCAGCATTGGCTCGGCTCATAGACTTGTCGATGACTTGCTCTCATTGATTCCTATGCCTGCCATTGCAAAGGGTCAGCTGGTAAAATTAATGCCATCGTCCGCTTTACTACCGGCGGTATCGGCATTTAAAGAGGAGGATGACACAGATCAAATTTCATTGAGCCCTTTATTTTACTCTATGAAGAAACGACGCATAAAGCTGGATGGGAGCAAGTTGCTCGATAACCAGGCGAAGCGATGCCATTACGACGCTTATAAGGTGTGCATAGCAGAATGAAGTTTAATAGATAAAATCTCGACCGGTTCGAGTTGACGTGCTGCTGATCCCGTCCAGTGCTTATAGTTCTGCGTTCACATATTGTAATCTGCCCCCGAAAGAAATATCGTCAAGATAAATAAGGACATGGTTTCCAACATACGTGAGTCCGACAGGTGCATTAGTTCCGCCTGGTTTCTTCACACCCATGAGCAATTTATGGAAGCTATACATCTCTAGCTAGATGTGTACGTATCCCTGAGAATTCCCGCTTTATTTTTCCTTATTTTTAAGAGGTAGAAAGTGTGTTATCTGGTTAAGGATATCCCGGGAGTAGGAGGAAAGAAATTAACATAAGTTTGTTGTTAAGTAGGCTTGTATTTTTTTGTAGTGGTGGGTAGGTTCGAAGGCAGTTGGGTAGATTTTGAAGGAATCAGAATTATTTTGGCCTCTCATGCGATTATTATTATTGGAGCACGAGATATAGCCTAATCGCCGTACAGAGTGATTAATGATTGCTTATAATATATGTTTTCTTGCAATAATAACCCCCTGTTCTATAAATCTAGTGAAACGTAACATAAAATCGCGCCTGTATTTTTCAAATGGTAAGACAGATGTGTATATGAGAGGTACACACACGTAATAAAAGGCAAGCCTATTGCCGTCAGCCGGACACAAACCCGGGCTCCCGGTATAACTTGTCTCATCCTAGGGAATTGATCCCTGGACCTCATGCTCAGTCGGCAGCTGTGTTCGTGACCTCTAAACCAAACAGGCAGTGAAACAAGATAGTACGATCAATGTTACTAATCCAGCTCACAATGAAACGAC
This sequence comes from Standfussiana lucernea, assembly GCA_964057025.1. Classification (NCBI taxonomy): domain Eukaryota; kingdom Metazoa; phylum Arthropoda; class Insecta; order Lepidoptera; family Noctuidae; genus Standfussiana; species Standfussiana lucernea. The sequence continues at coordinate 5,137,170 of OZ059804.1, read as the reverse complement.
ATAAAACTAAATCACAGAACCTAGTAGTTTCAAATTTACGAGATATAAAGGTAAGGGAAATGGGGGCAAAAGGTGCCCTGTTTTACATAAATACTCCCATTCGTAATTCTCATTTATTGGACTGCCCAATATACCCCAAAGTAAATTGGACATATCGGGATAGTTAGGGCTGTCTCTCTTCTATACCATTCGATGAGCTACGAACAATAATTATAAAAAACTTGAAGAGTTTCCTTAGATGGTCCGGTCATGTGGAGAGGTTGAGTGAAAGGCGACTAACAAAAGGTATTTTGAGGCAGATGTGTGTGGCAGCACCGGGAGCGGACGCCTTAAAGGACATACACTGACCTTATTGGTGAAGTTCTTCAGAAAAGTCAGTTGCGTAGTATTCGCAACCGGTGTGCATACATGAACGTGGACGAAACGAAGGGAGCATGTGAGGATCATGGCAGGTGACGTTCTCTGATTTCTGCCTACCCCATTGAGAAAAGCGCGATAATAATTATTCTGCTGACTTTCAGTCTAACCGTATACATCTAATACTAGTATTTTACACAGAGTGACTCCACAGCCCAACTTTGGTAAGACTGGTTGTCAGACTTTTAGGCCACAAAGGGCAGCCGGGACCAAGAACTTACATACTTTCCCATGCATGGAGGAAACTCGATATGTAATGGATGGTCATCCATCCATGTCTAATCGAATCGAACTAATCGAATCTACCGCATTACAGAATATACCTACCGCACAAAAATAGCTCACCTTTCATTACCCGAACATTGCTTAAATCAGTTGCTCAGCACTTTAAAAGGCATACTTCGAAATCGTCATCAACATCATTCTCCTGCTCTTATCCCAATTTATTTGGAGGTGGCGCGATACACATATATATATATATATATATATATATATATATATATATAATTATCCTGCTTCCATATTTCTCTTTTACAAAATACGGCTACTAATTTAACCCTTATTTTTAAGTTTTCATGTTTTGCTTTACAAACCGATAACTTTTATGTGTGGTTTATACTGTTTATAGTCGTTTTTAATAATAAAAAATACATAACTTGACCTCGCGCCCAACGATCCTGGAACATCTATGTACAAGGATATTTTGGCGCGCGGCCAAAGACGTAAAGTCTACCGCCTCCATCATGTATTTCAATACATTACACAAAACAATTTCACAAATACCTATTCACCAACAGCGCCACCCTGTCAATGCCATTCAAGCGCCAGATAATTCATGTAGCAATGTATATAGGTGGAGCTTTTCAAATGTTCACATGTAAAAAAGTTAAAATTAATTTTCCCAAACTTACTTTTTTTACACATACACAACATAATTTCCACGCGAAAAAAGTCGCGGACAACAGCTAGTACCTAAGTAAAATAAGTGGCATCCTTAGAATACAACGTAGGTACTATTCAAATTCGTATTTTACAAAAGAAAATTAAATTTTATGGATTAGAAGCGGCGATCGCTTTCTATGTATGTTCATATATTGATACGATGTAGACTGGCTGCAACACTTTTTTAAACTGCTTTTAGATATTATATTGATAAACTACACACATCAAAAGTATCTAGGGATCAACATATATTTTTGCAATAACTTTTCTCCTGATTGATATTAATTAAAATTTTCTTTAAGGATTCATCAAATAAAGTGTTTTCGTTTGTCACAGTAACGATAAACCAAGTCACCTTTGCATTAATAAAGAAATTTGCCATTTTCCTAATAAAGGGATTTTTGACATTTGAACCACTAACATTAAAGTTCGAAAAAAAGACTGAAATAACAGTTTTCTTTAAAATTTTATTGGGTAACTTAAACAATTAATAATCCGTGTTTCTACCGCGAACACTAACAACACAAGAACATCGGTTTGGCATACTCAAAATGAGTTCATCCAAATCACGCTGTGGAATGGCCGCCCATGTTAGTAGGATATTATTGGGCATTCTACCCCACCTTCCGTTCCATCGGCTCACTCCGTTCGCCTCGTCACTCTCGGTGGAGTAGAATGCCCAATAATATAAATGAAATCCTACATAGCGCAGTAAAATACTGGTTCGGCGCCTATTCCGCCCAGTGGATTAAACAGTGTAATAAAATACTGATGACTTACCTCGATCAAGTACCGCAGATTCTCGAATTGAGCACTAAACCACTACTTTAGTTGACAAGTTTTATAACACCAAGTTTCACACATAACCACTACCTTAGCTGACTGTTTTTATAACAACAAGTTTCACACATATTTCGTTTACTAATGGAACTATACGAACATAGTAAGCTATAATCCAGGACAGATTGTCTCATGTCTCTTCACAGAGCAAGAAATAGCATGCACCTATAGGCACACGCACATTCTATTTCTGTGACCCCAGATTGGGCACCAAGGACATCTGAATTATAGGATACTGTAAACATTAAACTAAAATTTGGGACAGATTGTCTCATGTCTCTTCACAGAGCAAGAAATAGCATGCACCTACAGGCACACACACATTCTATTTCTATGGTCCCAGATTGGACACCAAGGACATCCAAATTTTAATTTAATTAACTCATACAGTTGGCACTAGCTTACATGTTAACAAATAAGGGAGCTCGCTGCTTGAACCATTAGCCTAAAATTCAGGACAGATTGTCTCATGTCTCTTCACAGAACAAGAAATAACATGCACCTACAGGCACAAGCACATTCTATTTCTGTGACCCAGATTGGGCACCAAGGACATCTGAATTATAGGATACTGTAAACATTAAACTAAAATTCAGGACAGATTGTCTCATGTCTCTTCACAGAGCAAGAAATAGCATGCACCTACATGTACACACACATTCTATTTCTATGGTCCCAGATTGGACACCAAGGACATCCAAATTTTAATTTAATTAATTCATACAGCTAACACTACCTTACACGTTAACAAACTACTACTGGTTGCTTTGCTGGTCTGTTAATCTGCGTTGTGCTTTATTAAGATGCTTTCGCACTCGTACAATTGCCTTCGAAACGGTTCGTGTGCCGTCCCGTGGTCATCTATTGTGTCATACTCTTTGTAAAACGCCTGACAACGGCGCCGGAGCGCCGATCGTGTTAAGCTTTCACAGTAGGAGTAAGTGATTCTTAAGAATCTCAAAGTTTGCAAAATTGCGTGTTGTAAATTTGCAGTGTTCGAACTTTGTTACACGAGGTGTATGTATGAGTCATTTCTATGTATTCAACAATTACACTGTAAGATGATCGCTGTGCATGTTGCAGTCATTGATTAAAATTGATCTTTATAGGATTTCCTAATCAATGCAATTAATTTAAATAGAGGATGATCCTAGGAACATCATCATAAAGTTTCGTAACAAATTGTTTGAAAGATGAATCTTAATATCAGTACCTACTGAACCTTTGCATGAAATGTTTATAAAAAAATCGTTTTAGACGTTAGATGATATTACTTATATTGATGTTAAGTTTTACTGCAGCATATTAGTGAACTAACTTTTTGACGCGAGTTCGTTTACATAGATTATTATGCACAAAAAAATTTTTCAGGATATTTTTCTTTCAGCACGTCTTACCTTGCATCTTTGAAAAAAAATCATTTTTTTAATTCACATGTGTGATGTCATGCGGAGTTTTACATCAAGGTTTAAACAAACATACATACTTTATTATAATACGTAATGTATTAATCATAAGTGTCATGTATCGTCGTCACCTTTGTCGGCGAGGGTAAAAAGCTGGTTTTTTATTTCATTTCTCACGATAAAATTGCAATTTGACGGAAACAATTTTCAATCACTACGATTTAATTAGACCTAAGTAACATAAATTAATCATACAACTGTGACAACATGTAGTTAAGGTTTAATTTTGTAATGGGATAAATATTGCTGAAATGGTATTTTTTATGAATAAAATCAATCAATTTTGATCACAATATTACATTCCCTTCAGTATCTTCCAGTGATAAACACCGGTTACCTTCGCTATATAATTAGTTACGTTATACTCGTACAACCTTCAACTTTAAAAAATGTAAGTAAGTACTACTAACTTTACTGAATTTGCTAATGTATTTATTTAATCACTACCCAGCTACGGACCTGGTTTCTGCCTGCCGGCTGTTGTATCGGAAGTCTTCATCAAGTCATAGTTATAAGGTAAAAAATTAATCTTTATTTGCTCCATTTCAGGTCTGACTCCGATTCAGAATTCCAGACACGGTCTGCAGCTGTAGCCGAGGTTGCGAAGGTGCAACCAAAAAAGAAGGTGTCGAAGCGCAAAGCTCTCGAGAGCACCACGCCGTCAGAATCGAAATCAAGGTAATTTTGTGTAACTGCTTTTAACTTTAGGTGTTTGTTGTGTATGTTAAGTCAATTTCGAACTGTAACGCAGAGAGCGCTGAAATCAATTTCCAATTATTATTCCTTGCAGGAATGTTTACAGTTAATTCATGAGGTATTTTTATTGGAATTAATATAACATAACATCATGCTTTCTATCCGCGTAGGGTTCGACAGAGGAGTATATAATACACCCTCAATTCGCCACTTAAAAAATAAATGTAATGTAATGTGTTGTGTAAATTATTATAAATAAGAATTATGTTAAATTGTTTACAGTAAACGACGCACTTCGAGCTCGGACCTTTTTGGCTTGGTGGACTACATTCCGTCATCGACCTCAATTGGAGACTTCGGTTCGAGCCTCTGCAGCCGTGTCGCCAACGGCAAAGTGCGACGAACGGCGAACTTAACCGGGGACTTCTATGTGGAGGTAAAAGTCTACAACAAGACCGAAGTTGCTTCCACCCCTAAAGAGGATAGGTGGAAGAAAGCCTCGGTGGTTCTAAAAGTGCAGCTAAACCGTAACACGCCGCAGTGGGACGGACTCCAAGTTTTTATGAGACGGACTCATGAATTATTTGATGATTCTGAGCCCGTCTTTTATAGTGACAATATAAACATAAAATAAATATTTAAGTTATTGGGCACCAGGTATATTCTATTATATCCAGGTATTTTTTGTTGTACATCATAATCTTAATAATAATATATTGCAACATCTAATAGTAAGTTTAGAACTATTTTAATCTAAAATGCCTTTCTGTACTGTTTGTAACACATCTGTTGAGCGCAGTCACTGGACAGGTCACCTACGTAGTACTAATCATAAAAACAAAACAGTTTCACATTTTTGCGATGGTGTTGAAATAATACATTCTGCATTTCGTAATCGTATAGCTTCTTATAGAATTGTCGATCCGTCTGAGAATTGTTCTCTAGAGCCTTTTCTTAATAATATTTGGAGCAAAATTAAAACGTTAATTGACATGTCTCTTAAAAAACATACTTGTATAAAAGTTAATTTCGAATATTTTGCGTTGTTTTTAATGTTTAAAAATGATTCTCAGGAGATGAAATCATTTGCCACAAAAAACGTTACTATACATCAGAATTATGAATTTGATTCATTATCGTCTCAAGTAAAAAACATTTTAACAAAAAAGATAGAAGAATTTCAGGACCGAGACAGTGGGTGGACGTTCTTGAGCAGTTCTCATTTGGAAGTCAATGTTAACAAATATCAACCCTTACGCGGTTCGGGCTTTATCGAATTGCCTTCTGCAATAAAATCGAAAAAAGCATGTGTTAATATCCACAATAATGACGAGTATTGTTTTTTATGGTCTGTTGTTGCTGCTTTATATCCAGCTAAGAGTCACCCTGAAAGAGTATCTTCTTACCCTGATTTTCGTAACGTGTTAAATGTAAAGGACATGTCATTTCCAGTGAATTTCTCAGATATTGCGCGGTTCGAAGTGAATAACCCCGAAATTTGCATTTACATTTATGGTTTAAAAAATGATACTGTCATAGGACCGCTTTACAAACCAAAAGCCTTGAACGGAAAAGTGATTCATTTACTTTATTTAGAAAGAGATGATTTGTCACATTACTGTCTCATTAAAGACTTGCCGCGACTTGTTAAAAATCAAATAACAAAACACCACAGTAAACTGTACTTTTGTGACGTTTGTTTAATGTTTTTTAATTCATGCGATAATCTTAGTTCGCATAGTTGTGGCGGGGTCGCCACTGAACTACCTCCAAGGGGTTCTTGCATACAGTTTAAAAATTATAATAGAAAGCAAATTGTACCATTTGTTATATACGCAGATTTTGAAACAATGCTAGAACGGTATGAATCTTGTGACCCTGACCCCACTAAGGCGAGTACTGTAACGCGACAGCGACATGTGCCTGTAGCTTTCGCTTATCATATCACGTGTACGCTAGACGAAAGTCACAATCGTTACGTTTCTTATCGCGGCTTGGATTGTGTATCAAATTTTGTGAAGTCTATCTACAAAGATTCAAAAAAAATTTACGATATTTTAAAAAATAACGCTCCTATGATTTACTCAAATGATAATGCTCACGACTTTGAAAACGCGATGACATGTCATATTTGTGAACAGTTCTTGTTCGGCGATAGGGTTCGCGATCATTGTCACTTGACTGGTAAATATCGTGGCGCAGCTCATAGTTATTGTAACTTACAATACAAACTACCAACATTTTTGCCAGTATTTTTTCATAATTTGTCCGGATACGATTGTCATCTTTTTATAAAAGAATTAGGTGAAGCTCCTGGATCTATTAAAGTGATACCTAAAACAAAAGAAAACTATATTTCATTCACTAAGTTTATTCCGATTTCTACCGGGGAAAGCATCCAGGTACGGTTTGTAGATTCTTTCAAGTTTTTAGGAACTAGCTTAGAAAAGTTGGTTAGTACAATGAAAAAACAAGACTTTAAACAATTAAAATCTTATTTTCCTAATAAAAAACAATTTAACCTACTGACGCGCAAGGGAGTGTATCCATATGACTATATGTCTCAATGGGAACGTTATGAAGATATGTGTTTACCCTCTAAAAAATATTTTTTTAACTCCATAACTAATGAAACAATAAACGACGAAGACTATGAACACGCTCGATCTGTTTGGTCAGTATTTAATATTCAAAACATGGGTATGTACACAGATTTATATCTCAAAACAGATGTTCTGTTGCTAACAGATGTATTTGAAAATTTTCGAAAAACTTGTAAACTACATTACAATCTCGATCCCGCGTTCTATCTTACAGCACCAAGTCTATCTTTTGATGCAATGCTTTTAAAAACAGGAGTTCGATTAGAATTGATTAGTGATGTTGAAATTTTTAGAATGATACAAAAAGGTATTCGAGGAGGTGTTTGTATGTGTTCCAAAAGACATGTCAAAGCCAATCATAAATATTTAGATACTTACGATCCAACCCTTCCAAATTCATTTATAATTTATTTAGACTGTAACAATTTATACGGTTATAGCATGTGTCAATCCCTACCCTATTCCGATTTTAGATTTATAAATAGACAAGAAATTGATTTTTTACAATTGAACTTAGCAGACATCAGTGATACTGCGGAAAACGGTTACATTCTTGAAGTTGATTTAATATATCCGGAGAAATTGCACATGGAACACAATGACTTTCCCTTTTGTCCAGAAAAATGCTTGCCACCTGGTGGTAAGAATAAAAAGCTAATACCAAATTTGTATGATAAATATCACTATGTTATTCATTACGTACATTTAAAAAAATGTTTACAGCACGGTTTAGTATTGAGAAGGATCCATCGCGCTATTATATTTAAGCAAAGTTGTTTTTTAAAGCAATATATTGATATTAACACCCAGTTACGTCAAAAAGCAGAGTCAACTTTTGAACAAGATTTTTTCAAATTGTTGAACAATAGTATTTTTGGAAAGACCCTGGAAAATAATGAACATCGAATAGACGTTAAGTTAGTAAACAAGTGGTGTGACTCGAACAATAAAACGAAAAAGACTGCTTGTGCTGAAAAACTGATAGCCAGTCCATATTTTCATAGCACCTCTGTATTTTCTGATGATTTAGTGGCAATCCAAATGAAACCTGTACGTATTATACTTGATAAACCAATTTACATAGGGTTTGCAGTATTAGAATTATCTAAGACTCACATGTACGACTTTCACTACTCTATCATAAAACCTTTTTATGGTAACCGAATTGAATTGTGCTATACTGACACAGATAGTCTAGTATATGATGTACAGAGTAATGATGTTTACAAAGACTTTAAGCTCCATTTTCTAAAATATTTGGATACCAGCAATTATGACTGTAACAATGACTATAACTTACCAATTATTAATAAGAAGGTTCCAGGACTGTTTAAGGATGAAATGGGTGGCAACATTATCAAAGAATTCGTAGGATTGCGCTCAAAGCTTTATTGTATTAAAACGTTAAACAAAACAATTAAAAAGGCAAAAGGTACAAAAAAATGTATTACTAAAAATTTAAATATGTTAGATTATAAAAATGTTTTGTACAATTCCAATGTAATTCGCAAAAAAAATGTATTGTTCAGATCAATAAAACATGAAATATACACTCAGGATGTAAATAAAATAGCACTTTCAAACAATGATGATAAACGATTGTTATCGTTTGATAAAGTTTCTACTTTAGCCTGGGGTAACGCAACCATATTTATGTAATGCGTTACCATTATTTTTAAATGTAAGTAATTACAGTAGATACATTTTTTACAATGTATTTTAGATAACGTCCTAAATGTAAAGACGAAATATTATGTAAGTACCTACTAATGACTATTACCTAAAGCAGGCTCCAGATACAAGTAATGTGTAATGTAATTGTAAAACATATATTTTCTTGGTGCCAAATAGATTTAAAAATAGATATTATTATCTTTTTACTTGTAGCAAATAATGTTAGAACTTATTTAGTAGTTAATTAATTTTAAGAATGTTTACGCGACATTTCGTAAAAAATACTAAAATATTTACTAACTTTTTATATCGTATCCTACTTAGACGTATCATGTTTATTAAATCATGTTTATTATTCATTTCCAAAACTTCGGACTTTAAAAATTGTATGAAATGTCGTGCCGCATGAACATGATGTTTTCTTTTATTTGTAATAAATAAATAGTATTTTAAGATCACAATTATATCTGTTTCATTTCCATTCCTGATTGATGACAAAGTCACGGTGCATCAATACAATCATGTTTTGATCCAGGCTGATATTTGCTAATTTTTTCAGAATATTGTAATTATTTATATTAAATTAAATAATGACGAAAAAATAAAACATGAAAACAAAATCCAGACCGGAACAAATACTTATTGTATGTTCCGTGCGGGAATCGAACCCGCGACACTAATTTGGCGCAATTAGTCGCAGCTAGCAACACGCTTATAACCTAATACTTACCATTGTGATGCATCAAGACGAGTTCATAACCAATGCGCCAAACGTGTCGTCGAAAATGTGATAAAATATTGGATTGCTTTGAAGAAGCACGCGCGGTGCAGAATTTGACACCGAACAGGTGCTCGGGCGCAAGCTTGAACATGTTGAAACATGAAATTGAATCACAGCATAATGCTTTATGGAGTCTAATTGCATATTATTGAGTAACATCCATCATTAGACAGTCAGCCGGAGCGGTCATATCACATCGAGTAAAAACGAAACGAAATTGTAAGTATTGTACAAGTACCCATCTACTTATAAGATTATTTCATCATGTTTTTTTATGTAATTTAGTTAATTATTATTTTGTTTGTTTCAGATCGTTGACAATGTGTGATTCTCCAGATATTATCGACTTCTCACAATACGCTCAAGGTTATCCGACTCCGAGTTTAAGTTGGCATATCCCTGAACAACAAAGACCTGTCAACAAGGAGCCTAGAGCAAGACAAGACTACGAACCTGCCAGCAAGAAGCCTAGAACAAGACGGGAGTGTCTAAAACAGAAGCCATATCTGCATACAAGTCAATCATTCCTGATAAACAATGAGAAGAAAAAAGGTTTACGACTGATCCAGGTACAAGTGTTGGATATCAGTGAACAACAAGAACCTGCAAGTGATAATCAGGACATGGTAATGTTAAGTGTGCAGTATGTAGTGACTGAATCAGTGGATCATGTTATGGATGAGACGCAATCGTTAATTAATAAAATATCAAAAAAACTTTGTGGAGATAGATGTTATTATTAACTGGTGTCATTATTTTGTACGTACCTACTTTATAAGTTGTTGTGTAAAATTTGCAGTAATAAGTAATAATAAATTATGTAAGTAATCTACTAGTTATTTGGGTATATTAATATTAGGAATGTATACCATTTATTTGCTTTCTTATTCTTTAGTGTTTTGAATGTATAAAATGTTAAATATGAAATAATTATATATGTTTTACTGCAATTAACTCTTTGTATTTTATCTTGTACTTATTATTTTTGGGTAGGTAGTTATAATTAGATTGTAATAATTGCAAATAATGTAAAAAAGTAAATAAAAATATATTCTTTCATAATTTAATTTACGTTTTTTTATTACTTATTAATACTCGAACTCTAAATTAGCTCTAGTGTGATGTATAATTGTAGGTTATTTGCTTTCAGTATTTTTATAATTAAATTTAAATTTTACATGTTATAATTATATCATGTTACTGCAGCTAATTTAAAGTTTGTTATGTAGGTTACCCTGATTATACTAAATAAAACACTCATAAGTAGATAGACATTTTTTATTAACTGTTCAACACAATAATAATTAAAATAAATTAAATACAGACATGTTATTATCAAAATACCATTTCCTTATACAGATAGCATTATTCAACGCACAATTCATTTTATGATTCACACAATTAAAATCAATTTTATTTTTACAAAACCTTCTTTTTAATTCTGAAAAATTAGGGCATCCCTTCTCACCTATGTCGATAACTTCACAGTTTGCACATAACTCTTTAATCCATTTAATCTTTTCCAAACCCTTTGTGATAATTTTTTTATTTTCTAAGAATGGTAAAATTACACGTTGAAACTCTTTGTAGTCTATGTAACCCTCGCTCCAGTAAATTCCTCGATTTCTTTCTAACC